>CM057134.1:1255851-1580937 GCA_029964075.1 Patiria pectinifera | reverse complement strand
GGGTGGGGGCTTTGAGGAATCATCATCTGTATGGCTGGTGGTTTCCGTCACTTCGTATATTGTATCCTTTGCATTCGCTACAAGAAGGAAAATTAATTTTCTGGCATTAATAAGGTAATAAAGGTGTGCTTTGGAGGTGTTAAACACTATGTTTAAGACTGGATGGAATTGGGGGTTGGAAATACCGAGGTAAAGCTATCAACATTCCAGCAAACCTTCCCAGTTTCCTTCAAGTCCACTTGAGTGTTTTTATGCCGGGCATACTGTTTCCGCCCTTGTCCTTCCGTGGGTGGGTGTGTGTGGGTGTGTGGAGTGCGTGTGTGTGTGTCGGACAAATCTTGTCAGCGATAAATTGAGAAATACTTACACATATGAACTTTTTGGTTTGTGTTTGAAAATGCTATAAAATCCAAGAAAATCGATCATTTTCCTGTAGTCAATGGTCAGGTCACAGTGACTAAAACAAGAAGAAATTTTTGTCAGAGCACTTGAAATACTTTACATATGAACTTTAAATTTGGTTTGTGTATTGTTCTTGGTAATCCTAACAATCCTTTGCATTTGGGGCCGAAAGGTCAGGGGTCCAGTCACAGTGACTAAAACAAAGAAATTTTGTCAGCGATTGAAATACTTTACATATGAACTTTAAATTTGGTTTGTGTATTGTTCTTGGTAATCCTAACAACCCTTTTGCATTTGGGGCTGAAAGGTCAAGGTCAAGGTCACAGTGACTAAAACAAAAGAAATTTTCTTGAAAATGACAGTATACCAGGTGCCATAATTTTACATTTGGTTTGTGTATTGTTCTTGGTAATCCTAACAATCCTTTTGCATTTGGGGCCGAAAGGTCAAGGGTCAAGGTCACAGTGACTAAAACAAAAGAAATTTTGTCAGCGTGATAACTTGAGAAATTCTTCACATGTGAACTTCAAATTTGGTTTGTGGATCGTTCTTGGTAATCCAAATAGGCCTATCGCATTGGGGGTCGAAAGGTCAAGTGCTTTGGACAGTGGCTAAAACAATAAAATCTTATATTTATTCTGAGATCATAGGGATTAGGGATTAATTCATATAAAACCTACAGAAGACACTAATGCTGTCAATGAGCGTTCCATGTGACCAACCTTGCAGTTTAAGTTGAAGTTTAAAAGAGTGGTGTTATGTCATGGGAACAGTCACGGTTGCGGGGCATTTGTGTTTGTAAACACACCTGACTTGTTTTTTAATAATTTTCCACGATATAATGTAGTCAAGTCTGTCACAATCATCCAGTGTCAATCCCAAAGTCAAACGCTATGCAAATGAACCCTGATCAAGTTTTTCCTTTGTAATGCATCCACAGTTCCTTGTTTCAAGACTTGTGATAGGCTCAATCTCATACCTGACTAATGGGTTGTTGATCAGCGGTTCTGTAAATTGATCTATTGATTCAATAAAACAATATCTTGTTATTTGGCTTTTACAGGACGTATACGAGTGGACCTCACCATGCTGGATCACAAGGAAATCTAGACCTAGCCGCTAAAATCTATGACACGTGGAAAGGCTACGGCTTCAACGTTTACACGAAAAATTACAGTGTGTTATTGTCAAGACCTAGCACGTAAGTTGATAAACATGTTTTGCTATTAAGGTGCGGCTGCATCGGTGAGTCACCTGCTTTGCGGGTGATCAACTTGTGAACACACACATGTTTACTTTACATACATGTACATGTACCAAGTGTGGACATTCCCTTGCTTTCGTGTAGTTAAGAAAAAGCTCTAAAAAAAACCTCATTTTACTCTCACTGAGAAAACACTTTTAATCCAATATTTTTTCTGTGATTTCCTTTAGTGTTTCTCTTCATTTTGCCACAGATAAACCTAACCCAAAAATGCCTCTAAACCTGTTTTCCAGAAATGGGGAAACACTGTGTAGACTTGCCCAAGTCCACACAACGTCGCCTCTACCTGGTTTATGTGGACCTCTTTTGTTCAGAAGTCCACACAGTGAATGTAATGCCTACCCACACACAGACCAACATCAATATTAGGTTTTGCCCTTCACCGACGTATAAACACTGTATTCTCAGGGTGTTACCTCCTGAGTGAAAGTTAGAAAAAATCACTCAGGTGAGACTCGAACCCACGACCTGATCAGTTGGCAAGTTCGAATCTGATGTACATGCAGTAGCGGGTACTGCTTAATTTTAAACTGTTACAAACAGTCACCTGATTGATTTTGGCTGCAGAGATGACGTAGCTGAATTTGCAAGCAAGAGAGGGAGGGTTATTTGTTTTCACCAAATTTTTTCTTTATACAATCAGAGCGGATGCAAACAGTATTGAAATTTACAACACGGCAGATCCGACAGACACAGATTCATTTGTACTAGAGGACACAGGTTTGTCGGGCATGCTCAAACCGTTTGCAGTCTACGGATCCAATGCTTCAATAACGGTAAGAAAACCATCCTTCTGTGTCGACATTGAAACAGGTTGACGTTTTCAATTTCTCCTTTTCTTTCGTAGGTTTTGCATTCCTTTGACAAAGGTTATTCTCAAATAGTTTCCAAAAAAACCTTGTTCTTCCGTGAAAATATCTGTGTTTGAATGTTTTAGGCAAATGAATAAAAAAAAAGTTGGCTGACCATTCAGAGGTTGAGATTGGAGAAAAGATGGTGAAAGTAAAAATCTTTTTGTTAAATTGAGACTAAGTGACAAAAAAAAACCTAGAAATGATTGGAATTCATAAATGAAATCCATTAATTGTAGAAATAGATATTTGTATTCAAAAATACATTGAAAGCTTTTTAAATGTATAAATTAAAATATGTATATTTTTTAACCCCAGGGTGATGAGAAGTGTTGGTTTTGTCTAATATAGCCTCTCACACAAATGCCTATTGTCTGAATTGTCAAAAGTTACAATTGATTCTGATATTTATTTCACCTATCTCAGGAGGATCCCGTCTATGTCAACTTTGCGACAACGGAGAATTTTGACAAGTTGCTGCATGCAGCAGGTGTGAATTATGCCGGCCACATTTGCCTGGCCAGAATGGGACGGATCTCACTGGCTCAAATGGTAAGAATCTGGAAAATATTTTTTCAAAAAAACTAGACAAAAGTCGATAAATGAAGAGGCTGAGTCTGCACTAGTAATCAGGAGGTTGTGGTTCGAGTCCCACTAAGCCAGCTTGTGAATATTGTTCTTTAACCCTAACTCCCTACTATCTAAGTTTACTAAGTACTGGACCAAGTCCGCCAATATCCACAAATCACACTGCTTCCAATGCACGCTTTGCTTCAGGCCTCCAGGCCCAAGTCCATCATACTCCATCAATATTTAGTCAAACCAGGCCTGCAGGACCAAGTCCCCAAAATCCACCAAAATGGGGGGGGGGGATAGATTTTGATGGAGTTGGGGAGGTTAGGGTTAATACTCTCGGACCGATCTGAGTATACAGTACTTATACAAATTATGTTGGCGAAGGCCTAACCCGACATGAAAATCTACCTGTGTATTCTGCAAATTTGTCCAATATCCCAGTTTTTGCTGTGTGTTGTTTGCAGGCAGAGATCAGCAAGGACCGTGGCTGTATCGCCCTGGTGGCATTCCCCGATCCCAACTTTTACGCTAACCCGTCATCTCCAGCAAACGCCTTCCCCGACACTTGGTGGCTCCCTACCAATGCGATACCTCGCGAGTCAGCTCGGCTCAGCATGGGAGATCCCTCCACTCCCTTCTTTCCGTCATATGGTATGGATACAATCCTCTGATCTGCAGGACCCTAGGTTCAGTAGTCTAGCCATCTACCCTTGTACACACACCCACCCTTACACAGGCATAGAAGTGGGGTACTTCCTTTGTTCTCGTGTACTCAAATTTTGTAATGTCGCACACTAATGTCAAAATGCTGTTATTTTAATTTCCTGGGCTCAGACTTAATATCCCTTTTCTAAAACTCTTCCATTTGCGACGATCAACCCACCTTGGAATTTCCTAGTTTTTGAGTAAAATCCATATATCTATTTCGTGAAAAACGGTACCCCGCAAGTCGGTGGGCGTTCCGGTACCCTACAAGGCAGTGGTTGTACACGCACCCACCTTTACACAGGCATAGAAGTGGGGCAATTGCTTTGTTCTCGTGTACTCAAATTTTGCAATGTCGCACACTAATTTCAAAATGCTCTTATTTTAACCAGAATTAATTTCCTGGGCTGAAATTCAG
Source organism: Patiria pectinifera (assembly GCA_029964075.1). Classification (NCBI taxonomy): domain Eukaryota; kingdom Metazoa; phylum Echinodermata; class Asteroidea; order Valvatida; family Asterinidae; genus Patiria; species Patiria pectinifera. The sequence continues at coordinate 1,576,721 of CM057134.1, read as the reverse complement.
ACTTAATATCCCTTTTCTAAAACTCTTCCATTTGCGACAGATCAACCCACCTTGGAAATTTCTAGTTTTTGAGTAAAACCCATATATCTATTTCGTGAAAAACTCGTGGGGTACCAAAACGGTACCCCGCAAGTCGGTGGGCATTCCTTTTGGGGTACCTCCTATTGTTCCGGTATCCCCATAAGGCAGTGTTTATACGTTCACAGGGACAGACAATGTCCCAAAGACTAAAAAAGAGCCAGGGTTTTCTTTCAATCTCTCACGCTTGTCTTCTGTTCCTCTTTCAGATATGGCGCCTCGCAAACCCCTCACCTCAGTTGAAGACTTTCCAGTTCAGACAATCAGCTTTGCCACGGCAAAAACAATCCTCGCGTTAGTACATTAATTTTCTAGTTCAAAAAACAAATTTTGTTAAAAAGACATCACACAAGTCGTATGTTTTGCATAATTATTCATAAATTGTAGACTAGACACCTGGTACTTCCTTTGACTTGCCCATCCATAATTTGCAATAACTCTGAGCACATTTCAACCTAAGCTTCCTCACGCAAGACGCAGTTTTGCAGTCATATGGGGTCTTAAAATTAAACTTGGCACCACCACGATCACTCTTTCCAGCGCCATTTCACATTCACGTGAAGTATAAGCCGGTTTAAAGTTCGTTCTTGAAAGCTTAAAGGCAAAAGGCCAGTTCATGCTAGGCGCGAAAGCGAACGCAACTGCGATTTTGTGACGCCATTGCAAGATTGCGTTGCCAATTAGGATAAATTTCCTGACGTCAAATTTTCTTCGTATTCGCATGAAGTTTGAACCGGCTTTGACTGTGTGTATTTGTTTTTTTCTTGACAGCAAGATGGCCAATCCTCCAGCCACTGAAGATTGGATCATTGATGCGCCGGATATTTTCGTTGGGCCAGGCTTTCACGTAGCAACCCAGCACTTGAGGCTCAATATCTACAACACGTTGAGTTTGACTAATATCACCAATGTCATTGCTACTATCCGAGGAACGATAGAACCAGGTAAGAGCCAGTTGGGTCTATCGCAAGTCCCTCACAAGTCTGGTCACAGGTCTGTCACAAGTCTGGTCACAAGTCCATCACAAGGCCATCAGAAGTGTGGTCACAAGTCCATAACAAGGCCACCACAAGTTCATCAGAAGTGTAGTCACAAGTCCAGTCACAAGTCCAGTCACAAGTCCAGTCACAAGCAAAGCACAAGGCCATCACAAGTCCAGTCACAAGTCATTGTACAAGTCTTGTCACAAGTCCAGTCACAAGCAAGCGCACAAGGCCATCACAAGTCCAGTCACAAGTCCAGTCACAAGTCCTGGTACACGTCATTGTCACAAGTCCAGTCAAAAGTCTAGTTACAAGCAAGCACAAGGCCATCACAAGGCCATCACAAGTCCAGTCACAAGCCCAGTCACAAGCCCAGTCACAAGCCCAGTCACAAGCCCAGTCACAAGTCCAGACACAAGTCCTGGTACACGTCATTGTCACAAGTCCAGTCAAAAGTCTAGTTACAAGCAAGCACAAGTCCACCACAAGTCCATCACAAGCATAGCACAATGTCATCACAAGTCCAGTCACAAGTCCAGTCACAAGCAAGCACAAGGCCATCACAAGTCCAGTCACAAGTCCAGTCACAAGCCCTGATACAAGTCCAGTCACAAGTCCATCACAAGCAAAGCACAAGCTCATCACAAGTCCAGTCACAAGTCCATTACAAGCAAAGCACAAGCTCATAACATGTCTGTTCACAAGCTCATCACAAGTCTGTTACAAGTCACAATTAAATTCATTTTTTTGTGTACAGCACTAAATGCATGTTTGCATAGCCACCTTTGAAATTTTGTATCTAGAGCAAAAAGAATAAATTGGCTATCATTTTTGATACAAATAAAAAATTGACTTTCTTTCAGATCGCTACGTAATCATCGGCAACCATCGTGACTCCTTTTCACAAGGTGTTGTGAGTCCTGGGACTGGTACAGCATGTCTAATGGAGGTGGCCAAAGTCCTGTCTGAGTTGATGAAGCAAGGTGAGCATGCCAAAATGATCTTGCTGACTTGTTTGTCTGTGTGTCAGTACTTTGACCGTTTAATTTTAGCTTGTCCCCCTCACTCTATCTATACACCTTGTTATTCTAAAGATTTGAAATATTTTGAATGAAAAGAGATATGTATGGCTTGAAGCTTTGCATGGCGGATGAGATAAAGTAGAAAAATAGCAGGTAACAGCATGTGGAAAGAAATCTCTTCTTGGAAGAAGTGTAGTTCTGAAAGGATTCCCATGTCTGCCATCACTAATTTTCCCCTGCAATGGCCTGTCAGCCATCAGAAAGTGAAAACATGTCCTAAAATCAAAGTTAGCAGGGAAAATATTGAAGTGTTTACTGAGAAAAAATTTCAGACCTGTCTCGTAGGATTTGTGCATCGGGCGACAATTGATGGCTGATATGGGAATCTTTCCCAGGAAGGCTCCGCATTCAATATGGGTGAGCTTGGATGAAGGCGAGTTACAGTTTAATGTCTACTTGTTAAAAATGAGATTTGATTGTTTGTTGTCTAGGATGGCAACCAAGACGAACTATTCTCCTGGCGAGCTGGGATGCGGGGGAAGATGGACTGATCGGCTCAACTGAATGGGTGGAAGTAAGTGTTCCTGTCTTATCATCAGCATAGCTGTGTTATAGCCGAGTCCATTATACACGCTGTCACATTACATCGATCCGTCTGGCCCCTCATTCTGCACACGAGGGCAACATCATGTGGAGTGCCGTGGCCTAGTGGTCTGGAGCATTGAATTCGTGGTCTGCGGGTAATTCTGCAGGTTGTGGGTTCGAGTCCAGCCTGGGGTCATGGTGCATGTGCCCTTGGGCAAGGCACATTGTCACTCATTGCTTCTCTCTACCCAGGAGTAAATGGGTACCTGTGAGGGCACAGTTGGTTACTGTGAGAGGTTGATTACGGCGAAGAGCCCCGAAATGGCTGCCTACCTGCCGTGTATGCTCCCCAGGGAGTTGAGAAGGTTTCAGGAGTATTTGCCTGTTGAACAGGTGTAATAAAAATTGTATTGCGCTTTCATACCCCGTTTAAAAGCACTAAATAATGCCTGTTGTTATTATTATGTGAGCCTTTCCAAATGCTACGGTGCATGCTAAAGCCGCTTACGTCCCACACGCATGTCAGACTTTTGCGCATGCAAGACACTTCACCTAGTTTCTACTCAGTTGTTGACAACTTTTGTACTTTTTTTCAGGAAAATATGGAGAAACTTCACTCGAGAGGCGTAGCTTACATAAACCTGGACGATGCAGTGACTGGCAACTACAGCTTTGCGGCAGCAGGGAGCCCTCTGTTGGCAGACGTCATCTTTAAAGCTGCCAAGGAGGTGAGTTAGAGGATTCTGAAATCCATGGCTACAGAAGGGGCTGAAGACGCGGTACAACTTGGATCCAGATTGCATGAGGGCAATAGAGGGCTCATTTTCTGGAGCAAGCACTTCACCCAGTTTTAACAAAAAGCTAAATTGTTGCCTTACCCACATCCTCAACTGGAGAAGTGGGGATGGGAGGAGGGGAGGGGGGCACAGAGGCGGGATACATGCTCCCCTGCGCCCTGACTCTTAGTTACATATGCGACTGTGCCGAAACCACTTCCCTTACCTAGGCATTTGTGTTTCTGCTGTTCGTATTAAGTTATCAAAATAGTGAGGCAGAAATGTGCATTTGATGATACAAGCATGTCATTTGGCACACAGAGATGTCTTAAAGAAAGTTATTTGGCAATAGGACCATCGCAGATTTGTCATTTGAAAGAATATAGGTAGAATAACAAGCAATATTCAAAATGGCTGCCATTGCCTGTTATTCTACCTATATTTTTTCAAAGGACAAATCTGCGATGGCCCTATAGCCAAATATCTTTCCCATGACATACTCTGACTGTTGCCAAATGCCATGCTTGTGTCGTGGTAGGCACAATCCCATCACCTATCTGCCGTACTAAAACATGCCCGAGATTCAGTTTTTACTTTAAAAAAAATTAATTGTTTCCTCAAAAAGTAATGTAGCGATTGAGCTTAAACTTGCCATGCTTATACTACTGAAGATTTTTGGCACTTTTCAATTTTCGAAACACAACAACGCTTCATACATGTCTGAAACATTCGGTGATTGTTTTTAATCAGGTGAACTGTCCTGACCAATCGCATCACAGCATGAGCATATACGACAACTGGGCATCCAAGAGGCCAATCAACGCAACCGATCCAAAGCCCCAGTAAGTTGTTGACCATTGTATTACATTTGTATTACATTTGTATTACATTGTGGCACATTGTGTAACATTGTATTAAACGGTCCTGGATCATGTATTTATGTGCTTATTCTATGGGAGAGTTTTGTATAACAAGGACAAAGGAAAAGACAATGGCTTGTCCTCGAGAGTTATGTAAAACACGACTGTGTATTCAGAATGGTCTATATGGGCTCCGTGCACAAGTACCCCCTCAACGGTAAGAAAGGGAGAGTTGGGGGAGACCACTGGAGGAGACACCTGAACGCACCCCCTCGTGGGTACTGCCACAGGTGTTTTCCATCACCTGATATGTGGAATGTTTTCTTCCCTATTGCCTTTTAGGTTGGATCCTCTTGGCAAGGCTAGCGACTCGGCTCCATTTCTCATGCTAGCTGGGGTTCCGTCGGTGGATTTGCAATACACTTATGATGAGGTACGTGCTCTTTCTGTTTTAAAAAATTGTTTCTGTGCTCTTGGTTTACTCTCATTAGTGAGCCAGGTCAGCCAAATAGCGCCCTCTATAGATTGGGTTAGGAGCCAGTCGGCCTCCTCTTGCACCTGTTGGTGGTCATTGCTAAAGCCATAATTGATTCGAGACTAGAGGGGCTCCATTGTACCCAAAAATGTTGTCATAGGGAATTCTTTTAGAGTGAAAAAAAGAGATTAAATTTTCATTAAAAAAAAACTCATAAAAAAAGTCTAAATCCCAACCCTTTCAAATTTGTTCATATTTCAGAATAGTTCATATCACATATTGGCAACAAGCATGCCAATTTTTCGATATTTTGTGGAAAACATGTTGGGGTAGAATTTTAATCCAAGTTCGTCTCGAGGTCACATGAATCATAAGGTCAAATTCAAGGTCCAAGTAAAGGCCTAAAGGTCATCCTACTTCAGAATACTCAGACATGAAAAATAATGCTAAAGTGGGATTCCTTTTGATGTTACTTTTCCACAAAGCAGCCAAAATAAACCAATTTGGCCCTCAAGTTATTGAGATTTGGTCATTTGAAAATTGGCGACCATGCCCATTTTTGCCAAATCACCCCCAAAAATGGCGGGTAGTGGCGCAAACTGTTGGTCTGATGGCACTTGAACTGAAGATTATAACTTTTTGGCCAAAATTACCCCATACAGTAAATATGAACCAATATGAAGGGGGGTGAGGTTTTAACCCATTGGGTGATTTGACATGGAATAACTCTTCAATTCTGTTTCTTCAAACTACAAGAATGCACAAATAGCAAATGTTTCTATTAAAGGGAATGTACAACATTTGCTTTTGCTGCAATTTTCAGAAATAAATGGATTTGGAGGATTAGTATGTTGTAGCAAATATTGTTAAACTGACTTGTTTCACGTTGTGGGCTTGTAGATGCTGGAAAAACCAAGAAAACCAATCATGTTCTTGTAGTCTGATTCCCTGACTCCACTTAAGATGAAACGGAGCAATTTATAGACTTTGGGGAATTGTAAGGTCAGAGAATCGGTCTAGCTGGCTTGTACCCGTACTGTGTGTAATCAACTGCAAAGAAAATGCGGAATAACTAAATATAAAAACTTAGGAGCAGTTTTTGAAAAAAAGCCAGTTTTCTCCAACGCTGGTCAGCCGACCAGCGTTGGAAAAATACAGTTTTTCTTGAAAATGTCAGCACACCAGGAGCCACGATTTTACAGGATGCTTCAGACTGTCATTCCTTAACAATCCAGTAAGGTATTTCGTGATAATTTGATCATTTCATTTTTTGATGTTTGCAAATGTTGTATCTTCCCTTTGAAGTACCTTTAACTGTTGGAATTGATTTGTCGTCAACCAACAGAAGTTCTACAAAGCACCTAAGTACCCGACCTACCGCACATTGTATGACGGGGCAGAGAACATTAATCTCTTCATTGATCCGGACTTCTCAATCCACGCCGCCGTGACGGAAGTGGCAGCAAGGGTGCTCGTGACTTTGGCAGACACGACCCCACTTTCAATGAAGGTGTGCGACTATGCCGATGCGTTGACCAGATATATGCAGGATTTCAAAGATCGGTACGGGGCAATGCTCCAAAGCAAAGGGATCTATTTAGGTGAGGTTTTGTTTAAGACTTGATGAAGAGTTTTTTTGTATTGTTTTTTCAAAAAGCAACTTTTTTAGCCCTAGGTCGTTTCTGGGTCATGTCAGTTTCGGTTTGTGGGATGGTTTTTCACATTAGTCTGTAACCTTCTCAAACATTGCTCTTATTTGTGGTTGCTTGTAGATCCACTGCAAGTACAATGGATCCCGTTTTCCATGTTATCAATTATGCTACATGTAGGGGGGCAGGGAACAAGTCTAGCTGGGGAAAAACTGATTTATTGTCAGGCTGTAAATAGTTTATAATGCGTGTTAAAACAAAATCATTCTACATGTGGTGCTCGACTTTAATACAAGCATTCCTTTATTATTGTTCACCCTCTGTTTACCTGTGACGGGACTAGTGAAATGACTTGTGATTTACTAATGAAAAGACTTGTGATGGACTCGATTACAACGCTGCATTGAGCAGTTGAAGAAATATCTAATGAGACTTGTCTGCTTTTAGAAACTTATAATATGTAGGGTTAGGAAATTTACCGCTGTGTTTATTGCTGACATGACTTGGATCTTTTGAGCTTCAATTGTTTTGGTTGTTGTCTTTCATCCACAGACGAGTTGGAAGCAGCTGTCAAGCAATTTTCTGAAATGGCAGAATCTTTCCAACACTCGTTTGATAACCCTCGTGAAACTGAGTAAGTCTCCATGCTTCCCTTCACAGGCAGTATTTCAAAAAGTTAGCCCAAAAAGCAACAACAACAAAAAGGAAAGAAAAAAAACATGGTGTCCCTTGTTCGAAGAAATCCCCCCCCCCCAAAAAAAAATGAAGTTATGGTTGTTTGAAATATGTCGACATCAAACCGTTTCTTTCAGGTCAATTTTGAGATTTTGCTGAACTCGTTCAAGTCCCCCACATCAGGCAAAACTTGGCCTAATTTTAGCCCAGTGAACTGTCCGGACACCTTTTTTTTTTGCTTTTTGCGAATCATTGTTCACATGATTGCCATGTATGGAAATGACCAATCCACACCAATTATTCATGTTTGGAAAAAAATCGAAACATTTTAAAGAAAAAGTAATTGAGGTTTAATATCAATTTCATAGTTGAAAGTATTTGTTGGCAAGATTTTCCAGTTTCTTTGATATTGCTACAATATTATTATTAGAATTCATTTTGACATAATTATGGATTTCTGTTATATTAGGTTTGCTGTCAAACAGGCTTTACTAAAGGAATAAATGTGTGCTTTGGAGGTTTTGAACATTCTGCTTAAGACCAGTTGGAGTCTGGATGCTGATAATTACCCGAGCCGAATACCGACCAAGCACATATTTATTCCCATTCATCAATACCTTCTCGGTAAAAAATAAAAACTTTTCGGTCCAAAAGTCAAAACAAGTCAAAAATTATAAATTTTCAATGATTTTGATCAACAAAACACCCCTCTAGCTATACAATGGTAAGGCCCTCTGCTAAACAACTCCTTATTTGGAGATTGACGTGCTGATCGCGCGTACCACGTGATGTGGTGCACAAGGCGGATGTACCGGTGTAGTGTGAATTAAGGACTATGAAATACCGACTCACTGGTAGTATTGCACATGCCTACGTGAAGATTGTGAACGTGAGGATTAATTGTGAACCAATAAAACGGCGCTGGCACCGGATTTCATAGGAGTCAACATTTTTATGTGACACTTGAAAAGTGTTAAAGACCAGCCAGCCATGTCTTTATCAACCGTTTAAAACCAGCCACGTGACGGGCTCTCGACCAATAGGAATGGGTAAACTATCTTAGGTATTTACGAATTACATTTTGAACTGAAACATTTCAAAAGTGAAATAATGATTTCTATATTAATCAGGTTTATATTTCAATTTCTTTTCTAGTGAGCTGATCATGAGAAGAATGAACGACCGCGTCATGACCGTGGAAAGAGCTTTTCTTGTCAATGAAGGACTACCACTCAATCCTGAGTCAAGGTCAGTATATCCTAGAAACAAAAATCACTATTCTAATATCATTTCTATCAAAAGCTAATTTTAGAAGTTGTTGAACTATATTTCTGTTACTTAAAGGGAATATACATCATTTGCTTTTGCTGTAATTTTCAGAAATGGATGGAATTGGGGGGTTGGAAATATATAGCAAATATAGTTACACTGACTTTTTTGAGGTTTTGGGTTCGAAAATGCTATAAAAACCAAGAAAAACAATCATTTTCCTGTAGTCTGGTTCCCTGACTCCATTTAAGAAGAAACAGAGCAGTTTACATACATTGGGGAATTGTAAGGTCAGGGAACCAGTCTAGCTGGCTTGTACCCGTTCAAAGGTGTGTAATCGATTGCAAACAAGTGCGATGGTCAACTGGGGCCAGTATTTGAAAAAAAGCCATTTTTTCCAACGTTGATCGGCCGATCAGCGTTGGAAATTGATGCAAAAATACAACTTTTCTTGAAAATGACAGTATACCAGGTGCCATGATTTTACAGGATGCTTTACACTGTCATTCACTAACAGTCCAGCAAGGTATTTCAAAATGATTTGGTAGTTTTATTTTTTGATGTTTGCAAATGTTGTATTTTCCCTTTAACTCAGAAACTCTAAATGTTATCTACCTCTGGAAAGCTCTGATTTTACGGAATCCATATCTCAATTCTTAATTTTGACTTTAAGGCCCCCCCCCCCAAAAATACTCGATCTCTGGTCAGCGCGCGCGTCGATTTTAATCATGCGCGTCACTTTTTTTTTTTTTCAAATTAACACGGAAGCTACAACAGCAAATTGCACCAAGGCAAATGATAAAGGGCACCAAGCCAAATTATGGAGGACACCAATGTAGAATGAGGACACAAAAAAGCAAAATAGTACCCACTTTGTCTGTAAATACAAGCTTGAAAAAAAAAGCCACCCCCCCCCCAAAAAAAACGCGTCGCCGCATCAATTCTGGAACTTCGGTCTGACCAGAGACCGACTATTTTTTTTTGTGGCCTTAGCTCATTTAGATTTACGATTTGGCTGCTTAGAATTTGTTGTAGATTTGTTTCAAAAGAAGGCAGTCCACTTACATGTACCTGTATTTTATTTCCCATGTTTTAAAATAAATGGTCAACATGGCTTCCGTCAAAAATGTTCACAGAAAATAGATGAATGCATAGAAACTAAACACTGCAAAAAAGGGAAGTCCACACTCATTGGAGGGGCCATAATTTTAAATCTGATCGTCTTATGATTATGTCATTTTGTATAGACCTTTGGGGATTTTTGTTAGCTACATTTTGATACCCGTTTGCTACCAAAGACTGTAAGTCGTTCAACATTGGCAATGGTTTATGAGAATGATGCAGTTTGAAAAGTTGCAGATTTAAAGATTACGTCAGGAGCAATTGCTAAGCGCAAACACACATACCCTTAATTGGCCCCTATCAACTGCACAGTGCCCGAACAAAGCGTGGGTAATTCAATTTGCGTGCTCCCATGCATGCAAGCACTGTCATGACTGTGCGATCGGTATAAGCCTTTTTGGAGTTCCAACTGCGCGCATTCGTAACCTGTGACAACGAACATTGTTTGTCTCAAATGCCCTTTGACAGCACCCACAATGCACAAACAAGCTTTTTGTAAAGTCAGTGGCGCGATGTTGTCAAAGGCCATTTGAGACAAACAATGCGCGTTGTCACAGGTTATGAATGCGCAGTTGGAACTCCGAAAAGGCTTATTCCCTGCCGTTTGTTTCGGGCAGTGTATCATTGTCACGCAGCCACTTCCATTCGTGTACCGATAGATTTGCAGAACTGCATCTTTTTCATAAACAGTTGTCAATGTTGGACAATTTACCATCTTTGGTAGCAAACGGTGCATCAAAATGTAGCTAACAACATTCCCAAACGGTTCATATAATACAATCAGTTCCAAAATTATGACATCTCCAATGAGTATGGACTTACTTTTTATCGCAGTGTTTATATGTACCTGTGTGTAATGATGGAAAAAAATAATTCACTGAACTGATACATGATCACTGTAATAAGGTCATATGTTTGTTCATCACACAGGCATCTAATTTACAGCGCTGATGTGTCGTCAGTCTACAAGGGTGCAGCCTTTGGGCCTCTGGTCCAGATGATGGTCATGGAACAGGAACTCAATCACTGGAACTATGTTGAGGAGACGCTTGGCTACACTGTGCTGGGGCTGTATCAAGCCACAGATATCCTGCGAAATATGGCATCAACATGGTAACATTTCAGTAAACTTCCATCGAAAGCAGTGTTTTTTTTTTCCTGTTTCCCTTTTTTGTTGACTAGCGCCTCTTGAACGAAGACATTGACAAAATGGAGAACCGTTGACCTAAGACCGGAACGGCAATCTGAGGGTCGCAGGTTCAAACCCCGCTTCAGTCAATTTCTTTTTTCAACTTCAATTTCTTTTGATACCTATTTAAACCTTTGTTTCCCATCCAACATAATATATTACATTTGCTGTAAATATGGATTTGTTGAGAAGTATTTTCTCATGTTCTTTTAACATGAATGAAGACAGATTTTGAAGTCTGCTTTTATAAGTGGCTGAATTTAATTGCAAATGCATTATGACACCGTTTTTTCCTGCAGTGGGAGATTCTTAAGTTTGTTGCAATGCTGTTGCCAGCTACAGGAATCCTATGTTTCATTATCAGAAATAATTAATAACAGTAACAATAATACTTTTGCATTAGCCTGACCAGTCTAAGTCCAATAAGATCCAATAAGCACAGGAGCTGTTGGATTCTGTTGGATTCTGTTGGATTCTGTTGGATTCTGTTGGATTCAGCGGGCGTTCCATTAATTTTTGGTCTGGATTCAACAGGATTTTATTCCGTTTTCCCAACCAACTTTGCAATTAATGCATTTTGTCTTCATTCATCAAAAAAAATGTTTACGCCTTTTTTGTGAAACTTTGAAATTTAATCTGTAAATACTTCTATGAAATGTAAAAATAGTATGTACTTTTCCTCTGTAAGATTGAAGAAAAACAATTTTTGCATTGAAAAGTAATAAACATGTCGGTGTAAATGTATATTGTTGAAAAGAATAAGTTTGAAATCTTATTAACTCAACGTAGAAAAAAATTATTGGCAAGACTTAAGCTTTACCATGAAAAGTTACATTGAAAAGCCACAAGCTTCTATGAATTCTGTTATCGTGGATTATATATAATTTTTGTACTGGTGATTACCAACATTGCTGCATGTGGACATTTGAAAGTGTAAATACGACGCTAAGTACCTGCCGCAGTGACAATTTATGTCTTGACGGAGTTTTGTCATTGTCAGTGTCTTTATCAATTTATACATGTTGTATCAATGTGTTCATGCTGTGTTCATGTTGTGCCATTGTATTTAAAAATGCATTAACAAGTTTGCGCCGGAGGCGGTGTGTACAGGTGAAGTTTTGCAGTATTCAAAACGGCTGACAGATAAACACGCAGGGAGCGAGGCCGGAAATATCTGTCAGCGACCCGCTCGCAGCAAGCGAGACCGGAAATATGAGTGTGCTGCCCGAGGGTGATGGCTTCAAGCTGCCTGGCTTGAGGTCGAGTGAAAAGTAATCTCACGCCTCGTTCCATTCTTGTCAAAATAATACCAACGTGAACTGATTAACAAAGCTCAAGCAAAACATTTTGCTTACATTCAGTAACCAGAAACTCAAAAAAAGCACCCCAATTCTTAGTAACACCTTTAAAAATTTTGACTATGGCATTCAAGTCCTAATAAGCAAGATTTCAAGGAGTTTTGTTATGTCCTAGTAAATTTTGTGGGATTTTTTGCGGATGCTCCGAAGAATTTAGTGGCTTAAATTTGAAAATGATTACAACAAAACAATTTTTGTGTATACTTTTTTATTTGATTTAATATTTAAAATTGGTTTGGTTGAAGACCATCACATGAGATTGAAAACCATCTGGCATTCTCTATGATATCGAGTGAAACTTGTACGTTCACCAAATTTTCATTTTTAAATATAAAGTCCGTTTTTCTACTATATCACTGTTATCGGTAACTAAATGTAATATGAGGTTTGCTTTGGCCAGGATAATTCTAAAAAAAAAAAATGCTTAAAGGCATACTCATACTAAGAACAAATTTCTTGTTTATTATACTCCTTTTAAGCAATATTGGCTGCATTTTATATTTTGTTGCTCTTCGTTCTTGTCAATTTTTTTCTTTAAAATATATTTCAAGTATTGGACTTTTGCAGAGGAAAACCAACTTTACTTTCTATATAGCTCTATTTTATTATTTTGTCGAAGGAACTTCTTTATACTCCAACTGAAGTTGTTTTTCTTTTGTCTCTTCATTGATATTTTGTAGTTTTAAGCTATTTTTTAGTTGTGCTTGAAGCATTTTATATTTTCATCTTTGTCTTGGGGTAAAAGAAAATTCCAAAATCATGTGTCAAGTTTTGTTCCATATTGTGTTTCCCTACTTGGCAGTGGGAAAGAAAATAGGAAAATTTTAATAAAAGACATTGTACAATACACATACAGTACAACCTTAAACCCTAATTCTCTAGGCATTTTTACTAGGATGCAACCTCGATCCTGTAAAATCCTCCAACTGCCTCCATGTAAAAATAACATACAACCTCAGTCCTCCAAAATCCTCCATAATGTCTTGAATGTGGTCCTTGGAGGGGTGACCACTGCCTCAATCCTGAAAAATCCTCCGGCAATCACTGTCAAGGTGTTGTTTAAACAGCCAATGACATTATGAAGTTATGAGGAAAAAAAACATTATGAAGTTATGAAAAAAATAAGACATTATGAAGTTATGAAAAAAAATTAAAACTAGATTGATTGACGTCCTGAAGCAATGCGAAGGATTTCAAGTATAGGTCTAAATGTATGCACGGCTGAGCATAAACAACACAAGATCCAGCCCAAGACCTTGACACAGTGCATTTTCCAAAATTAGCCACACATTTTTGCCAGAAAGCCTCAATCCTGCAAAATCCTCCATTTTGCAAAGAGGATTTTGGAAGGTTAAGGTTAATTATTCCAAGTAAGCTCAGTGATAATAACTCAGTAGGTTACTTTTTGGATAAATGCAAATGATTCTTAGATGATGACTTTAATTTTAGATTCACTCTTAATGGACCGATCCAGTAAGCCCCTCCCACTGCGCACGTGGGCAAATTAACACGTGCTCCTCTTCAATGCCACACTGCATTTTCCTGCCGCGCGCATCATACGCGCGTGCACGCATGTCGGACTTTTGTGCACGCATGTCGGACATCAATCACGGCTGTGATTGGTCAGAATATCATGGGGCGGTGCTTACTGGATCGGTCCATTGGCAAGTTGTTACCCTTTCTGGTTTAAAAAGCATGGAGTGCGTGCAGACACAACCTGCACGCAGGCATAGCACCATCTCAATACAGACCTCGCTGGATAATTAATTGAATAACAGTTCACGAGGCAGGCTTTTAATGTACATGTAGGACACTATACAAAGTAACAGTGCAATTTTGGTTTTCATCCAGACATTTTAAAGTTTGGATGACTAAGTTTCAGATACTCAGAATGTAATACATGTAGTGCCTCTTTGTGTTTTTGGAGGAAAACAAAAAGTGTGTATCGAATCTCCATTGTATTACATGTATTTGAAGGAGAGGAGATTGTGTACATGCGTTCCTCTGATGCACTGATTAATGCAAATCCTATGTGTAATTATGTACAGATAGACTGACCGTATGTGGTGTATTGATTTTTTTATTGATGAGATTTTTGTTGAGTTTGTCTTTGATTAACGTGTACAAATTTATACAAAAAAATTAAACTTTAAATGTTTTTTTTTCTTCTAATGTTTGGCTTCCCCCAGGTATAAGTCCCAGTATGGAATCCAAAGTGCCAGATTTTGAAATAACTATTAACAGTAGCCGTTAATTTTATGCAATTTGAATCTCAGGTTGACCACATGAAAAATGCAGTCCTTGATTTAATATTTGATTTCTCTTGGAAGATAGGTCTATAGCAGGATAAAGTCCATCAAAATAAGCGTTACTGTTTGTTTGTATTTTCAGGTTTTTTTGTAATGAACCCCCCCCCCCCACTAATAGCTATAATCGTTAATGTTTGTATCTATATACTTTTGAGATTTTGCTACAGTTTGAAATCAAACAATAATTTGGGCAAAAATTATGAAGGTTAGCTAGAAAAATTGAACTCTATCGATAAAAATGAAGATTCAGATTTCAGTTTTCAAAAGATATTTTGAAAAACGGATGCACAACTTGTAAAGGTTTTACATTGACAGTACAAGGGGCAATGAAACCATCAGACATCTGGTGTTAAAACTTAAGCTCCAATTGATTTTTCTTAATTGAATCAAATACTGGAATTTACTTAGTTTTTGCAACTGTGCGACGTTGCGTCATGTTTAGCTCCAATTATTTGACAAAACAAGTGGTCAAACATTTGCATATGACCTTTATGCTAATCAGTCCATTGTTAATTTGTATATTGTGTTCACGTTGCCCACATTTACATGGGATTTGAAATATATGAGTTATTCCCGTATTTTAGGGCCAACTTTCATGTGTACACAATATTTGTAATTTGTATACGTACAGTATATAATATAGTAATGACTTTCTTTGCTATGAAGTGATTGTGTGCTTAAATTGTAGTGTATTTTTTGCTGTTTTTTTTTGTGAAATGCAAATATGGGCTGTACATAATTTAAATATTATGTTGACTGTAATGTAAGATATATATATATTGAGGAGACATTATTCATATATTATTATGATCGATTGTTTAAACTTGAGTAGTTAGCATTTAGCCCACCTGTCCTGTTGATTCCTTTGTATCGCTTCGTATTGAAGGTTTGGCAGTCTTCGATATTTATTTGTATTCATGTACATTTATAAGAATAGTGTTCGAGATGTCATAGTTACTAATCCTGTACCTATCCGATTATATTATACAAGAGTGCAAGAATAAATATTAACCCGTTTCATGTGAATGATGTTTTCTGTCGGTTAATTGACCTATCGCCGTTTGCGAGTAAGCCACGCCCCTATGGACTTTTTATACACTAATATGTTTTGTTTGTCTCGGATCATGTTGCGCGTTCCGCATCCATTTTTTATGTAATGTAATTGGACAATATTTACAAGCTGCGTTGACGCGATTCTACCGCGATGTCAATTTGGATCAGTTTTCTGTGTTCAGTACCTAGTGCCAGGCTCGGTCCTGATCACGGCTGAGTTTTCAAGTAAGGCTCACCTGTCTCTCATAAGAAAGCGCACGTTACCAAAGCGTGACGTCATTATGTCTCGGATCTATACCTTAAGCTCTGTGCCAGTCTAGAAAATTCATTCATTCATTCTGTACTATTTTTTTCCACTTCTCATGAAAATAACATTACATTAGAACGTAAATACATGTGTACTTGTTTTTATTAAGAAATTAGATATTACATTTCCGAAGTACATTTATTCTTTTAAATGTTTATGTTGAAGAGGATCCCCCAAAAGCAGAGCTTTTCACTGTAACATAAATTAATACATAAATGTTAATGAAAATGAAGAAATTTGTAAGTTAAATTTGCCCAAATAGCTCGGCGTGGTCATGTGCTACCGCATTTTGTCGTCTTATCTAAACACTCACATTTCAGCACAATGATTGTCAGTGTAAATATCGGTTCATATTTAAGTCGAGAATAGCTCCCGTTGCAGAATGGATTGGTGTTCCATTAGAGTCCCGCAGTGCCAAACAGATCGATTCCATTCAGCAACCATCTTGGATTTTTTTAATGTTAATTCATTGGCAACGAATGTAGAGGTCTGCTCGTGCGTATCCCAGTTAAACAAATTAAAACACACACCTCAAACATGGCTGCTGTGCAAAAGATCGATAACAGCCACCTAATAGTTGACCCACATTTTGTTTCACACAAGGGAACTTTATATGTTTGTCTTTGAGTAGACTCTTGGGACGCTCTGTATGACTGCAACAGTAGATCTTTCGCGATTAGTCGCTCCAAAATGTCAAACTTAAAAATTTTGGGAGCAAATCGGTTTGGCGCGTCTGTGATGGACAGCCAGACTGAAGCGGGTGAACGCCTCACCCCCCGCGCGGGTGGTTACCGGTGGTTACTGATTGGCAAAACGCCACGGCGGCAACATCTCCGACGACTTCATGACGAAAGTTGGTTGTCTGACGTCTTGAAAATGGATGGGTTTGGTTTAAGTATCAATCTGCTGGCTGGCCAGTTTCCCTGGGGAAACGATTATGGGCTGGTTTGGCTGATGATAGATAGCAAGACTGTCTGAAATACGCCGACGAAAATCCGGTGTCCGCGTTTGACCCACTTGCAATAGTAAGGCATTCATACACACAAACTTGTTTTTTTATCACTAACTTTATTTTCACTCACCACAACAAACCGTTTCACATCAAAGGCACTTTTGTACTTAAAGAGAGACAACTTCTAAGTTTTCGTGAGTTTTCAGTTTTGGGTTGGGTTTGCGAATTAGTGTTTGATAAACAATTGGTTTTGTGTCTATCTCTTGCCAAGTTTGGCAATTTGACACTTTGTAGATGCAGATTATTTTACAGACATGTTTTCGTACAGTGGATTTCAGTTGTCCAGAATTGGAGAACCAAAAACTGCATCTAAAAATAATGGCTGTACAGTTTTAGAAATTGACCGCAAGCAGGCGCGGCTCAAAACCGCAAATTAGTAGCTTAAATTACAGATATCTATGTCTTAAAATGTATAACAGTAAAAACTAATTTGGTGTTTACATGCACATTAGTCATGGCGGTATAATGCATGGGCGGAGCTTAGCCCCCCACAAACCAGCATTATTTACGCAATTTTTGAATTGTTTTACTGGTCAGTGTTGGCAAAATTCAAGACCAAACAAGCTTATATGAATGATCAGTAAGCATCAAACTTGGTGAACGACGCTCATCCTTTTTTTTTTTTAACCACGTGTTACAACCCACACGATGACCTAATAACCAGCGGATCTGTTTTAGTTTACGCAGTTAGTCAACCAAGCCTTAATGCATTAAACCGGATTAGTCAAACCACATGTTGAGACAAAGACTACGGGGGCTTTTAGGGTGTGGTCTTTCACACAGACTCATCCCATTATAGTCTTCATATTAAGAACATTAATCATAGGCTTATAGTCTCCGCCACAGCACAGTCGCTAATAATAAGATTTTAAAGCTTGCTGTACAAAAATGTTGCCATACCATAAGAACATTTTATAATATACTATAAGACTTTATAAAAACAAAACTAGTTCATCAGAGTATACGGGTCCTGCCCAGCCATAGTTCGTTGAACTTTTTGAGTCTGCAAGGACGGTAATGGGCGTGGCTAGCTTGCCAAAAAGGGAGGCACTCTGCCATCCAAAGGCCTATATTGAGATAAGGGAGGCTCTCTGCCATACAAAGGCCTATATGGAGATCGAAAGGATTACGAATTAAAATGCAAGCTAACTTTCAGTGCTGATCTAAAATAAAGCGAGGCAACAATGCCATTTGAACCAAATTAATGAAAAGTTTCTACCGCCCATTGTTAACACTGTTGAGAACAATTTGGTCATTAAAGGGCTACTTCAAATTAGCGTGAAAAAAACATCTTTCCTTTCTGGAGTACTTAGGTGCTTTCAAATTAAACTTACCAAATGAAACTTTAAAGGGTTCATGCAGTGAATTTGTCTTCGGAACTTATTTTGTGCAACTTTCTACTCCTCTTAAATAATTATATGAAAAATTGTTGACATCCTTTTTGGGACAACTGAGGGCACTGTTGCTGTGATGTCATTTCAAGAAGACACTGTTCAGTTTAGGGGTTTTCTGTTCAAATTGTGAACCCAAATATTTGCCTCTTGAAAATGTTTGTGAGAAAACGTGTTCAATGGCTTACTGCCATGTACTGACACAACAAATTACCAAAGAAAAGAAAATGTATGAAAGCGAAATATCCAAAATTCTGGCAACTTTTGGTGCTTAAATAGCCGTAACATTGAGTTGTCTGCCTGAAATGACGTCAAACCTATGCTCATGAATATGTACATTTGCACCAGCATAAAAACCAAAAAATACCCTTGAAAATGACGAAACGAAAATTGAAAATAGTATTAAATGGGACTCAAAGGTGCA
Organism: Patiria pectinifera; assembly: GCA_029964075.1. NCBI lineage: Eukaryota > Metazoa > Echinodermata > Asteroidea > Valvatida > Asterinidae > Patiria > Patiria pectinifera. The sequence goes on along the minus strand of CM057134.1, from coordinate 1,558,184 downwards.
TTTCCAAGGACTGCCTAACAAAAATTACATTACACGGGCCTTTAAGGTTGTGCGCCCCTTTTGGCCCATTTACATCCCTACTTAATAACGTTCACCAACAATAACGTTGGTAGTGTTATACCTAAAAGAAAAAACGTATAAAGTGACCTCTTTCTTTGTAAACCAGTGATATTTCACATTGGAGAATCCTAAACCAAGTTATAGACTTTACCGATTTTGAGTCAAACACTGTTAAACACTCTGTTTCTTTCCATAACATCTGTTGACTATTTTGCCTAGTATAAACGAACATTGTTCTATTTTTTAGTAAGATACACCATTATTTAATTCCCATGTTTTACTTATTATCTTGGTAGTTGAATATTGTTATAATAGCATAGCCATGTACTATCAAATACAAGAACGCAACATCAATATGAAATACAAATGGTGCAATAGTTAAACTGCAAATAATTTAGCGGTTACTTAACTTGTTTCTACTCTAAACAAATACAAATACGATAAGACGATATTACGTGCGTGTCAGATGAAAGTCATCAAGCCAAAATGAAGAAAGTGTGTTATTTTTTGTTCTGATAAAAACTTGAAAACAAAAGTTTCGAAACATTGTTCAAAAGACTTGTGTATCTTTCTTTGAAATAATGATCTTAAGGTTTTGAAAACAGCCTTTCCTAGGTAAAAGTATGCTGTTGGAATCGGAAAGTTTCAGTGATTTTCTCATCGGGAAGTTTTGTCGGTGAAACCCCCCAAAAAACTTCCTAGCGCTTCCCTTTCCCTTGTTTTTAAGGGAAATGTAAGATTGGCGTTTATGGGTACTTTTGATATATCAATGACGATATCTTGCTTTTGCGAAGTTGTTTGTTATTTACATAAATAAGAAGTAGTAGTTACTATATTAATGTACAATAGCCATACTTTTTATAAGATTTCTACCGTAAATTCTAATATGCCTAGTAATAACAAAACCTCTCTCTACTATAATCGCAAAAAAAAATTGAATTTGAAAATTTTTACAGCATTAAATTTGCTATTTGCCGAGCTCAGCCACCTCAAAATATAGTAATAAATATTGTTTATTATCTATTGCAATCAAAGAAAGGAAATAGAAATAATTCAATGAAAAATAAACAGCTGCAAAAAAGAACAGAGAAAAACTATAACTAATTTGTCAATAGGGCGCTCTTTACCATTAAAGGGCTGCGCGCATAGGGGTGGCTCTCATCGGTCCGATGAGGATCAAATTCTTTCATTAAAGGCGTATTTATTAATGAGTAAAATATTCAAAAAAGGAAATAAATAGATTTGATAAAGAATACAGCATTTGAATATATAATATATAATAATCTACGCTTAACGGGAAAAGGACAAAACTACTTTGTATCATCCAACAAACCTCTCCTTCGACAAAAACCCACAACAAGAGCTAATCAATCAAAGCATTATAACCCATAACTCAAGTCAAACATTCTACTCATAATACAAGTCTCAAACCACATTACTATAGGCACATACGAGTTTTCAAAATACTTGCCTCTGCGAATCTAAAAAAGCGAATCTAAAAAAAGCCTATATTCATATAAAATTAATGTACTGTACAAGTGATAGATTTTACTACAGTTAATAATCTTAATTCTATTACTATTTTGAATTATATTTATAAAGACACATCAAGTGCAGTTCTTATTATTCATGGCAATTGAAAAAAAGTAATCTATACTTGCTTTCAAGTTCCGTATGCTTTCATGAAAGGGTCATTTTGACTTTACATGTTGAATTAATACCATATAGGAGCTTACGGACAAATTTGTACTGTTTTAAATGTACCTAATGTAACATTCACACAAGAGGGGCTACCCACGTGTTGGATTGGATAAATTCCAATGAACATCTAAAAGGTCAAAATTCATGCCAAAGTCAGTCATTTTAAAATTGGTAACTGGTATTAAAATACCATGTTCTTCCACTTAGGATGCTTGCAACTGCCAGTGATTTTTGCTCAGATTTAATGTACCCGCTGCCTTATCAATTAATTATCAGCTGTAGCGCCCTCTGTATTGAGTGCAAATTTACGATAAGCCTAAAACAATGGGAGAAACACAAAAATACTCTTAGTGCATGCATAGAGGAATAAGGTTCAGAAAATTACAAAACAGATCGAGGATTATGCCAGATTAGAAGCGTGATTTTACACAAACCTCTTAGTGCATGCATAGAGGTATAAGGTTCAGAAAATTACAAAACAGATATCGAGGATTATGCCAGGTTAGAAGCGTGATTTTACAGCTATAAGGCACTTTAATCTGGTCAACAGCTAATTTTTTTTCTAAGGCAAAACACCCTTTTTTTTACCACTCACGCGTATTTTGTCTCGGACTTATTTCACGCAACACTCATAAACGAAGTACAACTTCAAACTTGTTTTCTGCAATAGCAGCAGTACCAACCAATCGCATCCACTGTAAACTTGTCAATCATGACGTCACACCCTGACAGCCTGTAGCTTAGTGGCTCCTGGTGGTGGGGTGGGCGTGACTGCTGCCCCCGTGGTGGGCGTGGTAGTGCGTGGTCGGCTGTCACACTCGCCGTCACGGCACGCTTGACACAACGTGGCGTTGTGCTGCGTGCGTGGCTTGCCGGCGCGGCGGTCGTAACGGATGGGCGGCTTGACAAATCCGTAGTACGTCTGAAATTACAAAAAAAATATAAATCATACCAAAGTGAATTTCATCTTTATTAGACCATCATCCTTGGGTTAATCCGATGAAGGAACACTGTTCTCTTTAACGCCTATGTATTTTGTGATATTATCCCAGTTTGCCGTGACGATACCATGGACCTGACTTCTTTTGTGTTCTATAGGGTTCTGAGAGTTCTTCTTAACTGTTAAGATATCACAGCTTTAAATTTGGATATATATTTTTTGCCATTATTAAACTAATCTTTAATTCTCGGAGCTAAAACCTCTCCTGATTTTTTTTTTCACGAGTCTGCATCCCCTTTGCCGCAGATACTACAGGAAGTATAAAATATCGACCAAAAACCACAAAGGGAATTATGGACATTTCAAGAAATGGTCGAGACAAGATTTGATTTGATTTCGCCTTTTTGAAGTTTTGACCTCGTGTATCTATAGAACGCCCTACTATATGCCCAACGATTTGACTAAAAATGCATGTCATGCGTGCAAAGTTGGCTTTGTACAAATAATCAATGACATTTAATTCTCTGTATCAATATTCATGTATACAGCAGTACTGAGGTTGTTAGTTCCTGGTGCAATCGACGATTTTTCTATTGAATATGACAGTAAACATTGATACCTTAAGTTCAATCACCTTTTTGGTATAGGTCTATGTCTCTTTCAGTTCGTTGGTTTTTAACAGTCGATTTGTTAAGGTCTTTGCTCGAGTCCTGCATTGGTCCAACAAAGACCGCCAAGTCATGGGTTCCCCCGCCGGGTGGTGCTGATCTAACAGCTGTTCATTGTGTTCCATATTCGCACTGAACCAAAACTTTACGTAGACCTAATTGGAGCGAGCTACGTCGACTCTAATGGATTTTTTTTTTCAGAGATGCGAACTTTATGAACTAATTTCGATTGAGTTGTTCTGAACAACTTTTAACAGCTAATCTTGTAGGCCCAAACGATTTGCTCGCGAAGTCTAATCTTCGAGAAAACACAACATTTCGGTGCGCCTCTGAAACGCCAGTCTAAAACGGGTAGGCCTATTACTTAGGATAAGATAGGCGTGTATGTTGTGTGCTATGGTTTTTGGGACGGTAAACAGCCTAAGCATGACGTGTTTGCAAGACATACCTCTAATACTCAATTAAATTGATACCATGCGGTACGTATTATAGACCTACTTTCGTGACGTCACATTTTAAGTTGCATGCATTTTGAGTTGCATGCACCAAACTACGTGTGTGTCACTTTTTGCTCATCTCGGAACACTCAAAACGTGACGTATCAAAAACATGTGATGTCATGAACGAGATGTTTCAGTATCGAAGGTTTTGGTCCCCCTGGTTCCCTCGCTCACCTGACCGATTCTGTTGTAGAGATTGCAAAGTACTTTGTTGACTTCTTCCGGGTACCACATTGCCGGTTCGAACATGCCGTTGTTGCATCGTTGGCACTGCTGGCCGTAGAGTTTGAACTGAACAAAGCCCTCACAATACGGAATGTGCAAGAAATACCAGAAGACCACGCGGCCTTTCATGGACGTCCAGCCATGACCACAGGTCTGAAAAAAAGGCGGGAAAATTGTATACTTATCAGTGGGGGAATGGACAACGCCAGACCAGTAATTTTGACTTCCGAGCACGCTATCTGGGTAATTCATGGAGGCCCTCCATCAATGGCGAAAATATTGTGTCACGGTGCAGTTGCTTTATAGCTGGTACAATGCTTTCGCCATTGAAGGGGGCCACCGTGAGTATACAGTGATAGCATGCACGGATTGGTCTATACTGTAAACTAACAAACTTAGCTTGGATCAAAACCACCGCCATTTTTTTGCAGGTCATGACGTCAGTTATAGCACAGCTCATCAGGTTATGCATACTCCACATCACAGCTTATGATTATGCATTGCACCACAGCTCATGCTTATGCATATACCTGCACAGCTCATGATTTTGCGTACCTGCACAGCTCATGATTATGCATACATCCACAGCTTATGATTAGGCATACCTCCACAGCTCATGGTTATGCATACCTCCACATCTCATAAGTAAGATTTGAGGCTTTGCATGGTGGAGATACTAAATTAAGAAAGGTTTGCGGAAACACCATGTGCGAATAATTTCTCAACTAAGAGAATGGTCCTGAAAAGAACCAGAGGTATAAACTCCACAGCTAATGATTATGCATAGCCCCACAGCTTATGATTATGCGTAGCTCCACAGCTCATGGTTATGCACACCTACACAGCTTATGATTATGCATACCTCCACAGCTTATGATTATGCATACCTTCAAAGCTCATGATTATGCATACCATCACAGCTCATGATTATGCTTATTTTATGTGTACCTCTTCCATTTTTCCTAAACTTTCATCTTTCCATCGTAGATTTTTTTTTCTCAAATGGAAACGGATAAAACCCACGTGACCCTGATGACGTCACCACTGATTACTCACCTGGCAACAGAAGCGAACCTTAGCGCTGTCTTTGAAGCGCCGCCAGCGGGGACTAGGGCAAACCTCGGTTGAGCAAAGAAACCAGATATGGGGTAGGTAGGGCTGGAAAACCTTGGCAAACTCCCCGTTCCAGATCTCGTCCATCCTAAGCAACAACAAAAAAACAAGAACAGATTGTGAGTAGATCATGGTCGAAATTATTCGTTTAGCAAAAACAGGTTACCAGTCAAAGTATCGTGCAATGTATATTGCTTGTAACTGGTACTCAGCTGAATGCTAAGCACACAATTTGGCTCATAAGCTGCATTGCAGATTGATGGAAATCGGCCCGTGTAGGCCCGGATAGGTGATGGGATTGTGCCTTCGATGATACAGGCATGGTATTTGGCAACAGTCAGATAATGCCATGAGAAAAATAGTTGGCTATAGGACCATCGCAGTTTTGTCCTTTGAGAAAAAATATTGGTAAAATAACCAGCAATGGCAGCCATTTTGAAAATTTTGAAAATTGCCTGTTATTCCACCTGTATTTTTTCAAAGGACAAATCTGTGATGGCCCTATAGCCAGATACCTTTCTTAACACATACTCTGTTTGCCAAATGCCATGCTTGTATCATCAAAGGCACAATTCCCCCAAATATTTCCCCCAAATATTTCCCCCAAATTTCTGCCCCACTATAACATTCTCTCCAAGCAACGAAATTGCCAATGGAATGCAAGAAATTTCGAAAGGCTCCAGTGGCAAAGAATAAGCCTTTTCGCTCAGTTACTGTGCTGAGCTTATTGTGCAAGAACCCATTTATGTTGCCGAAGTTGACCAGTATACTATTTGGCCTATCTTGCAATCTCATACTGCAAAGGGTCAGTAGTAAGTGGCTACGGTTGGCACTCCTAGTTACCGAATGATGGATAGTCGTCCAAGGAACGTCAAAGCATTCTAGCGGGAAAAGACAACTGGGAGGCACTAGTGATTTCAAACCCATTAATGTAGTCGAAGAAGATTCCCTCTTTTGTTGGATTGCCTTGCAGTTGGAATTGTGAGTGCAAGTTTGCTGAAAGTCAAGATCGTCTTGGTTCACGTAAGTTTTAAAAATGTAATTCGTGTGTTTTCCCCCCATCGGTTCTGAGTTTTCTGAACTCGATATCCTCTTCACCCTTCCACCCCGTCACTCAAGTTGCATAATGACACAACGTGCGGAAATGAACGAGGCACCTGGGCTGGGAGCCCTCCGTGCGAGCCGGGGGTGAATCATCGCCCGGGCCCGGCGACCAGTTAGCGGATGAGACACGCTGCTTAATCCCAGTCGGAACCCGGGGGAAAATGGGAGAAAGCTGGCCTGACCCGTGGACGATGATAATGCCATGACATGCTTGAATCTCTATACCCGTCGCTCTCCTCCGCCCTATAACCCATCAAAGCATGGCTAGGATTGATTCATGTAGTTTTTCCTGTCATTCATTAAGGTGCTATTTTAAGCCTATGACATCATCGCCAACAAGTCCCGACCCATCTTTTTAAGCTCTGGCAGGAGCGTCTACATGTCACTTGGTGGTCGGTCGGTCGGTCGGTCGGTCTGTCTGTCTGTCCCCGGGAAAACCAAAAGTACGGTGTTCCATTATGTGCCACCGGCGTCCCATTTTATTGTGCATTCGCACTTGTTTGCTGTAAACTGGAAAAAAATCTAACCATCGTAGAAATGTTAAATGGTGCGCTCTTACTGTGAACAATTTTTTTTAAAATTAATTGTCAAATAAAAGTACATGTACACTCATGCCTTTCACAAAGAAACAGAGACCTGCCCTCAAATGTGATGTCAGAAACATGGGATCTATTGGGGGAAGCTTTTGGCAAAAGTTGGTAGCACATGGGTTTGTTTGAGATCAAAGATCGCTCGTACCCAGCGCCAAAACAGGGCGCTGGAAGAGCTGAAGCCCTTCCAGCGCCCCGTTTGGGCGGTGGTTACGAGCGAAATATCACAGTCATACCCCTTGCACATGCTCAATTTATTCAGTATAGCAACGCATGATTTGCAACAAGGGGCAAGTTCGAGCAATGATCAGTGGTTAACTAGTGGTTGGTTCGTGACGTACCTAGCGCATGCGCACTGAAGTTGCTATGGAAATTGCCATTGATAACCAGCTATAAATCTTGGCGCGACCAGCCGCGGTAGGCTGGTCCTGAATAGTTGACTAGGGTAGTCCAACTTGGCCCTGTGTGACCTCGCGATATCGAATGATACCCAGTTAAGTTGAAAAGAGAGACAAACCTGACAAACCTGGGCCTCTTACGTAATAGCTTAGCAACTTACATGATAGCAACGCGAAATATGTTTTGTTTTGCAAGTATAACCTCGTTTTGATTCCAAAATGGCGTTGTCGTTTGACGAGTGGAGGAACGCCAAAATGTTTGGGTGCATATACGGTTAAGACATCGCAGTCTGGGTATAAACAGTCAGGTTAACGTAAAGTTAAGCACAACAGTGGCAACATGTAACTCATCGTGTTGGCGGAGCTCAATTTCATTGAGCTATAGACTGCATTCAGCGGCCATCTTTGAGGTGTGTTTTGTTATGTTAATTATTGATTAACAATAAATGCGCAAGAAGGGTACGCATGCGAATCTCTGTTGAACAAAAACACACACCTCGTTGATGGCCGTAGTGCAAACGATCCATTTAGCAGAAACTATTACCGCTCAGCAAATTTGGGTGCTTAGCATGAATCAACCGGGAACCAGTCAAATATAATATACATTACACGACATTTTCGCAGGTAACCTGGTTTTGCTAAACGGATAATTCCGGTGCTAAGCAGCTTAATGGAATCTGCTATAGGATACAAGAAGAAGGCGATCAAAATCTGAGCTCGCTACCAAAGTCTGCCACAACTTAAACACTGAGATGGCATCGCATTCAATGAAGTTAGCATTGCAGTAGATCATCATGTTGTCTTCAGCTGTCTCCAAGAGAGAGAAAAGAGAGATAAAACCAGAAAGAGGGATTTCCTGTTTGATTCACACTCCGTCAACAGAAATTATCCCACCTATAAATTACTCCAAAGGAGTCATAATTCGTTGGAGACAGGCCAAGGAACTATTAATAGCCCTACAAGAATCAGGCAAAGCCACAGATGCTAAGTCATGCCTTTGTCACGAAAAAAACTACCCAGGTTTCGCTCAAAGAACAGTAGTAAAAAAAAAACTAGAGCAGCGAAGAAAGTGCAGCGTCGATGGGCGCGATAATGCACGTTTTCCCCCAATATGACGCGGCAGTGTCGGGCACTTCTCAGCGAGTCCGGCACAGGCAACATAGCGGGGATTTGCGTCTACCTATACGGGGGCAGTCTTATGACTAAACCCGCTTCCCCTGTGAATCACTCCGGTCGCGTCATCGCAAGCCTGTCCATAAATAACCCGGGCTTTTGGACCGCCAGTAACCCCAGTTAAACTTAAACTACATTCAGGAATTACATTTTTTTAACTCCTTGTATTAATTAATGTATGTACGTGCTCCGAAGCTTGTGTTTTAAGAAGCGTGTTTAACTTGGAGGAGGAAGCGAAACGGCCACAGAAACTTTGCGTTACCGTGCTGAGATTACCCATAAGTGGAATGCGCATGCGTGTGAGGGATGGAGCCATCATTCCCCATCCTGTCTGACCACAATTTGTGCGTGCTTTCGTAGTATATCGCCCTTAGGGTACGCTCTCTAAACTGTTTCTCAGCACGTAGGCCTTCGCTAGTCATCATGTCTCTAAAAAGTAACTTGGAAGTCATAAGAACTAACGAGTATTGCATCACATCTTCTGTTTGATCCTTGGCAGGGCACCATGAGAAATAGAGAAGGGAAAGAAAAACTCCAAGACTATGAAGACAGTTTTAAGTTATTTTAGCACGACCGTCTTGCCTCTATTTACTGCTTTCTTTCCACGATGCGACAATGATTTAAAAAGAAGTCTAGATACAAAATTGTTTCTCTTCGCTCGTTTTACTTTGCAAGAATATTGACTCTCCTGAAACACCGACTGTCACATGTCTGTGAAGGAAATGCCCATGACATGAGCATAGATCTGAATTCGAAATTAATTGTTCTCCTTTCGTTGTCGTGCTATGTTATTTTTGGGCATAGCAGACGTACTTGAGTAAGATCGAACGGCCGTCACTGATGCCATCTGGCAATGTGACTCATGACGAAGTGTCACACAATTTATAAATAACCCTGGGAGCTTGGGTCACAGTGACAAACTTGGGCGACGCGATGCTGGCATGCGATGATAAAGTCACGACGAATCAATGTGTTGGCTGGTGAGAATAAACATCATCAGATTCGGAATCGAATCGAATGCATCCATCCATTCGCTTTCATCGATTCCATTCGAATCAGATGTGGAATCGATTTTAATCCGGGAAAGAAGGCCCACAGAATCGTCTTTGATAAAACCCAGTAAAGATGAATCATGTATATCATTTAACCACAAAAAAATTATCAACCTTGACGAAATTTCTCACCAGGGAGTTTGGTAACGATTGGCCTCTGCGAATGCGCATTTTAGTGTGATTTTTTGCATTGCTTGGTAATGATATTCGGAAGTTTATTCGGGTCATTCCATAAATTTAGGGTCCACTTTATGCCCCTGTTACATCTGACATCTATGATTTTATAATTCTGATGCACTCCTTGCAGTCATCCTCCAAGAGTGATTATGAATAGCAAACTACCTACCCAACAAATTTTAAAAACATCATTTGAAGTCATTCTTAATGATACTTGAATGGCAAATTACAAAGTACCAAGGTAACGGGGACAGGTAAAGTTTCACGCTTTGGACCCTTAATTTAAAAAATAATATGTGAGTTTTGACCCTCATACATCCTTGTGTTCAGAGCGAACATATGAAAATACTTGTAATTGAATCGAGTACAATTCGGTCATTATTTTGCAGTAGGCCTACTATACAGGGCGAGCCAAAAAGACTTAAAGTGACCTAACGAGAGAAAAAAATATGTTTAAAAACAACTGTTCTTTTGTGACTTAACCCATTTAATAAAAATAACATAGGGATTGAGTACATTATTATTGATTATAGTAACTGCGAAAATTTACCGTAATTTGCATACTATGTTCACAAGTCATGTCTCTTTTTATACAAACACCACAACATTCAGCTGGCCACCAACGATCATTTACCATTCAAATACAATGAAACAAGGGCGTTTTCCTGCCTTCATGAATGAACGAAAAGTTGCACAAGAAACCAGACAAAAATCACAATCATTGTTTCAGAAAATATTTCCTAATATTCAAACGCAAAATCGGACAGTAAAAATAATGTTTCAGTCTTGACAAAACAAATCTAAACATCTCTTTTGTATCAGAATGCCTGTGTGTTATCTTTGTTTCTCACTCAGCTCAATAGCTTCGAATGGCATTCCATGGACAGCTGTTAAAATGGATTCTTTTAGTAAAATATCCATAATTTCTTACTGCATGGCTCAATTTCAGTAATTCCTTTATTTTTAATGAGTGGAAGAACGTGCTCGTTCAATATAATGTATCGTTGGCGCGTCAATTCAATTTCTTTTTAAGGGGAAAACATCAATAATCCAGGTCACTTTCTTTTTGACTCACCAAGCACAGGATTCTATGACTTGTATTTCCTTTAAATGCGTAAGTTGTTGAGTTGTGTTTACAGCAGGGACACTTAAATGATGCCTCATTTTCTGGTAGGGGCACTCAAGATGTTTTTTTTTTATATTTAAAAGCTCAGTTTTGCCTTTCCTAAATTCTAAGCTGAGAAGGGGAGACACGAGGGGGCAGAGGCCTCGGGGTGGGGGGGGGGTGGGGGCTACCATCCATGCCACACCTTCACGCACTAGCCGCTAGGTTCTGTTCCTTCAAGGAAACTCTCTTATATGACGTAGTAATTCACAGACCGTCGCTACTAAACGGTATTTTCCAATGATCTATAAACAACAACTTCGACATCGGGGAAACTCCGCAAAGATTTTGTTGGCACTATAAATCCAGGAATCCAGCCAGCAATATTTCCTTAGTGTTTGTATTTACTTTCATTTCTGACATTCATCGTAAACACGATGAAGCACAGGGAAAACAATTGCTCGTCTCTTGCCGTTAACAGAAACTGCTTAATCAGGACCATGTGTGCAAAACAGGGTCCGGTATATAAAAAAAAAAATCGGAAATCCCTATTGGTGTTTTCCAAAACAATAACTTCCCTATTTCTCAGTTTCAAGTATCGATATTATTAAAGGTATAGGAGAATTAATTATTTTGTTTACGGCAGTTCTACTACGGACACAAAACTTTATTTGGTGAATATTTAATTGGTTTCAAGTGAAAAGGCCATAGGGTAAATCGCAAATATGAAAGTGTATGCTTTCAGCAGTACACAAAACACGCTTGACCGTGCTTTTCTAAATATTGACAAAGTATTCATTTAATATCTCAAATCGGCAAGTTTGTAGCAAACAGAGAAATTTAGTCGCTGGTATCCTGTACTGTGGTTACCCTTTCTTATACTCACTTTGGTCAGGTTAATATTTCAAAGTACAAAGAAAAATCGTTAAAACAAAGAATCTTTTGTCTATAGCGACTGGGTTCTTCGACAGACATAATAGGTATAGCTATGGAAACTCGGCCAAATAAATTACCAAATGCATGAACGAGCACCATAACCACGTGACTGGTTTGTTTGTTGTCCGTAGAGCCGGGGATCATCTCCAGTAATCAGGAACTACATTAAGGAGTTTGACCTCAATCCAGACCACTGTTCTCCGTTTCCAATTACGGCCTCTTGGGCGTAACGGAAAAGAAGAATTTACGTGGATTAGGGCCTACCTGGACGGACGGTGAAGAGGAGAGGACAGGAGAAGAAAGGGAAAGGTGTCATTATGTCGGTCTAATTTGAACACTTTCTTGTCTGTGCGTCTCCTGACGACGTGAATATTGGCCGAAACGTTCAGTTTCTGCCAGTGCATTTCAGAACCACTAAAACCCGCGAAAGAGATTTCTTGTCGCATTGTGCAACTATATGCAAGCTTAATTGCCGGCTTGACAATGCAGACCTGCCTGACTCCCTGGGTTTTCCCCAGAATATTCTTCTGGGGTTTTCCTCTCACCTCTAAAACTGTAATTTCCTTTCATTGTCCCCTCTCTTCAAGTTTCTTCAGGCTTGCAAGCTACAGTGCCTAGGGCACTTTTGAGGTATCCTTGGTTTCATTACCAGAAATAATGATAATTACCCCTGTATAAGTGTCGACAAATTCGTGATTTACAACTGTGTCCGGAGTAATGTAAAATTGTAATGCGGACTCATTGGTTGTAATGTGCGTGCCTTAGACAGTGAAAAGTCACATATGAGGGTTAGAGTCCAAATAAGTAAAGGGAGACCAGATTTCGTCGGGCCTGACTGGTCGTTGTGGAGTGAATTAATGATCGCCAGACTTCGCGAGCAAGATTCACGATTTTATTCACTGATCATGGGAGGTTTAATACTTTGTTGTTAGTAGTATTTTTCCTTCCACCTCCAGCCAAGGTTCGATTCCTGCTAGGCCTAATTATTAAGTTTTTGCCAGTTCATTGTGTGGTACGTTTGATTTCATTCGAGATTTTGTTCTGAAGGGTCCTCCCACTTCTAGTTAAATTATCCCTCTCGTTCCCTCTGAATAACATGCATGGACGCAGAGGGAGAGATGTGCTCAAAAGCAGGCCAAGCTAACAGGACTCGAAACAATGGTCGGGCAAACATGTTGGTATCATGGACCAACGCTGGTCAACCCACCAACTGACTGCACTCTTGGGAAAATTCTTCCCAGTAGTTGATCAAGTTTTACCCGAATTAACAAAAATGAGGTAAATTCATACCAGTGTTGGGCCAAAAACATTGCAAAACAGTGTTTACCCAACTGTTTGTATAGTGTAGGTTATAGATTGTTAGGTATTACATTTTTTCCCTTCTAATTCTTGATAGATTACATAATACATCCTGGTCCTTCGTTACTCATTTTTTTTTCGACCACAGATTACTGCAGTCACAACTGTAACTGTTTGATCTGAACAGATACATAAATTACTGCAGTTTCAAAATAAAGAGAGAGAAACTCGACAATTTGTGTCATTTTTTCCAGTGAATGTGAAAATATTGAAACTTTATAATTTCCATGATTTTTGGGCACTTCGAGAATATTTCATCTGTTTCACTGGGGTGGTTTCATCATTGAGCATTTGACAAAAAAGTGCCTTGTAATATCACAATTCATTTTCCCAAGAAACGTACACTGATCTACTCCTATGTTAATGTTATTTCCAGTTCGCCGCAGTTGACTTGTTTTTGAACGGATTCGAACCAGCAACACCTCATTTGCTGGCGAGATGTTTGCACCATATACTTTACTGCGGAGTTGAATGAAGTAGAATTGAAGATATGAAACATGGATATTGCGGTGAGTACAGTCGGGTTTTTTTCCAGAGAACCTGTGGCTTTGATACAGCCTTGTTTACTTATCCAGTTGCCCGTTTGTGCGGGACCGAAGGGATAGCTTAGGTACTGTTCTCTGATTGACTGAAACGCTGACTGACTGACTCCCCGACTGACTGAGTCACAGAATATAAATAAAATGTCACATAACCGGAGACTTTCGAGTCCAGCTCATAGACAAGCCGACGACCATCTGTCTTGACACTGATTCTCATTTATCTAACTGACCGACGCCGCGATTTTTGTCGACTCCGGGTCATGTCGACTTCATTCCGACTCTATATGAACATAGCTACCTTCCAGCACGTGTTCTGTCCGTGATTTTGACCCTCTATATAGAAAATAAATCATGACGACGCCCACGGCCATAGTTCCGCATGATTTGAAAGTCCATCAAACAGACGGTTTGATGGATGTACCGTAGTCTGGGACAAAATAAATGACACTGAAGTCAGATTTTGTAATGCTCGGAAAGTCGATCGGTCCAACCGTATACGACATGAAGATCTCAGACCGTCGAAAGAGCCTCTGAGCCCGTTCCGTATACCTATGTAATTATGCTCGTTGAATGCATTCGATTTCCAACAAGCTCCTGCTGTCTGTTGTTTTTTAGGACTTACGATTTTCCAAGCTAAAATATAATTTGTAGTACCTACCTTTCTGCGTAGAACACCGGGGATGCTTGGCCCGGTGCCTGGTGCAACACAGTCTCAATAGGATATTCCATGACTGAAGATAACTGGATGATTTTCCCCTCCAAATTTCAGTTGTTCTCTCTGCGTGCAAGTGATGTCGTTGTTGTAAAACAAGGAAACTTTGTCGATCCTCAATGCTGTCAGTCGAATTGAAACCGATTCAATGTTTGATGTTGTTAAAATACATTCAGAAGGGCCTGGGAATTTCCAGTTGATATGACACGTGGTTGGGCTGTATTGGAGTCGCCAGGTAGCGCGCGCGACGAGTTTATGTTTCTAGGAACTTGGTGGCATTTTTATGGAAACTCGAAAGAGAAATTAGCAAGTCCACAACATTTGGTTCGTACCTGGTCAGGAAATAAATAGTGCTGTGTTTGTGTTCGAGTAAAACACTGAGTGAGGGAAAAAACCTAACGCTGGATCGAATTGTTTTGCTGCATTTACGGAGTACTACTTGTTGAGCGCCGACTGAGCGCGTGTACTGTGAAGCCCCGGCCGCAATCAGCGCGCTTGAGACCCACGAGCTCAAGCCAGCGACATGGTGCGTGGAGGGCGTTCTCGTTGCGCGGTGTGCACAAGGCTGAGGTCGGTCTGCTTGGAACAAAAGAGGGCTTCTCACCGCTGGTGTGCAAAGTATTACACTGACTGTCGGCAACCTTCTGGGCCTACCGACATGATCTCACTTTCCGTTCTTATTAAACCATGGCTTCCCCCTTCTCCTGACCCAACACGGGTAGCCTTAATTGGTATTAGCGTGAGTTGGATGGGGACCGGGCGGTGACTAACCGTTCGTTATACGGCTGGGTAGATCGTCTTGGGAAACGATGAATTCTAGACAATCCGGTGTCCCGTGAAAGATCCTTGCAAAACCTGCGCACCAGACCCGCCAGTTTGGTCAAGATGATATAAGTTTTCCCCGTTGAAGTCTTGCCTTGGTTATTCCTTGTACATTGGCAAAACTTTGATCCAACCTTGGATTTTCAGCACAAAGTCGTCACTGTAGCGCACTGGCTCATGTTGCATGCTTCCAAAAGCTTTCTTGATTAACACTTCCATACATGCACGGAAATGCCACAACCTTTGTGAATATCATCCAAGCACAATACAAAACAGGAAGACGAACAGAAACAATTCATGCCTAAAACCTCCTTCAAAATTCATTCAAAACTCAACTCACTAGTTCAAAACAATTGTTTGAAACACTGAACATTATATTGCTCGGAAACTGTTTCCGAAAAGTGCACGTGCGCTCACCGATTTGGTTTAAAGGGGTTTTTGTGTCTGCTTCAAATACACGCCCCTTTAATTACTCAATCAGAAGTCGCCGCTCACAGGATAACTTTGTGAGCAACCGAACTCAAAAGTACGAAATTACTGAATCTGGTTCAATTATTGTAACTATATATAAGCATGTTGTGCTGAAGCAAAAGCCAGCCTCCCAAAACAGCCGATGAAATCTTAGCAAATTAATACTTCCTAGTACAAGTTTGCCTCGTCCTTGTCATATTACAATGCTTCCTTCTCACGAACAAGATATCATTACCTAATAATTATTCTCCCCGTTGACCTTAAATAATTATTCTCTGGGTAGGTGGTGCTGTACGGCAGCTGACAAAATGATATTCCATTTTTTTTTTGGAAGAACCCGGGCACAGGAAACAAGGCTGTGAATTGACCGGTATCATCGGGCTAGCATGTGTATTACAAGAGTCCACCAGGGCCAGTCGAATTTGAGGAAATGTTACCTGTATCACGCTGTTGGCTATACGGTAACTATAAAGACAGTGCTACTTTACGTCCTGTGTGAGCTGTTCCAAAATCTAGATGATTGTTCAGATCTCCAAAGGGGCATTTATAATCCTTGCTGTCCTGCATACGAGATGGATAAATAATGTAGTCACATTTGCATCTCCGAATCTGCTCTATTCAATCGTACGCAGAACAAGATCGTCATAATGGGAATGAAAACGAGGTTACCCGATTCTTTGGTTTGTAGGCTACAAGTCATTACGGAGTGCATTCAGGTGGTTGAAACTTGCCATCTCAGCCTCTCTTTCGACTCAACCGAGGGGCCAATAAAACAGGACCGGTGTCGCCCCAATGTTACTGACACAATAACGTGTGGAAAGAAAAGTCTTGGCCGCTTTTTATGTCCGATTTCCTCGGCATGATGCAACGACTGACACTGTTTCTATTCCCGACGATGAGTTGGCAGTCCATCACAGGTTACCACAGTGTTGAAGTTGAGTCGACTCCGAGTCTTTTACCGATGCGAGTCGAGTCGAGTCCGAGTCACCAAAGTTGCGACTATAGAGACGAACTCGCGTCGAGTCCATCCTGGACTCGAGTCCTACAACACTAGTTGGTTACCGCCCAGCGAAACAGGTACCCATGTGTATTCCTTGATGAAAAAGAGACGAGTTGGGGTAGAATAGCTTGCCCAAGGACACAAACGTATAATGGTCAGTGTATGGATTTGAACCCAGACCCACTGATCATGAGTCACAAACCCTATTCTCCCTGGCCCTCATGATTGGGAGAGACGTTACACGTCATCTCATCGGTGGAGCAGGGATAGAAAAACGGACGCTTCATTATACTCGATCATCTCCATCTATAATGCATATCAATTAAGTCTGAATTAGGATATGGATGACACCGTGGTCCGTGGATAGATAGAAACAAGTTAATTACTACTAAACATAGTTTTGTAGATGTTCTCAGTGTATGCGCATCAAAACCATGCCATAAGTTGGTCGTTTCCTCCACAGATCAGCTTTTATGGCCGCCATGGTTGCATCTTGCAATTAGTAGGAGTGGGTACGTACTCGCACTCATTTCGGGGATTTCCGCCCAGAAGTTTGATTAGTGATAATAGATCATGTCTAATTCTGGTTGTGGCTTCTTGCACTGATACGCTGTCTGTTCCTGAATGAAACGCTGCCGTTTTCTGCGTACTCGCCAGTTCCTTCATTGTCAAACCTTTGTTCTTTGATACAGACAAACTCTCCAATGATGTGGATTGGAGACTAATTGGCATTTCGTTTGAGTAATTTCCCACCATCTTAATAACTTTGTGAATTTTGTGCGAAACTAATTGCATCAGGAAGCATTTCGAGTAAGTGCCTCAGTGCCGCGGTAAGATAATTATTAATCAAAATTTATGAACGATGGTGCCGCAAACAAAATTCATTCCATTCAGTGTTTTCCAATTCCTTGGGAAACATTACTAACACTTCTTCAATCGTTGCGAAACACTACCCCTCGGATGTTGAAGCAAAGTTTCAAATTCAGGAAGAAGGAAATTGTAAAATACAAAATACGTCAGCCATTGGCCTTGTCTGTTTATGAAGTTAACTTTGAACAAGGACACCACAAAAATATAAAAAAAGATGATTTCAAATAATCGTCAACTGAAATACCATTTCTGAAAATATTGTATAATCGTCGCCGAAACTACGAACTTGAACTTTCTGCATGACAATGTTTTAGGTGATTGTAACTAAATACACCATTAAAATAATTCGATCACTTCTCAAACAAACGGGTATTTAAAAAAAAAAATGTATGGGTACTTTTCCCGCTTCAAATGTTTATTTTGGTAGCATGTTTCATGATGATCAGTCACATGAGGATGACACAGAATTACACACCCAATAGGGTTTAAGAGTTAAGACCTCAACCCAAGACAAAATGTGGAAGTAGGTTCTCTATGAGTAGGACTCAGAATAAGGCGCGTCACCTCTTGGCAAAAACTCAAACAATGGAAGCGGACCGAAATTACCTCATTGACGCAAGTTGGCAAAGGGATCTTCCGAATGAACTTTACAGCGGGGCACGGCGAACATGGAGACAATTTTAAACTTCGTAAATAATTTTAAGCAGGTGCTTGCTATTTGTGGCTGCGTGGGCTGGTTGATGCATTTGTCCCTTCTCCAAAACAATTAAGATTTACAGAAAAAATAGATCTTAGCTCTACAAATACCGAAGCGGAATCAGCCGTCTGTATATTTCTGTTTTTCATCGACGCGCGATTTTTTTCGTGCCAGACCTTTATTGGTGTTAGACTCGTGTCTTGCGGATGTTTTGACATCAACTTCAGGCGAAGCTTTTTTTTATTGACCATGTGTAAAAAAAATCACTTGTTTAGGTATGGAAATGTGAAATCTTAATGATCATAATCATACACTGCTGAGTTTGAATAAGCTAAATCTTTGCATATGTACGCACCCCGATGAATGTCTCTTTTAATGAACAAAGTTTCATATCAATAAATCGCGTCCATTTTGTGTTTTTAAAAAAATAATTTTGAGGGGTCGAATTCGACCCCCACCCGGCCGTAAGATGGCAAAAACGGCTCTTATGTTTTAGTGTCAAACCCAAAACGATTTGAAATAAGACTACTTACTCATTGGCTGAAGACCATGTGGTAATCCTTTTAACCCAACATCGTGTCTTTAACGCCAAACGCTGATTTCAAAGTTTCAGAAACTGAATTTTTTCTTGAAAGTTGAGAAATTGACCGTGTTTGACTTGTACACACAGCTACTCTTTCATTTTCCCCCAGTCACAGATCTGGGAACCAACTATTTCACATGCTGCTTAGCATGTGACCAGACTCTATATTTCTATTATTGTAGATAGTTCCCTGAAACTAATTTTAAAATCGCCTCGTAATATCCTTCTGACCATGAGTTGTGAAGCACCCAATATTAGAAATCCCAAGGGAATATGGATTGGTCTTATGCCATTCTGTAGTGTAGTGTCTATTTCTAGTGATGAAACTAGTGTTAATTTTAGTCGCGGTTAGGGGAGGAAGACTAAACCCACTGCAAGGCTTAAGATGGGAGTGGGGCAACTTGTGCGTCAGAAACAAACCTTAAACAATCTTCGTCACTGTGTCCGTTCCAAGGCCCAAAATATCACCCGTTAACACCAGTTTGGAAGAGGGCCATTTTCAAACCCCTGCCTTCTGTTGGCCATTTTCCATCCCACAAATTCAGATTCAGGAGACAAAACAGGTTGCCGGATCAGGAGGGGAGATTAGCTGCCAAGCTTAGAGAGGGGGGGGGGGGAGTATAGACCCCCTACCCCCCCCCCCCCTCAATTCGTCAATGCTTATTCGTTTTTGGTCACACCCGGTTTTTTTCTCGCCTATCGGAACTTCCGATAGGAACGGAACGGCCGTTGGCGGTTTTTATTTTGTCGGAATTTGGCCCCGTTTCTGCGTGAACCAAGCATCTGAACGCAATAATGCAGGTATACATTGTACTTTTGAAAATATGACGCCAAAACAATTTCACGATGGAATGCGGAAATTTTAAAGTTGCGAAATGTTCCTATGGGGTCTAGGTTCCTGGTCCCCCTTTTTGTTGCGTTCCCAGAAGACGCATCTTGCATATTCAAACGGAGATAGAATCAGTCATAGGTAGCAGACTATCACCATTGACACAAACAATTTAGATGCCCTATGTCATATCAAACGTTGACGAATACGAAAGGAATACATTTCCCCCCATTACTTTGGTGAACTTGGATATAATAACATGAGCTGTACGCTTTTTTGAAGGAATTAAAGGGATCAAGCTGGATTAGCTGATTTTTATAATTGCCTGTTGACAAAAATCGTTGTGTCGACATGATTTGTGAGGATCAAACTGGGTATTTGGTTGGGTCTACAGCTTATTAAGAGGAATATTCATGTCCACAGTTTTGTGTTAACAACCACGTCATAAAAAAGTCCCTCGATTCGCCGTTAGTTCTAGATCTTTTATGTAATAATGTTTTCGGCTCCAGTCTTGTGACAAAGACAGAAACATTTTCAGGCACAATTTCCGGCTTTGAGTGGCCCACTGATTGTTATTTGTTGGCCCCATGCCAAGCGCGTGACATTTACAATGCGCGTACCCCTTTAAAAGACAAGTTCGTGTTCCGCTCTCGTCGCTTGGTGGCGCTCTGCAAAATTAAACAAACAATGACCAAGAAAGACTGGTGGAAATTTGGGGACATTCCCTCCACCGGCCACATTCCCGATACAATGACAAATCGTCTTATCTTTTGTTGGCGGACGTGACATAAACCTTTATTTTGCAAGCCTCTCCCATGCCAAACACAGAGTGCAAACGAGTTGTTGACTCGTGGTTTCCAAGTGATTATGATTAGGAAAATGACAAACAAATAATCAGAATAGAATTAGGCCCAGGCGTAGGTCCTACTCAAAAGTTTGACATAATTGTTAATTATTACTAAGGCACTGACTTTAATATGTACTTGAGATCTTAAGCTGGTCCAAAATCCGTCGACAACAATTTTTCCTTTATCCTATAATGAAGAAAAATGGCGAAATTAACGGACTTCGCCCATCAATGATTAAACAATCAATTATTGATCACTATGCAAAGCCATCTTTTGCTAGCGAGAAACAGAGGTGCAAAATAAAAATAATATGTACCGTATGTTCAAGCCAAAATTTATAATACATGTATTCTCCAAAACATCATTTGACGACTATGATTATTTTCCCCAATATCATTTAAGAATTAAATGATATTGGGGAAAAGGGAAAAACCTGTTGCACACTTTATTCTTGTGGTAAATCTCTAATTGAATATCAATGAGATATTTAGTCTGAATTTACGGGTGAAAAAAATAATTTTATTCAATAACAGGATTGGGTATTTCCTCGTGTAATTTATCAGACGTAGAGAAAACATAAACATGCATCATCTACAGTCACGCGTGTGGCAGAATGGGGCTAATGACCACACGTTCTGAAAGGGCAATCTCGAGACGAGGATGTCATGTGAATAATATACACAAACAGCGCCCCTCTTCGTTGTTGTAGTTATTTCTTATGTTGAACATATCAATAATGTAGTGACTATCATAAGGGAATAAATGCGCGCTTGGCCGGTTTTAAACACTTGTTTAAGACCGGTTGGAGTCTCGATGCTGATAATCACGGTACCCGAACCCAAAAATCTAAACCTTCGGTCCAAAAAGTCTAAACAAGTCAACAGATTATACATTTCCAGCGATTTTGTTCAACACTTTCACTTCATGTTTTTTTGGGGACACCCCTCTAGCCTCGCGAGTAGTGTAAACAACTTTTGATATGGAGCTTGGCGCGAGCGTCACGCGTACTGCGCGATGTGGCGCAGAACGCAGCTGTGCCGGTGTATTTTGTTATTTAGGACTGTGCAATACTGCCTTACTGGTAGTCATGCGCATGCCTACGTGAGGATTCTGAATGTTCAATCAATAAAACGGTAAAAGGCACCGGATTTCATGGGAGTCCAAATTTTATGTGACTCTGGAAAAGTGTTTAAGACCAGCCAGTCGGTCTTTATCAACCGATTAAAACCGGCCATGTGCCGTCTCTCAACCAATAGGAATGGGTAAACTGCCTTAGGTATTAATGAATAGATAATAAAAACTAGATTTATTACCGCGATTTATTAAGGAAACAGTTCCTTTAACCCTGGCCATGTGTCATATGCATCTCAGTAAGGAAATAATCGAAACGAAATTAAAGCATTAATGTTGTGAGACTTCCGCGTTGCCAAATTGTTATACACTATGTCACATTTTGTAACTGTAAAGGGGTTATGTTAAATAATCATGTGGATTAAAGTATAAAATGGACCCAAATTGGTCGGGTGAATTGTGGGATAAGAAGGGCCAAGCAAACCCATAAAAGGGGTCTGTGGGGGGCGTATTCCCCAAAATTACGGCTCATGCAGTGCTTTTATTTTTCAGACGTTAATTTTTAAAGTAAAACATTAAATTTTGATTTCTCATCTATATCCAATTTGAAATTGCTAGATAGCAGATCTGATATTAAAACTAGAAAGATTGACAGAGTGAAATGATTATGGTGTTTCACATTTGCCATAATAAAAGTGACGAACAAAATTACCGTATTGTGAACAAAAATCCATGTCATCCAGAATTAAATTGGAATTAGTCTAAAAGGGCCCATGCAATGATTTTTTAATGCATAAAAATGCACCTTTGTATCCCATTTCACCTTATTTTCAATTTTTGTTTTACCATTTCCAAGGGTAGTTTGGTGCCTTTGTGGTTTTTATGCTAACGAAAATTTCCATAGTGAGAAAAAGTGATGTCATTTCAGGCAGTTATTTTAGCATCAAAATTTGCCACAATTTTGGATATTTTTGCTGTCGTAAAATTTCTATTCGTTGGTGATTTGTTGTGTCAGTGCATGACAGTAAGCCAGTGAGCAAACTTTTCTCATAGATGTTTTCAATGAGCAAATGTTTGAGTTCACAATATATTTGAACAGAAAACCCCTAAACTGGACAGTGTCTTCCTGAAATAGATTCACATCAGTTGTCCAGAACAGCATGGCAAAATGTTTAATGTTTAAAGAAGTACACTTTTCAATAAAGTTAACCAAAAAGGGATGTCAAATAGTTTTCATGCATTTTAGAGGAGTAGAAAGTTGCACAAAATTATGTTCCTGAGAAAAAATTGAAATCATTGACCCTCTAATATACTTACTCAGAATGTTACGGTTTTGCAAATAATTGTTGACCTAACTGATATGTCCGGTCCAACCATACATAGCGCGGCTATACCAATATGAACAGAGATAACATAGGATATTTGTCCGGCCGAACGGTTATTATTATTCTGGTATTTACATACCGTTTTTCTTGGAAATAGGTCGCGAGGTGGATCAAAATTCACGCAATGGGCTAAATCGATCGATGATCGTACTCGAGGGATGAAGTATTGGGAAATAATCGATTTGATGAATGCCAATTAACAAAATGTATTTTTGGGGATAAGGTAATCGTTGCTCTGAAAGACTGCGGTTTTAAATTAACACTGTGAGGTATTAGACGGATACTCTATCACGCTGTAACTTTAACACGGGACTGATTTCTGCTCCATCAAATTTGCCGCCACTCATTAACTGTGACCTTGAGATAAAAAATAAGAGATTAACACACATCAATGATTCTCATGGTGTGTTTTAATTTCTAAATTAACCATGTTACTGCACTCTGCATTCAGTGTTTGTCATATGCAGAGTTTGGTTCCAATTACCTAGCTGGACTGACGATAAACCGAGTATATCTTGAGTTCGTAAAATTGTTTCGTATACACTCTAAAATGGACGTTTTGTGGAGCATTTTCATGTCCTGCGTTTTTGCAGTTTGTGACAAACAAAATGCATTCTTTTGAGAAGGGGATCGCTTTACAATTAGCCATGTTTTGATTTTTAAGATAGAATTCAAGAGTTTTGTCAGTCAGAGAGGGCTTGTTAGTAGTGAAGGGAAAAGTGTGTATTTTTTTCCTTCTTTTTTTAATTGAAAAAGTGGGACACGTTCATATCTAGGTATCGTGTTCTGTAAATCATTTTTCATTCCAAATTATTGCCGATTTAATGGGCTCCATGGATAACTAAGAATGGATAGCTTAGAATGCAAAGGAGCCACATTTCAATGGCCTAAATCCGGCTTATAATCGTACAAAATGAAGACTGACAGGGACATTTAAACATAAACCTGTAATTGATGATATTGTTGACGATAATCGACCTTGGTGCATGCGTACTTTATTTCCAGAATATGAAGAGATTTTGGTGTCCTTTTTATGAACCTAGCTCAAACCGATGATGCTTAAATTGAACTCGTTGTTCAATGATTCTGGTGTTACTGAATTTTCTTTGACAACGCGAGTCGCCATTGTAGCGAGTTCCAAGAGGAAAAAAATGGAAATATTATTTCTTCTTCTTATTATTCATGCCATAGGCCTATACATCATGCCATCCAACTTGGCGCGATAACATTATGCATCCCCACATGGAAGGGGCAGGCACGCTTTTCATCGTTTTATAGGAGAGTTCAAACCTTTCCTATCTGTTTCACGTGATTCTTTTCAGAATATAAACCTCAATGCATGAATTCTCCGAACGAAATATAAAATCTAGGTCACTGTTTGGGTTAACTTTTTGAAAAATTTGCCCCACTTTGGAACCAAAACTGGATACGCCCTGTCGGAAATCATGCCCACTGGCAAGCTGATGTTGTTTAGGTTGCAAAATGAGTGCACGTACCCCAAATCGGTATTTCTTTTCAGACTCAAAAAGTTTTCTGTGAAACGTCTTAATCTTAAACTGGCCGGTGAAACTGATTGGACGACACAGGAATTTCTCTGCCAAAAGCTGGTTTCAGTTTTGGAAAGGAAATACAAGGTCATTGCGTTTAAACTGCGTTCAGTATGTTTTTCTTCTCAAAGTAATTTCTGGAATTGGCTTTCCAGTCATTGTTGTTTTTGGTGCTACATATTTATTTAAATATGAAATATACTTTTCGGGTTTGGGTTCCGCTTTTTTGACTCACCCTGTAGTAAACAGGTTATTCCTTAAATCTGATTGTTTGGGAACAAACGTTCTTTCATCGGAAAATTGCAACACTATAAAGGTATGACTAAGACCAGGACCGTCTCACATTCCAGAATGTATACATAACTGGTATTCTATTGTGTTTGATATTTTCATTAAAAATTCTCTTTGGGGTGATGCATACTTTACGGTACACAGTTTCGGATGTAAATATAACTTGTAAGATTCGGCGGCGTGATGGGCAAGGTGTTGGGCAAGGGTACCACCCCTGCATGCTTGAGACCAGTTGTGCCCACTGCCTGCCCCGTCACATGCCCCTATACGCAGAATAACTCTTTACTATTTGAAACCCACGAGTGCCCCTCCAGAAAGTGAGGCCCCAAGTCCCAGCCCCAAATTGGATACTATGTTCCGCCAGTGTTTTCAACAACAGATAACGAGGGGTAATTCCGTATATACCTCCGGATCGACAACTATTTTTCAAAGAGTTGCCTTTCACGCGTGAGACTTAGTTCAGCAAATGCTCAATTTTGTGTTTGCGATTTTATCACAGTTATTCACTTTTATCGACAGAATTTAGCACTAGGCCCTATACACATTAATGTTATGCCACTGGTGCATTTCCTTCTTGTTTTGATGCCTAAAAAATAACGTTGCCGTGAGAATTTAAACATGAGCCGTACAACCCAACGAAACGTACCTCACGTCCCACAAAATAACGTCAGTGATTATGATACTCATAATAATCAGCAGGCGATTATTCGTTTGTTCCCCCACCACTTTTTTCGTCCCCAAATAAAACAATTAGCCTACATTTGATTCTATAACTCAGAATAGCTGATTCAATGACTCCAAAATCGATAATGATTGTTTGCTTAAAAAACATGGCTAAAGTGGCCAGAAATTGCCTCAGATCGCACCACAGAGCGTCTAGAATCCAAAATTTTCTGGGGCCCTTAAACGGGCCCTGAACCCCACACTGTTAGGGCTTCGCGCTTCGCGCAGCCGCTCGCATTAGTTCTGATCAAGGTATGCCCCCCCCCCCCCAACACACACACACAATTGAGAAGCGATTGACGACCTTGCTCGTAATTAATAACAGTAGTAATTTATGTAAAGCTCAGCAGATTCAGAATAAGGGGAAACGATGTTATAGATTTCCCTATATATTTTAGTGACAAAATATCAACTATGTTATGTACACGGAGAAGGTCTGATACAAGAGATTGCCCGTTTGGCTCTAATGCCATCGAGTTCGGAGTACTTCGGGTCCTTGCACCAGACGCCGGACCGGCCCGGCTAACTAGCCGCGTTGACGGCGAGCCTATCGGCGCTTGCACGGCGGGGGGACCGGGAGTGGCGCCTTCCGCTGGCCAATGCCGTACATTCACGGTCTCGCTTCCAAGACCGGAATCCATCCCAGTTTTAACTGATTTGCTCACGAAACACCGGTTTAAATATTTCCAGCATTTATATCAACTCAGTTAAGAACATAATCCTATTTTTCTTGTTAGAATTCAATCCTAAATCCCGAAAATGTACGGTGCCCCTTTTGTACGGGTGCAAAATTATTTTAAGTACGAGTTGGTGAGAGTACGAGCTGCTCTGCCAAATTAGCTCATTAATATGCACATCTCATTTAATTTAGTTTGGCAGACAATGGCAGTTGTAAGTTTCAAATGAAATATGGCTTCAGTTGCAATGGTTTATGATAGTTTCACTATACTAAGTACTCCAATAATGCGAGTTGGCTATGTGATTTATGTTCTCCCCTTCAGTATGGGTTCGGGTTACATTCAAGTTTTGAAATTCGATATAACGAGAACCAGCACCGTGAATCGAGGGACTTTCGACCCGTGCGTCCACGGCCCGTGGCCTCGACCCTCGCGCGCTCCTTCTCCTCAATCTCGGACCAAATTTACAACCAAAGAAAAAAGCTCAGATAATTTTGGATTCAGTTCATCATAGCGATAATATATCATCAGTAAAGACAAAGTTGTTTTTCTCTTATAAATTCTGTTTAAAATAAATAATTTTCAGTAATTTGGCTTGAGATTTTTTTTCAGAGTTCGATTTTTTCCCCAGACTTTTGGGCTGTTCAACTATCGCGTGTTTTTCTTCATTGAGAATATCATGATACTCTTTCGTTCAAAAAAAAATTGTGGATAAAAATACTGAAATAAATTTTGCATAATAATCCTGCGTCATTTTAATAGCTTTTAAAAGTCAGTTCATTCAAAATTCAGGTGTCAAATTATTTACGATGAATTACTGAATACGGATAAGCTGCCAATTTATGAATGCACAAAATGGACGCCAAGCTTTTGATCCATACGATGATTTTTTTTTTTACCGTGCTTTAAATGTATTCAGTTTTACTTTTTTTTCAATCGAAAAATTGCAGACCCGGATGGGTACACCAGCACTAGTATTTAACTGAGTCAATTGACGCAAATTTGTGACATTTCTGTTGGTTTTGTTTTAACAATTTGAAAATTTGTACACATGGTAAACTTCGGAGATTGACATAAAATGGAAACAGAGCACCATGTTCTTATAATTATAATCGGCCAAACATTTCCAAAATCGTAACCATGGCATGGTGGTTGCAGCTAGCCAGGTGACAGAAAGACTTGATCACAATTAAATTCAGTCCCATAAATGCAATGACATACATTTATATGTGCATTGGCAATTTATTTTATAATTTCTGAATCAACTGACATGCTATTCAATCAATTTTAATCAATCAATCAAGAATTTTGGCTCTTCTCACCACTCCCCCTCCCCAAATTGATAGTTTTGGACGGATCATTTGATTCAACAAGTGGAGGATCTACAAGGGTTCAAGGGGTCTAAACCATCACTTTGCGCCACCAAAAAAAAGAGGAAAATCATGCAGAGAAACCACAGCAAATGTCCGCTTACCCCCACCCCTCCTGGCAGCTACCACCCCCCCCCCCTGGCAGCTAAACTCCTTCTTGATCCAAACCTGGATCCGCCCCTGTTCGAGATGCTTACATCATTAAAAAGTATTAATAGCACATGCAGAAAGAAAAGTAGCCACGATGAAATGAAATTGGACAATGATTCTCTTGGTGTTTTTTTTAAGCTCAAGTTCGTCCTCAAGCTGTCTCATGTAGAATGACCTCCTGCTTTCTCGTTAAGATGACTTTTCTCAAACTCCGATCTTGCTCGGTCGTTTCGAATCCCATTTGTACCAAGTTCTAATAATGATTTTCTAAAACCTTAAACCCTTTGCATCAAGTTAAGAACTGCAATGCAAATCTCAACGGACACAATCATTGTTTAAATCAAATTTAACCATTTTTTTATTTTTCAACTCCTGATTTTATTATCAGCAAATACAATTAATTTAGACATAATTCCTGAATGTTTTGGAAATTCACAATAATTTTAATGAAGTTGATTCCCCCCCCCACCAAAAAAATACCAGGTGACTCTTAACAGGTAAATTAACAGGTGTAATAGTTAATCGTAATCAACTAATAAAGTGATTTTAAATTGCTTCTAAGAATTGATTGGACTTACGAGGCGAGGTCTGGCGCAGCCATACCACCAACGGGCTGAATGTAGACCATCTTGTTCTTCCTTGCTAGCTTGTCCTCGTCCACGGGTGGGGCGGAGGGCGGCGGGCGGATCCCTAGGTGTACCACTGCGTTCTCCCGTATCGTCCAGCGTTGTTCCCTTATCAAGGCGAGACTGGTCGGCTTGTAACCCTCCTGGAGCGTCGGAGAAGGTTTGTGATTGTGGTCCAACATGTCTTACTTAATTAGTAGTCGTTTTCTTGTGTATCAGATTGTTGGAGGATTGTTATTATTATTGAAATTGACCATGTGACTTCACCCTAATATCGGTGCCTTGCAATGTGGGTGATTTCCCGATGACGCGCATGAATGCTAACCACCACTCACCCAATAATTTCCGTATATTCCATTCTCACACCGTACAAGGCAGTGCTGGTCCGATTCGGAGTTGACTAACAAAAGCCATTCATTGTGCTCGTCTGCGATACTATCGATACTATCGATATTATCGATAATCGGTGTAAAAAAAACATCGAATTTCCAATATGAAATTGTATATTTCCTGTTCAAGGCGCCTCGTTGCACGCAATCGGGGGATTGGAGAGTGCTGGATGGTGGCGTGTTGTGAAATACTGCCTCCAAAGCCACAGGTCAGTAAGCATACAACAAAACATCATGTTTAGTCCTGACTGTATTTGTATTGTGATGCTGATTAGCATTTCGTGACCTCACAGTCTCGCGGTAAAAACCAGGGGATTCCCCTTACGTTACTGTTGGCACAGTAACAGTGTCAACGCCTCGTTCTGCACTACTTCATCCATATCCCTTTGTTGTTGATAAAGCTATTGGGCAGGGAAACTACACGGTATTTTTTTCTCCATTTTATTTCCGCAAAGCCCTTTTGAAATATCCAGTGTAATGCACCATAATTGAGAGATTTGAATAGTGCATGATGCGTCGGCTCGAAAATGAGTTACAAGTACGTGTCAACTTTGACCTTCAAGCATGCTATTAAGGACATCTTTAGCTGTGCATCATCAGCGAATAATATCATGAAAGAATCATAGCATTTTTTAACAGCTAAACAAAAGATGGTCAAACCAAGTTACTCGAAACGTTGATCGTCATTCGTTTCTTATGTCAGAGATAAACGACTGAATCAGACAATGAAAATTGTTGATATTTATTGGTCTGTACATGAGAACTGCTTTTTAATAAATCTTCAATATACAAAGAACGCATATTATTCATGGATTGACAAGTCTGGTTCGTCCCCACAGAATAAAAACTTGATGAATTGCTCGTCATAAAAACCTCTTTGGATAATTTATTCAAACTGACTTTCATTATGATCGTGATCATCATCTTTCCCCCAAGGTTCATTCAGCGTTCAGCCAGCTTGGCCCCATTGATGCGTGAAAGCCGTGAATCCATTATCTGTTAACGGGTTTTTTTATGATCTCATTTCCCCCCCCCCCAAAAAAAATGCTGGGCTTTAGCTAGACTAGGTCAAAGATCATTCGTTGTCTGCGCGCATTGTTGGAAAATCTCCGTTTAGCTTCACATGATTTTACAAAAACTCGGTTTGTTGTGTAAATGTCACGATATATGTGGTGATAATTGACAATTTTTGAATTTTGGTCTTTTGCCCTGTCGTTTTGTTGTGCAGAATTTTGCGTAGAAAAAGACAAATGGAAAGACAAGGGCGGATCCAGAACACAATTTTTTGGGGGGCCACCAAATATTTTGGTCCCCCAAAAAGTGGGTCCTAAAAATTACAGTGTTGGGTTCGGGGCCAGCTTAAGGGGCCCGGGTTTTTTTTTCTTTTCTAGATGCTCTGTGGTGCGATCTGAGGCAATTTCTGACCACTTTAACCATGAATCTTTTTGAGGAAAAGATGGTGGTGTACGCAGTGCCTGCCTTTATTGCGACGTCACTTAATAAACAATGGTTTCCGTGTGTTTTTTTTTGGGGGGGGGGGGCATGGCCCCGTTGGCCTCCCCCGGATCCGCCCTTGTGAAAAGAACAGTGACCTAAAATGGTGGTCGGTGGATCTTAGAGCAAGCTACTGCCGCTAGAGCTCTGCTGCTGTTGCTTCACAACAGTTTGAAAAGTATAGACCTATTTAGGAAGTATAAAGCGAAGATTATTGTCCGGGGTTATCGAGCATATTTTGATAATTGATTAGGGTTTGCCCCTACTGAGCTCGTTGTGTTCTACTTCCATGGGGGAAAAATGATAAAAAATACATCAGTATAAGTATAGGCGTATTAGTCAGCAACAATGATACATTATTAACTAGAAACGTTATGTACAACAGCCAATCTATACTGCAGCCCGTTACATCAATGTTGTTTATCAATAGCGAAGATTTGAAAACCCTATAATTTTTTAGTTGCACGATTGTTTAGGCGTAAACTTATAGGTTTTTAGGTTTGAGTACCGTTTTACTATCAAACTATATAGGCCTACGGTCGTCACGTGGCAAACAAATTTCTCTCAATGAGGAAAAAAAAAATCATGTTTTTCATTAGAAAACTGACATGGCCCTACGTGAAATTCCTTCTTTTGTCACCATAAATTTGACCTATATAGTTGAAGTATAAAAATAATCTAACTCATGGCCGTCATCACTATATACATGTAAACTCATTTGCTCATGGTAAACTGGCGTTCAATGCAATATGCGCCAACCCAGTATTTGTAGAAGCATTGTTACCATTCCTAGAAGTAATGAAAAGAGCGCCCTCGTCGCTAAAAATAGCACTCCAACATTCCAGACAGAAAAAAATCGAGTGAGACCATTTAAAAAAAATTAATTTCATGTGTGAATTTACTAAATACACCGACATCCTAACTTTCAGGGCTTATCGACGCGTCATGCTTTTAACAATGAATGACTGTTATAATTGTTTGTTATAAATTTCTCTTCCAATTACTTCGATAACATTTTCTCCTGACTCTTGAATTTAAGGTCTGTTTGTGTTTATTTTTAGGCGTGTCTGCGTGGTAACTAAAACCAATCCGGCAAAAGGTCAGGAGGTCAGGTAACCCACCCTCTCATTTCAAAGGCAGCCAGTTTCGAACACTCCGATGACAATAGTTGGGATCACACTCAGGGCTCCAGGCTGTTCCGCGAAACCGGATGCACCGAGCGTCGTCAAAGGTTCACCGGGTCCCCTTAAATCCTTGATTCGGCGGCCAGCAAACGTCTATGCATATTTACACTTATTGTGAGTTATAAAGCCTTTTTACGGTGAATGGGGATCGAAAATTCAATGCAAAACCAAGTCTACAGTTTTGGGATGATTGATTACTTGCCATCAAAAATAGAATCCTCGTACAAATTTGTTGAAGGGTTAATTTGCTGATGCACGATTTGTTAAAACCATACAACCTGTTATGCTATTTGACGTCATGTAAACCAGACACAGTAATGCTTATAACTTGTAGATGATGATTGTATAACAGACTGAAGTTTTGTTTACCTCGAGAATTGGGTTCGTTTCAAGCTCAAGGGGGGGGGGGAGGGGGTTTGTCTAATTCAACTTACGTCGTGTCTGTTCCAAGAACAAAGGTTCCATATTACGGGACGGCCAAAATTTAGGCTAATGAATTTTTGGTTTCAACATCGAATGCTTCACAATGAGTCTTTGGCGAAAGTTGAAGCCTAAAATTAAGCCGGAGACGAAAAGTAGAATGGGAAAAATCCGCTATCTCAGTATTTTGCTCTTCCCCAAATAACATGTGGGCCAGAAATCGAAGCGTACAGTTTCATTCAAAGTTTGTTTAGGCAACTTACTTTTTACCTAATACCTATCTTGTGTGATATGAATTTATATTCCACCTGTTGTCAGTTGAAAATGTAGCACTTTGAAGTGGAAAGTGTAAAACCACGGTGAAGCAGAAGATTGGGCGCCCTCTTCGATACAAATTCGCCACTAATGAACGCTTTCATCTCATGATTTATGTTTATGTCTACTGTTACTGTACCCTCCCCAAGTTAACAAAAAGGAAGATCTCCAAAACTTTCTTTTGATGCTGAAACATATGTTCATACATAACTCTAGGATTCACTTTACACATGGACAGTACTTTATTATAAAGAAGACCTCCAGGATTCTTCAAGATTATACGAGAACCTACAAGCCACGAGAAAACTAGACACAGTAGGCCTACATGTTACAAGTGAATATGTAGATTATTTTCTGTACTGGTAGCTGTCACTTTAGTAGACCTTTTCGACCATGCACGCTTGCCGATGGCGTATCGAAACACGGAAACGCCTGTAATAAAACCAGTAGTTTTCCAAATCAGCACAATACACACTAAATGGAGGACCATTATTCGTGTGTTTGTGACCATCAATAGTACGACAAAAGACATAATATTGCGTGCCGGAAATGCAGCAAGCAGACTGCTCGCTTCAGTTCCATTAGAGAACACAAATTTGATTCTAAATTCAAAGCAAAGTGTAGGTGAATAGAGTCCTGACGCCAGTGGAATACTTTATAACATGACATCATGCTGTTTGCAAAGATGAGCAATTATTATTTTGTTATAATCAATTCTTTAAATTTCCCTGTTAAAATACAAAAAACACACAATGTCCCCAACATTTTCCCTTAAATGTTTCTAAAACTAGAAGGATATGTCGACTGGGTGTTAATATTTGCTTTTATGTGGACCGGCTAAGGTCGGGTTCTTGAAATACAAAAGAAGTGACTTTTTGTTGACAATACACCCCAAGAAACAAACAAACAAACACCCCTACACCCCAATTATAAACAAACAAATAAGATCCGAATCCGTTCCTTTCTCGTGTTATTATTATACTCCTTAGCTACCCTGATCCTAAGGAATGGGCTTGGTAACTCCAGTATTAAAGGTCTTCTGTCATAGTTCTCATATATTCCCCCTGCCCTTCGTTTCAAAATATGGGGCCAGCATCCTTGAATTGACGACATTTTTAAGCGCCCTAAAAGTAGCCCACCAACAGAGGGCTCCCTTTATCAGCGTTTGACCAGACACCAAAGTGCAAAATTCTCTCGGCACTACAACGAGAGGGCGTATTTATGAAATCCAGAGCCACAAAAGTTTGTCACAACCGGAGTAGCAAAACAATCACATGCACCCCGAACCCCCACCTCAAATGTCACTGAATCATGATACTTCTGCTAACATCACCACCGAGAAGTAATAGTTACTGTGAAAGAAAGTCAACAAGAAACAGAAAATCACAAGTCTTACCCCTCCGGGCCTCCCTTTGGCTAGAATTTAGCCTGGAAAGGCAAAAAAATAGGTGATTTTAATAGCTAAAAGACTTCCAGAGAAAATGAAATGTTCCTTAGTGCCTAGGCTGCAAATCGAAACTTATCAACACCACAGCAGAAAGTAGGGACAAATTTACAACATAATTCATTATGTGTGTTGAACCCATCCAAACCAGTTATCAGATCATTTGGTGGACTTTCATCAATACACAGACAGATTCGTTATCTTCCAGAAAACAAACACTGCGCAACAAACGTATTTAGACTTGTGGTTTGCTTCGATCTAACGTGTTCTGTCCACTGTAATTAACAGCAAGCGGACCTTTGAACTCTATATATATATATACAAGGATTGCCTCTACGCCCACACTCAGTGTAGCACAATATAATGTTTATGTAGACTACTGGTTTATAAGCCCCATTTGTAAAGAAAGGAAATCTGTGATTCGAATATCTCCGTCATCATAGATTGAAGGTAAGTGCTAAAATGAGATTTCTTTAATTTGTATATCTTTCCCTGCGTTTAAAAACCATATTTTCAACTTGGGCAAAGAATTGTTTTAAAAGAGATTTCTAATGCTGAGTTGGACTGCTGTTGGCTTCAAGTATTGGCTTCAAACGTGCATAATCGCGTGGTATTTTCATTGATGTAGCGATAACTCTGTGTGGGGTCTATGGCGGTGTTTATGTCTATGGTGAAGGTGACATAATCCCCCTCCTTGGGCCTCCAAAAAGAGGAAATTCATGCCGAAAAAAGCACCCCCCCCCCCTTGACAGTTAAACCCCTTGAGCCAAAGTTGGATCTGCACATGTAACATTGATTTTTTTGTGAGTGCACGCAATAGAGCAGGACAGTTGGTAAAAGTGAAAAGGAAAACAAGAAGTTGTTCAAGGGCTAACATTCGTACATGTACAAAATCTGCCACTGCTTTTATCTAACAACTCTTTCAACAATTTGTTTTCGTCACAGGGAATACTGTGGAAGAACTGCGGCATTCCACTAACTGCATCCTGAAACCTGCCGCCAGAAATCCTTGCAGGTTCGTCAGAAATACCGCATCCGAATTTGTGATTTATGAAACAAGTACATGGAGCAGACAGTTAGAGCTAGCTTAGTAAATAGACAGGACAAACAAGCTGATCAAGGATTCAACGTTGTCGGCTTAGTTGCTCCTATCTTGATGATGCCGGGCTCAGGGATCTGACTTTGATAACAGTCACCCACGATGCTCGATTCTGCAGATGGGGCCTATCATTAATGCAGGCTATGACCTTCAAGATATCACATTATCTTAATATGGGTGCAACCAAGTAAATACATGTCCATAGACACCAGTGATAACTCCCCATACTTCAAAATTCTTTTAAAAAAATCTCAGAACTATTACAGGTGTTCAGGCTGCACAGAAAAATGATGTCAACATGTCGTCTCTCATTTTCCTTTCAATTTTTGATGGGTTGACCAATGACTTTTTGGAGAAATTCTCACCCACGGATTTGGACCACCCCTAATAAAAACGAATGGTATTTCCCAAATTCGAAAAGTAGCCATTTAAAAAAGGATCCCTCCACCACATGGCTAAATAGCGCCACTTTCAGACCCAATTGCATCCGAAATGCTTAGGATTGGAGGCCCCAAGTCCAGGCTGAGGGTGCAGTGCCACATGTCTTCAATCCCCCAATTCCATGGCTCTCAGAACTCTCTAATATAGAATAATTTGAATGTATAATAATTATTCATGAGATCGGCGGAAGGATTTTTGGCCTATCTGTTGACCATTTAGGACTAAAAGGTTTTCTATGATCAAGATAGAGTCGCCTATACATCGACTCTTGATTAACTGATATGTTAATATATTTAAATATAATTATAATTAATATCGTAGATCTTTCCCCACATGTTCTCTCTTTTTCTCTCAACTATCCTCGCACTTGTGACCTGATCTCAGAATGAGCTGACATCGTCTACTTCGAGGAAGACAGAATCATGACGAAGGGAGCCAGCGACAAGCAGCGAGGACTTGAGATACAAGAGGATAAAGATGACGCTTTCGTAAGTAGACATTCACGGATAAAGAAGGTGGACTTTTATCGCTCTCAAACTTGTTTCTGTAACGTTTTCTGTTCTTTGCAATGTTCACTGCCTCCTAATATGAATTGTGTATTCGTCAAAAGATTTTCTTAAAATCTAAATACACAACTTGTTTGGTTTTAACTATTTTTTTTGCCCAAACAGATTTGAAAGGGCATCTTTGAGCGTCTCAAGTTCAACTTAAGATTGATTGCCAGGGTTTTAGCCTTTAGTGCAAGTCCGTTCGCCAGAACTGAGTGAAAACAGTGTCAGACGAGTTCAAACCGTGCCCTCAATATTTTGCCTTTCGAGTTGAAGTTTCAATAATAAAGCTGTTGCAGAGAAAGTCTAGGAGTTCATCAAATAAAAACTGCCTGAAAAATATCTATTCGATTGAATGTATAAAATCAGGAAAAAATTGCCGCTGTCAGTAGTTGAGGTAGTCTGTCTGACACAATTTGACCTTTTCTAAAGAAATATGTAAAGGTCACATAAATATGGAAATATGGAAATATGTAGATATAAATATGAATTAAGGGATGTGAGAATTTTTTAACACAGTTTGACCTAATGAATGGATGAGATGAATAGGGAATAGGTGTGGGTATAAGGAATTGGGTACAGTTTGCCCTATTCTATGGGAAAGATTGCATAAGGTATGGAAAAATATTACAATTTTAATAGAATATGTATCTACATGTAATTCAAACTGAGTGGTCCGATGTGAAGGAACAGCTGGTCGGATCTTTAATCCCCCCTAACAATAGACGGGAAGTGGTGTTGTTGTATAACTGTCCATGTGGTCGATGGACTATGGATTGGTGGTTAATCCGATCGATTGCGCACGAGCCTAGTGGGCTGTCGGCACGTTATGTGGGGATTAATACCGGACAATGGGACTGTTGACGCAGGAGGGCCGAAAGTACTTATTGACCAGTCCATGGGGTGAGCCGGAATCGTTATAATATTTTTTGAAGAAGCATACAGTGGCGCCCGTGATGTGCGGCATAGTTTAGAGATGGTGTCATGAGTTACATTTAGGGATATCGTCACTAACTATTTTTAACCTCTGCGTTTCGTACGTGAAAAAAAAAGTCAACGAAACTGTCGGACTCCGGATCATTCGGTCATTTATAAATTGTACAGCAATAGTGTAATGACATAATTGGGCTACAGCACGTACTGCGTAGCACTACCCAGAAATGGATATCTACAGAGAAATACAAAATTGTCAAACGTACGAAGAGCTCGGTTTCATCTTGGATACCGTTGCACTCAACGCTGATCAATTGGCATTTGCTCTGAATCGGCTGTACGAGTTGACTTTACCAAATAACCAAGATGAGGAAATAGAGGAACCGTATCAATACGGGCACGGCAACGACGGCGCCTCGGATGATCCAATAATACCGGCTGAGCAAGATTCTCAAGCGGTCGGGTACGGTAACAACGATGGCGACTCGGAGGATGATCCGATGGTACCAGCGGAGCAAGGTTTTCAAGCGGACGGGCAAGGTCATCGCGACGACGGCTCAGACGATGATGATGATGATGATCCGTGGGCAGCGGCCGAGGAAGATGTTCAAGAGGACGAGGAGAATCAGCCGCCGAGGAAGAGGATTCGGGTGGAGAGACCAGAAGATTATTACGATATTGTAGAAGTGCAAGAGAAATTTGTAAAGAAATATCAAGCCACGACTTTTGATTATAGAGTTCAGTTCAGGGACTTGGAAGACCTATCATTGCGAGAGTTTTTGCCACGCCTGGGTTCTATTTTTGAGAGTATTTTGGCAAGGTTGACGGCTGGTCTCCCCGGTGAAGACAGAGTAAGGTTGGTGTTTCAATCCAGTTATTTGAATTATCCAATTGCCTTGCCGTTTTTACGCGTAGACGAATTAACGGTGGAGAGATTTCTGGCGCGCATAGAACAAGTGTTGCAGTCGTATCAACATCTTCGATTGGATGACATGGTAGACATCCATTTCGTACACATGCGGTTACAGAAGGGGGGAAAGACAAACAAGCAAGGCGTGGTAAAAATTCACGACATGTTACGGGACATGAAGTCCGTCATTCAGATCAAAGACAACAAGACGGAATTGTGTTGTGCCAGGGCGATAGTAACCGGAATAGCCATCAAAGAAAACCATCCAAAACTAAGAAATATAAAGCAAAGTCGCAAAGAGCAAGAGTACCTGGCCCGAGATTTGCACGCTAAAGCGGGCGTAAAAGAAGGCCTGTGCGGTCTCGAAGAGATACAGAAATTCCAGGACGTCCTTCCCGATTATCGCATTGTGGTTTTATCAGCCGATCATTTTAATGCCTGTATTTTCAAAGGGCCCATCCGACGACACACCGTATATTTGTATTTCCACGATAACCATTACGATCTGGTTACATCGATGAAGGCATTTGTAAACAGGAGTTACTTTTGTGATACGTGTCAAGTAGGTTACGATTCCAAAGAGAAACACGCGAGATGCGTACACGATTGTAAACTGTGTTTGTCTCCCGGCTGTAAGTCGGGTGAAATTACTACCTGGGTACACTGTTCAGAATGCAACCGTAATTTTAAGGACCAGAGATGTTTTGATAATCATAAGAGCAAACGGATCAAGGACAAAACAGTATGCCAAATATATTATAGATGCAAACGCTGCGATTGGTTCGTGAACACCGAGATGAAGGATAAATACGGAGAACACGAATGCACTCGAAGGTACTGTAACGTGTGCAAAGAAATGGGTTCGATAGACCACGAATGCTTTGTCAAGCCGGTCACTGAAAATACCAGAAAAGGTCGCACAAAGCGAACCGATACAGGGGACCAAACCGGTGAAAACAGTGAAAGTGATGATGATGATGATGACGAGGCTGATTATGATTTATGCGATGAAGGTGATAAGAAAGGAAAGAAAAAAACAGACGTAGGCAAATATGTGTTTTTCGATTTCGAGTGTACCCAAGACAATGGTGTTCACGAACCAAACTTGTGCGTTGCTCGAGTAGTATGTATATTGTGTGCTAGTAGATCTGAAGACGATCCATTGTACATTTCGTGTAAGCATTGCTCACAGTCTCGTCAGAAGATATTTAAAGGTGATAGATGTAAGGAAGAGTTCTGTGATTGGTTATTCGGTTCCAAGGATACTTCCAATTCTACAGCCTTGGCGCACAATTTGAAAGCGTACGACGGGTATTTCCTCCTCAGTTACCTGTACGAGAATGCCATAATACCCGAGGTCATTTACACAGGGTGTAAAATCCAAGCCATTATGCTACCCAAGTACAAACGCAAAATTATCGATTCCATGAATTTCTTACCCATGGCGCTGAGCAAGTTACCCCAAGCATTTGGACAGAAGGAACTGCACAAAGGTTTTTTTCCTCATTTCTGGAACACAAAACAAAACCAAGCGTACGAAGGTCCCTTTCCGGACGCTAAATACTACGATCCGGACGGTATGAGTGCCGATAAGAGACGTGAATTCTACAGTTGGTACGAGAAAGAAAAGGGGGGACATTTCGTATTGCAAGACGAATTACTAAAGTATTGTATCAGCGACGTTGA
Source organism: Patiria pectinifera (assembly GCA_029964075.1). Taxonomy (NCBI): domain Eukaryota; kingdom Metazoa; phylum Echinodermata; class Asteroidea; order Valvatida; family Asterinidae; genus Patiria; species Patiria pectinifera. Next base: position 1,519,006 of record CM057134.1, on the reverse strand, counting down.
AATTCTGAGTCGTTGTTGCTTACAGTTCCGAACCCTGTTCAAAAAAGTAACATCGATGGGGGAAGATGATGATGGGGTGGACCCTTTTGAGAGTTGCATCACGATTGCCTCGGCGTGTAATTTGGTATACAGAAGAAATTTTCTGATTGCCGATACTATCGCTGTACTGCCCCCTAACGGTTACGATTGCAAGGAACAACAATCCAAAGTCGCGCTACAATGGCTGCATTACGTTCACTTGACCGAGGGTACGTATATTCAACACGCGAGAAACAAGGGAGAAAAACAGATTGGGAAGTACAAGGTGGATGGCTACGACGCTACAAATCGGATCATTTACTCGTTTAACGGGTGCTACTTCCACGGATGCGTCTCGTGTTATCCAAATAGGAAGACGATAAATAATACGCTGATGACACCCATGTCAGAATTATACACGCGCACTCAGGAAAGGAAAACGTTCCTCCAATCCACGTGTACAAGATTTGTAGAGATGTGGGAATGCCAATGGAAAGACATGGTCAAAACTTTGCCCGAAGATACGAAACGCGCGCTGCAAGACGAATCAATCACCGGACCCCGCGCAACATTAAATCCTAGGGATGCCTTCTACGGAGGGCGTACTAATGCTACTCGGTTATTCCACCAAACATCCGGAGAAGAAAAAATAAGATACGTAGATGTCTGCTCTCTCTACCCCTATATAAATAAGACAAAAGAATATTGTCTTTTCCACCCGGAAATCGTGACGGAAAACTTTAAAGATGTGTCAGAGTATTTCGGACTTGTCAAGTGTCGCGTGTTACCGCCGTCCACACTGTACCATCCCGTACTCCCTTATCGAGCGAGTGGAAAATTAACGTTCCCTCTCTGTCGTTCGTGCGTGGAATCTCAGCAGCAGACCCTCTGTCAACATACAGATGCCGAAAGAGCTTTGCACGGCACGTGGGTATCCGTTGAACTTGAAAAGGCGATCGAACTTGGGTACAAAGTGGTAGATATTGAAGTTGTCTGGCATTTTGAACACAGGGAACAGTACGACCCGGAGACTCAAACCGGTGGTTTATTCACCGAATACATAAACACTTTCCTAAAACTGAAAGTGGAAGCGTCCGGATGGCCAAGTTGGGTAGAAACCGAAGCCGACAAGACAAAATATATCGACCAATATTTCCAACATGAGGGGATTCGGTTAGATGCTTCAAATATAGCGAAGAACCCGGGCTTGAGAGCCCTCGCTAAACTCATGCTGAATTCGTTTTGGGGCAAGTTTGGTCAGCGAATCAATATGCCAAAAGTCGAGGTACTGAGTGATCCCGCAAAGCTGTACGAAATTCTGCTCGCCGATGATAAAGTGGTACACGATATTAACTTTATCAACCACGAAATTGCGGAAGTGCGTTATGAAACCGAAGAAGAGTTTGTTGACCCTAACCCCAGAACCAACGTGGTCATTGCCGCGTTTACAACGGCCCACGCCCGCCTCAAACTGTACAGCATAATCGAACAGTTGCAGGACTCTGTCTTGTATTACGATACCGATAGTGTGATATACGTGGATAAACCGGGACAGTACAAACCCCCTCTTGGAGATTTTTTAGGAGATTTAACGGACGAGATAAATCCGAAACTGGGTAATTACATCGAGACCTTCGTGTCGGGTGGGCCCAAGAATTACGCGTATCGACTAGACACGGGCCACACGTGCTGTAAAGTCAGGGGGTTCACCCTAAACTTTAGAAATGCGCAGCAGATCAATTTTGATTCCGTGGTTGATATGGTGAAAGGGGTGGGTCCTGAAAAAATCGTGATATCTGACCCTCACAAGATCGTAAGAAACGGCAAGACGAAAGAAATCTTGACCAAATCATCTACCAAAGATTATCGCGTAGTGTACAGTAAGAGGGTGATCGTAGATAATTTTAATACCGTACCGTACGGTTATAAACACGCTATGCTTGCTCCGCCAATTCATTCAGTGTAGAGTCGCCATGGATGACGCATCGAATAAGCGCGTACTTAAATTAGTATTGATTTTAATCATTATCATTATATCGAGCATTCTGTCAATTTTATTCGGAAATACAATGGTCCAAGAAGAACAGATAAATGATCTGTTAACTCTCTTTCTTTCAAATAATACGACGATTGAGTAACCAATCACAGAGCTCATTCCTCTTTACCAATTTATTTTAAGGATTGTGTGTAATGTACAGACTTCTTTTCTGATTATATATTAACTGAACATTGTGAACACTATTTACATGATTTCATGGCGACCAAGCTGAAACATCCATTTACGTGTATCATTGCCGGACCTTCAGGTAGTGGGAAATCAGAATTTGTAAAGAAATTACTCGAACAAAAACAGGATGTTATTTTGGATACACCTGAGAGAATTTTGTGGTGTTATGGAGAATATCAGCCACTTTTCGAAAAATTGTCTGATAGCGTATCTGATATACGTTTTGTGGAAGGGATCTCAGACGATTCGATCGAGCACCTCGACCCGCGACACAGAAATTTAATCGTGATTGACGATCTCATGTCTGAATGTGGCAACGATTCACGTATAACTAAATTATTCACAAAAGGTTCTCATCATCGTAATCTGTCGGTTATATACATTGTACAGAATTTATTTTATCAGTCAAAAGAAAGCAGAACCATTAGTTTAAATTGTAATTACATCGTACTTTTTAAAAATCCGAGGGATCGATCTCAGATTACTCATTTAGCCAAACAAATGTATCCTAATCAGACGCGATACATGTCCGAAGCCTATCACGACGCTACCAGTGAGCCCTACGGGTACTTATTTTTAGATCTGAAACCGGACACCCCCGAGAGATTTAGAGTGAGAACGAACATATTTAAGGGAGAAACGCCGTACGCCTATGTACCAAGAGTATAATAGACCCCGCAAGCGTCCACGTCTTCATTTTGTCACGATGACGCAGCGACTCAGGAACAATGCCCACGCTCTAAAACTATTGAGCAAATCTTCACCCCGTCTCAGAAAGGATATTTTGAAAGGAGCCGACAAAGAACTGATATCATGTCTGTGTGAATGCGCCCTGAACGTCTTAAAAGGTCACGTACCTTTAACAGCGGCTCAGAGGAAGAAATTATCTTACTACAAGACACATCTACGACAATTAACTAACAAACGATTGTCGCACAAGAAACGAAAAGAACTGCTCGTGCAAAAGGGTGGATTTTTGGGCACGCTCATCGCACCAATCCTCCGCACCCTAGGTGGTCTGTTCCTTGGAAACTGATGCGTTACGCCAAGAAAATCGAGATGAATGCTCCCGCGGACCAAGTCACGCGTGCCATCCAGAATGTACTTTTAAAGAGAGACATTGGAGAAAGCAAAGTACAGACATTGGAACTGGACATGAAAAATATCCTGGACAGATCCGATTTGGACGACAATACCAAGGTGCTACTGTATCAACAAGCGCTTCAAAGATACCTCCAATTCGATCGTGCCAGAAAGCAAGAACCCGTCACTGTGACGATGAATACCCCGAAAGAAGAATACGACACCGCTGAAAGCGCAGCCGATAAGACAACGGCGACTACCACATCGAAACAACAGGACCCAACCGCCGAAATCATCGAGGGTGTACCCAAAACGTATCAGCGTAAAGCGCAACTATTAATAGACAAGATAAAAAATGGTGACGTCATGGATTGGAATGATAAGGGCGAACTCAAGTTTGGCGAAGATGTAGTTAGGGGATCGAATATCACGGATTTAATTAATGATGTATTACACGCTAGAAAAGGATATAACCCTCGCGGTTGGCAGCAATTTGTACGCGGTTTAGCGAGTATGAATGTGCCCGAAACACTGTTGGGCAACGTGTCACGGCGCACCATAGTGCAACGCCATAAACAAAACATGATGACGCCAAATGGTGATGAGAAAAGAGTTTTACCCTTTTCACCGGCGGAATTTCCAAAACGTAAAAAAAGAACGAGGGTCACACCGTCCTTTTCTACGCAGAAACCTAAAAAACGACTGGTATGGGAGTCAATGTAACAAAAAACAAAATAACAAATTGTAATTCAATGTATAATGTTTATATTTTCTTTCTTTTTTTTTAATTGATTTGTAAACATGCATCGACAAATAAATACATTACATGAATAAAAGAAGTTAATACAGTTTTATGGCTAACTAATTTATTTATTTTTTTTGTTTTGTTTTGTCTTTTTGTGTATTTTTTTTAAATGTTATTTTTATTATTACTTTCACACCAAACGCTCACACTTTAATACAAAATAAAAGTCATACTAATAAAAAAAAACAAAAAAACTACGGCACATTTTTAAAACTTTTTACAATTTGATTTACGATAAAATCAACATCGGAAACGGGAATAGAAATATTGTAACGGGATTCTACAAAGTGATGTACGAATGTGTCGTTAAAATGAGTATCCTTCGTAAACATTCTTAAAATGGTCTTCATTTCTACGTTCCTACAACGATGTAATGCATAAAACAAGCAATATTGTCCGCATACCGTAGTGTTGAGAGATTGGAGACAAATGTCGTTATACATAAACTCAACAGAATTCTTTTTTATAAAACGCATTAAACGTTTATTGTACATATGCGGAGAATTACCATAAGAATCAAACAGTTCTGCTTTTTTATCTCCGTCAAAATAAACGGCGATCCAATGACTTCCGGGTTGAGTACTCTTGTCCGTATTCACGATGTACACTTGAGGAAAGCTTGTAACTTTTCCCGGTAATTTATCTACTGGAAAAACCCCGCCGCACTGTTGGTGCGTTATTGTATCGGTCTTTAGAACACGTAGTAATTGTTTCGTATTCATGACGAATAATCAATCAATATATTACGGGATTTGTCAATTTCCAGAAGTGAATCGTACTCCGCATACACAATTACATTTACGGTACTAGCTAGGGGATCCCTGAAGGCTATCTCCAAGCGCACGTTACCGCTTCGTAACAGATTAAAATGTCCGCCCGTACAAAGGTCGGGAGTTAGGTCAAATGCAAACAGCGTGTACCCGTTTGAATAATCAGATCTGGAAATGTCGTTCCCCGAGTTCTGGTGAAGGTTATTTATACCCGAAAATAATGTCTGATAAGCCATGAGAAAATTACTATCAGGCCCGACAAATTTAGGTTTGAGTGGTTTCCATGGTAATTGCTCCCCGTCAATGTATAGAGCTAAAAAGTTTAAATTAAAATGTTGAAAATTATACGGATTCTTAACGTAATCCCCATTGAAAGCCATATTATTTACACATCCGATAACAATGCGCGTGGGAGTTTGGCCAAGAAACATTCTCTCCCTCGTAAACGATTGGTTACCCTGAGGAATGGAAAAGGTTTTGACTTCCACACGGCGTAACGGATACTTTGCCGTTGCCTGTTCCAGCGTTTTTGCATGGGCTAGCGCTATCATGGGGTTGACATTAACTCGCCGTATGTACAGGGTAGAGTTTATTATGTGCACTTTGTAATCGGCCCCCTGTGTCGAAGACATTAAACAAAAAGCATCCTTACTCCGATGTAATTTTATTTTCATGTTAACGCCGTTTAACAAAAGTCTATCTTGAAAAAATATATCTGCGTGTATGGGTCCTATTAAATCAATCATCTTGCTTCCTTTTACGTGCGAAAACCTCTGTTTTAATCCTTCATTTCGATTGGCAGCATCGTCGATCGTCGGATCCGATACATCCATTTTTCCCGCGGTGTCTTTGTAAAAAAGCCCCGACGTCAGATGTGAGTTTTTGGCCGCGGGCCCATAACTCAAGAGCGTTTCCAACATGGCCCTGTACGGATATGTGTTGGTAGAGGGTGTGATGACTCGGTCATTTAAGGACACGTCCACTTCAGAGAAGAGCGACTGCATTGTTAGGTTAATAGGTGCGACTGGTACATCGGGGGCTAAAGCGGCCCCATTACCGTCAACGATTTTAGCTTGGACGTGGAGCATTGTTTGCGCTAAATCCAAGTAAGTCTCGCTGGAACCATTGATTAAAAATTCAATGGGGCCCGAGTCCACGATGTTTGTCAATGGTTGATATTGTACCCATTGTCCCTTGGTGATGCTGGTCTGCGTGGTAGGCACCGAGAACAGATCGAGCTCGGACTTGGTGCACTCTGAAGAATTCTTATGAACGAACGCCATGATGATGATGATGATGATGATGATGATGATGATTAGGAATCGAATATGTCAAGTGTCCTCTTCGGCCGCTTTCTACTGGATGAAGTGGCAGGTCGGCCACGGCCTTTCCTCTTTATAGGTTTCTTGGGTACTCTGCCTGGTGGTTTTTTTTTCGGGGTGCCGGTAGTGTGACCATTGAGGGCATTGCTTGCCATTTGCAGACCCGTCTGTAGGGCTTGTTTTCCAATAGTCTTGGCCCCCTTGGTAATGACTGGAAGAGCCGATCGAAATAGCCCCGACAGAATTCCGCCTAGGCCATACCCCCTTTGCACCTGCGCTCCTTTGAAATATTGTCCACCTCCAGCTTGAGATTTGTAATACTGTTCGTACGCCGTCATGTTTACTGAAATAAGGACGGGCGGACCTGACGAAAATGTAACTTCACGACCACCTTTCCTCGTTCAAATGCAAACTTTCTCCCGGTGTCGTCTCTTATATTGATATTTATTGTTTCAAAATGTTTCGTTTTAACTGGAATGTAATGGGGTATGCTGTACGACGTCGAAATCATTTCCCCTGCAGTTTTACTACCTGTCTTGAGTGGGATTATCTTCATCAGGGGGACATTGGCATCGCCTACATATTGTGGTTCTACAACATCGCTGTACACGTAAAGGCCGTACACTCCCAAGTAAACATCGGATGGTAGAGTCCCCACAATGCTTTCAAAACATGACTTGCGTGGTAATCCAAGTAATTTGTACAAATCGCCGTTAAACAATATGAATGCTCCGGTCCTTAATCTAACTGTAACTTTTCTAGATTTTTTATCTATAGATAAACCTATACTTGATCTTGCTGTTTCAATAAAATTTTCACTGATGGTATCAAGAACTTCCTGCACGGTACTGTAAAAGCCGTGAGGTATTTTTAAGTGTCGGGTAATTCTACCATCCTCAGAGTAAGTCACCGAATTATTTCTATCCGTAATGTTAAAATAACAGTGAGGGTACTGTATTTCGCTAAGACCAACTTCCCATGTACCGTGTAATTGAATCGGGTTAAACAGTCTGGTCGTGAAATCCGATAGTATATTATTAGGATACACAGAGAGAGAAGCGTTGCTTGGAAGCGTTAGATAAAATTGTTCCACCGTCATGATTTACATACAATGAGCTACTGCGAGGGGAGTGTCTCGTCATCCTTATTAATACAGTTTCGTCACCCAACTGTTGAATTTGGATGGATATCCAAACCATTTGACAAAATATTCCTTTTGACCATTTTTAATTCTCTTTCGAATTACTTTTTCCACTTTGTACGTATCATCATCATGTTTAGAGACTTTTTGCATCTCCTCTGTGTAAAAAAACCCACTAATGAGTTCATTTGCATAATCTTTTAATTTGTATATCGGTCTTACTTGTCGCCCTCTGCGTTCGGCTACGGTAAATATTTCCTCGGACCATTTAGGCAAATATCCTTTTCGAAATACTCTGGCCGCTATACTGATCCGTACTTTGTCTCCCACCTGAAATTTATACCTTGGTTTGCGCGCGCGTCTGACGTCAGCATATAAAGCTTTCCACACCTGCCCGTCATTCTCCTCAGTCACTTCACTGGGTTTCATGCGTATTGACCGATGAGTAGAATTATTATACGACGTCATTAACTTTTGCAACACATCGATATACTTGAGGGTATTGCGATACGAAAAATATTTCCACATCTTAGTCTTAAGCGTTCTGTTAAATCTCTCTACCACGCTGGCCTTTGTTTCGTTTTTTACCGTAAAAAAATCAATACCATTTTGTTTAAGAAAACGTTGAAAGTCCTGATTCAAAAATTCCTTCCCCTCATCCGATTGTACTTTGAGAGGCGCCCTCTTTTGACTATTTATTATAGATCGGAATGCTTCTAGTATCGTTTTACTTTTTTTATTTTTCAAAGGTTTTGCCCACGCAAACTTCGAAAATACATCGATGCAAGTCAGAATATATTTGTATCCCTTATTGGAACTCGATAGTTTTTGAACATCGCATAAGTCAATTTGCCATATTTCATCAATAGCTATAGCGAGAACGCGATTCCTTGGAAACGTTCGTTTAATTTGTTTATGTAAAGTATACGCATCAATTGAAACACTTTATCGGCTTTAGCTCTTTTATAAAGTTTTTCCACGCTACTCAATCCCGTTTCATTTTCAATATCGTAATACGTTTTTAAGTAATCCACCCGTGCTTTGCTTTCCCCCATGATGTTGACTCGTTCAATCCCAAACTAACTATGACCCTATCCCAATATAACCCCTATTTTATTCAATCATTACAAGGCATTAATCACACATACACAAAGTAATATTTTCTTTTCTTCATTTTATTTTCAAACCAAACGTGCAAGAATAAAATACATTTTTATTTATTAAATACAATTTTTTTTTTTTTTTTTTTTTTTTTTTTTTAAATTTTTTTTTTTTTTTAAATTTTTTTTTTTTTTTTTTTTTTTTTTTTTTACAAATTTTTTTTTTTTCAAAGTTTTTTTTTTTTTTTACAAAGTTTTTTTTCTTTCTGTTTTTCTAACACTTTTCACACAATTAAATTAATATATCAAATTTTAACTTTTTGGTTTTGTTACGGATGAAATCTTTACACACTCACAACTTTATGATAGTTAAATAAACAATTAAAAAACAAACAAACAAACAAACAACTTTTTTTTATTTTAAACTATTTTACATTACCATACAAGTAAAAATATAATATCAACAATTGAAAACAACTGGACACATTTTAATGTAAATCGAGTCAGCAAAGAGACATTAGGTAAATATACATTAATCATTCGATTGAATCAAACATGTTGTTGGGACTATCAATCGATGTGACAAATATTATACAACACTGCCCTTCCGTTTTCAGGTTCTTCGACCCTCTTTTTTACATGCATATCGACATACTTGGTAAAAAGACGATTTCTGGCATGAATAGTCGAATACTGTGAGACAATGCGTTTGTTCTCTTTAGCGGTTGTATTCCACTCCGATCTGCACTTCACTAAACCTGTTTCCAAAATGTCATCTACCGCTTTATCAAAGTACCTCTCTACCTTATCAGACACGTCCAACATCAAACATTCGTGATTTTTCTGGGTGAAGTCTTCGGCTATTGGTAGATTACATCCATAACATTGCTCGCTACACATTTCATCTACTTTCTTGAGAATGCAAGGAACGAATATCGACTGAATTATGTTAAATGCAAGGTCTTTACAGGCCTCGCGTTCCTTCTGCTCCTCCGGTGTCCCGCTGGGCTTGGTGTATGGTACAGCGTCACCCGTATACCCCCATGGAAAGCCATCTTCCGGATCCGACGTAGCCTCATCACTCTGAGCATCGCCGTCACGTTTCATCTTCTTGCTTCCTTGATTCTTAATGAAAAAAAAAAAAAGAGAGGAAAAAAAAAAAAGTTCATTAACATTTAACGTAATGTATTTGGAATGGAAGCTAACTGCATGTGTGATGAACGGAGGCAAACAATCCGGAAGAACGACTATGATTTATGCTCACCTCCAGTTCTTTAACAGCTTCGGTGATGGCGGGCATCAATTCCACGAGTTTCTCCCATTCGTTCACCCTCAGGTTGATGCCTCGTGGACTGCTCCAGAAGTCTCTATCTTTCTTTTGAACGAACTCCCGAATCTTAATGAAAATTTGTCCCTGGAAAGGTTCTACCACGGCGTGGCGGACTCCCGTAAGCTCGAACCTGGCAGATGGGTTCATCTCTGCGCGACGGCTCTTGTTTGGGGCAGCATTCGGGTACGGTGCACTTTCATCTTCACCACGGGTCATCATACGCTGCTCTAGTCGCTCAAGTCGTTTGGGGACGGTACTGGCTAACCACTTGGGCTGTGTTTGTGCGTAGGAAGGGTAATACTCGCGTACTTCGTTACGACTACCAGCAGCGTCGTACTGTAACGACGAAGATGATGATGAGGTAGGTGGAATGTAGAAATTCTTCGGTGCAGCCATCTTGTCCGATTTTCTTTCAGGTTGTGTAAACGTTGAAGTTGTCGAATGACAGCGCTCTATGTATCCCCCTCAACCTCTTTTCGTGCTGTAAGATACTCTTTCTAAGTTCCTCGCGCTTTTATCCCCTTTTAGGAGAAGGTATTGCGCAATCTTGTGGAACGCAGAGGTTAAAAATAGATTGTGACGACATCCCTAAAAAATAGATTATGACGGCATATGGGATCATGTCAGATCAATAAAAATGGATTATTTCTTCTATTGAAAAGATGTTGTGCAATTACCGCACTTTCCACGCACAGCTGACTTGATCTCACGCCGTCGGTGGTTCAAACGAAAATACGATAGTTTTCCCTTCAAATACCTTTACTTTGGGTACAAAAAGTCGTACGCGCTATGAGTAATATTACACTGTTGACACCCGATTATTATTTTTTCGATCGTGGCATTTTTATAGTAACGATGTTTCCACTGAATAAAAGAATAAAAAATTTGAGCCCAGTCGTTAAACATATTCTCTTGACGGTGTTTATAAATATCTGCAGCCGACAAACCGAGAAAGGAAACAAGCTCTTCCCACGGTCGACCTCCAAATCGTGTAGCTACGTGATCGTTTTCTTTTAAAAGATTAGACGCAAGTTTGCTCAATTGTTTCTCCGTTATCTCAGAAGCCAGATAATTTAATCGAGAAAAACGATTGCTTGTTTCAGCTAATTCAACTATTGGAGGTGTTTCCGACCGCTTTCGCTTTCTGTTAGACATGATGATGTTGTTTCAGAACGATAATTTTTTTTTTTTTTTAATTCTAAAATTCCCTAACTTTACAAGGAATGCGCCGTCGCAAGAAATTTACTTCGGCGATCGGTAGTGTACTGTCCTCCAATTCGCGCACCATTTACAGCCCATTGTCCGGTATTAATCCCCACATAACGTGCTGACAGCCCACTAGGCTCGTGCGCAATCGATCGGATTAACCACCAATCCATAGTCCACCGACCACATGGACAGTTATACAACAACACCACTTCCCGTCTATTGTTAGGGGGGATTAAAGATCCGACCAGCTGTTCCTTCACATCGGACCACTCAGTTTGAATTACATGTAGATACATATTCTATTAAAATTGTAATATTTTTCCATACCTTATGCAATCTTTCCCATAGAATAGGGCAAACTGTACCCAATTCCTTATACCCACACCTATTCCCTATTCATCTCATCCATTCATTAGGTCAAACTGTGTTAAAAAATTCTCACATCCCTTAATTCATATTTATATCTACATATTTCCATATTTACATATTTATGTGACCTTTACATATTTCTTTAGAAAAGGTCAAATTGTGTCAGACAGACTACCTCAACTACTGCTGTCAACTGCCCCGAGTATTTTTGTTCCTCATGACATGCTCTTGAAACTCAAATTGATTTGTTATGAATTTGCAGGTGTGTTTTGGATATCGTCGAAGTAAAGCATGGGCGTGGTTGTGCTACGCCTTGTGTGTCTGTACCGTGGGACTTGCAGCACTCATATTCTACTGGAAGCCTGATTGGTGGATCAAGGTCACGTGTCGAACATGTGACCTCAAGGAGGCCGATTCCGTCATAATAAAGGTAGGCTAACTCTTAAAAACAGTGTAATACTTAATTGCGCATGTTTCATCATTAAACGACAGCGAAATTAATCGAAAGATAGCGAACCTGAAGCATAAATTACCATTTGCACTTCATGCATTTTGTTCGTTTCCAATAATAACACCACTCAAAATCCGAAGAAGAATGTTCAAAACCTAACCTGTTGAAGTTTCAGCTCAGTGGATATTACACTTTTCGAGAAAACAGTGGAAAACCATGCACAACCTTTTGATCGCGCAACACCATTTCGTTAATGTTACTCTTTATTTCCAACAATCAGTCAATTGCCTAAGAGGTGCCCGGCAGAAGGTCATATGAGGTTTTTGACGCGAAAAATCACTTCGAGAAAATTGCATTGAAAGGCTCCAATGTTCCTTAGTAATATGAATCTTATGTTCTCCCATGCGTATTACAAATCATACAAATCTTAAATTTGTAACACGTATCAATCATAATTTTTGGAACAACTTGTGCTAAATTTCCGATGAAAATGTTTAAATTTCTTTAAAATAGAGGCAGTTTTCTGCATATGGCCTTTTGCTGGAAAGATTTTGGTGATTACGCGTTCGCGTGTAAGGGCGTAAGCGCCGCACACGACGCGCTTATAGTTGGAAATCACCCACTTTTATTGGTTTCTTCTAAAATAACGACAACAAATGAATAATTTCACGGGGTGTTTAATACCAGTACGATCTTTAAAGGGAATATACAGCATTTACAAACACCGAAAAATAAAACTACCAAGTTTTTACGAAATACCTTACTAGGATGTTGGTTAATGACAGTCTAAAGCATCCTGTAAAATTATGGCACCTTGTGTGAAGTCATTTTCAAGAAAATGGTATTTTTGTAAAAATTTCCAGCGGTGGTCGGCCGACCACCGTTGGAAAAACCTAACTATTTTTCAACTACTGCTCCAAATTTACCATTAATTCAGTCCAAATTTTGTTTGCTATTGGTTACATGTTCATGAACAGGTGCAGGCCAACTAGACTGGTTCCCTTACCTTACAATTTTCCGGCATCTGTAAATTGATCTATTTTATATTTAGTGGAGGCAGGGAACCAGACTACTTGAACAGTTTTGTTTTTCTTGGTTTTTCCAGCATTTTCGAACAAAAAGTTTCAAACGCTGTCAGTGTTACAATATTTGATCTATTATACTAACCTCTCAAATTTTCATTTAAGTTCATTTCTGAAAAAGACAGCAAAAGCCAATGATGTATATTCCCTTTAACTCAAGTCAGCTTTTTGATAATGCAAATGTGGTTTCTAGTTCGTTTCCTTAGGTCGAAGTACTACGTATACATTTATGTCTCTTTCATCTTTGCAGGATATCTATAAGCGAAACCACGTTTGCCGAATTCGGGAAATGGAAGTGAATTCTGAAAGGTACAGCAAATGTTGTCTTAATTTGCATGTTCTTCTTTTTTTTGGAATAACATCATTCTTGAAAAAAATAAGTAATTTCCTTGCTTTAATTTGTCCTATAGTGTTCTTCATTTTGTCGTTTAATATTCATGTATTTTCAGCTGTAATTTGCCAATTGAGTTTAGTTATTTTGTAGCCTACAAAAAGAAAATAAATCGATTCATTTCTGGTTAACCAAATGGACCAGAATAATAATTACAATGTTTGTGACTTTTACAGTATTTGCGGAACAAGAACCATCAAGAAGCTGTTACATCGTGATGTCGTGATCGATGGCGTCCTAAAGTATTTGAAATTTCAGAAAGTTCGTTACATTTGGGATCCAAGGGAAGAAACGTTCTTCAAGTTGAGGTAAGAAGAAACACCCACCCCCCCCGAAAAAGAGAGAATTTTTGAAGTCTATAAACAGTGAAGAATTATTAAACTGTAATGTTCCATTTTAGCATTGAGTCAGCAGCGTATAATTATAAAGTTTGATAACCTATAAATCGAAATTTCCGTTTTCAAGAAATAGTCAATGAAAAATGCTATAAAATTGACCACGGTATTTTGTTTCATCAGAGTACTTGATGGCGCCACCAGTTGTTCAGAATTTTACGACAAGTTGCAGAACGGTCTGTCTGAGAAAGAAGCAAACAAAAGGTAAATCAGCCTTAAATTCTGAATCCCACTTCTGCCACCATATATCCCACGGCTGACACCAAATCTTCCACCGTGTCTTTATATCGTCTTAACTCCGTTGTGTCCTTTTTGTGCAATGGAAATAGAGCGTTGACTAATAGTGTTTGGTGAGTAATGACGGTTTCATTTTTCTGTCTCAGGCGATTCATTTACGGTGACAACAAAATTGTCATTCGAGTACGTCCGATCATTGTTCTGCTTATTCAGGAGGTACGTCAGTTACATGTCATTTTAATTATTTCACTGTAAGTAATTTATAACTTGAGTAATTGCTTGACACCAAAATCCCAAGTAAGAATTATTGCTAAATCTTTCTTTGAAATCAAAGCCAATATTCAAAGGTGTTTGTGTCCTCGGGCAAGATTTGTTTCTCAGTGTCAAATTGCTGCTGTGGCTGGGTGAGGAACAATGTGATGTAGCACGTGGTTTAGGTCTTTATGGGCTCATCAGTCAGGGGTATTAGGTACCATTTTTACTGTCCTTTTTTTCTTTCGTTTTTTTTTCCTTTTCAGATTTTGAATCCCTTCTACATCTTCCAGATATTCAGTGTCTGTGTTTGGATATCGGATGAGTACTACTATTACAGCGGATGTATCGTCATTATGTCTACTGTGTCTATCACCTTGGCTTTGTACACGACCAGGAAGGTAACATGAAGTGACTGTGTGACATGAACAAGCAGGTTTTGACGACAATTTTATACGAGAATCATGCAGTAATTTTTTGTAAGAACTTATTTCTATGCAGCAGAATCTTGGCTGAATCAGCAGGCTGATTTCATAGATAACATCTTTTCTTTATTCAGCAAAGCGTTACTCTCAGGAACATGGTGGAGTCCAACACAACCGTCGAAGTTCTAAGGAAACACGGAGGTAAAATTTGATGCATTTGTCGACCTTTCCTTGTATTCTGAACAGCTTAAGAACATTATTGTTGAAATTGAAAGGCATCAATCAGCATTGCTAAACGTGTAATTATTGGGCAATTACATATAATACTTTAAAGCAAAATATCCACGTATAAAACTTTGTATGTTGTTCCTCCTAAATTCACCTTCTGTCATATAGGTTTAAATGGTTTCTTTCTTCCAAAAATGAAATACTAGCTATCGTTCACATACTCAGAATGTATCCAAATACCGGAAGATCAGCTGGTACCTGGTGACGTCATCGTTGTTCCTCCGCAGGGCTGCATGATGACATGTGATGCGGTTCTGCTCACCGGTAACTGCATCGTCAACGAGAGTATGCTTACAGGTAAGACAAAATAGTTCCGTCATCTGCATTAATATTGGATTTTTTTAACATGTTAAGTCACAGTTCGGATGCTGCTGATTGGAACCAGCTTTATAAGATCATGGACTCTTTATTTTTCGTTCTTCATATTAAGAAAGTTAACACTCCGGAAATATTTGCATGGCACAGTAAAACATTTTTGAGGGATTTATTTTGTCTCTCATAGGTGAGAGTGTCCCAGTAACCAAGACACCAGTGCCGTGTACCAGCGATGCTGACGGTGATGGCTCGTCTGGATACAACGCAGACAAGCATAAGCGCCATACGCTATACTGCGGAACGCACATCATACAGACACGATACTACGAGGGGGAAATGGTCAAATCGGTGGTGGTCAAAACAGGTAATAATGTCACAATAATGATACCACATTCAAGCACGGCATTGAACGACACTCCTAACATGACATGGTGGTTTTGAAAAATGATAAACCTACCTGTGAACTACTTTTTTGCAGGATTTTCGACTGCCAAAGGAAACTTGGTTCGCTCCATTCTCTACCCCAAACCGATGGATTTCAGCATGCTCAAAGATGCACTTCTGTTTCTTGGCGTACTTGCGACTTTTGGTAAGTTCCATCCATGAACTTACCTTTAAACTCAACAACGCCGTTTTTTCGCTTTTCGATAGCAAAGTTTATGTTTAAAGTCATCTTGAATTTAGCAGATGCTTAGGTTGTGTAAGGAGGAATTCTTGATGATTTTTAAGCCACTTTCTGTCCATGCATTGCAAATTTTCAGCTCTCGTCGGCTTCATCTATGCAGTTGTCATCTTCATTAACTTCGGCGTAAGTATAATGTATAAAAGTAAAGTCTGTCCCAAGCCAATGTGGCTCATCAGGCCGGCGTTTATCTCCGGTTTCAGTAGCATGAAACGACTGAGAATATTTCTACTCCCCCTGGATGGGATGCTAGTCCATCGCAGGTTACTCCCCAGCTAATGCCGGTACCCATTTATACTCCTTGGTGGAGAGGGGCAAGTGGGGGTGAAGTGCCTTGCCCAAGGACACAATATATGACCAGCGGCTGGATTCGAACCCCGGACCCTCTGATCATGAGTCACGAACCCTAACCACTAGGCCACACACTCCCCAGTATAATGTATATGTACTTGTATTTCTGATATGAAAAGGCATGACTTATCCTAATAGTAATAATACTCTCTATTTCCATATCATAAATTCAAAATAAAAAAAATAAATTCAATCTGAAAGTAGGGACAAGAAATGTCTTTAATCGGATAGTTAAGTTCACTCTTTCAATCTAACAGACACTATAATTTTTATCTCCAAGAATGATGGTATGGTTTTTTTTCGGTGTACTATTCTTTCGCAGTACTCAGCGGGTGCTATCCTTCTACGAGCCCTCGACATCATAACGATCGCGGTGCCTCCAGCTCTGCCTGCCTCCCTGACCATAGGAATGTTATACGCTCAGTTCCGTCTGAAAGCTAAAGGAATATTCTGCATCAGTCCTCAGCGAATCAACACCTGTGGGTCTCTGAATGTCGTCTGCTTCGATAAGGTTTGTTTTCATTCGATTGCTTTAAGTTGTCAAACTTTGGCTGCCAGAAAAACCTCAAATACTTTATCTAATGAAAATGAGTTCACGATATTGAAATGATTTGTTTTAAAAATTCCTTATGCGAAAATACGCTTTTACTTAAAAACGTATTTGCATTTCATTAATTTATTATTTAATAATTTTTTATTTAATTAATTATTAGTGTCCGATTTCATGTGAGCTGCTAAACAAAACAAAAAAACCTATACCCACAAAACTTGGACTCACATTGAATACACAACAATTGACCTTTTTTTACGTTGATCTTTGTTTTGTTATTCTACTGTTCTATTCCAATTCCAGACTGGCACCCTTACCGAGGACGGCCTGGACATGAAGGGCGTTCAGCTTGCTGAAAGCGGGAAGTAAGAAAATAACAGATCACCGTTTGCAAATTGTGTTTTTGACAAGTATGATCGTCCATCTACGATTTAATCAAAGATATTTTGTTGGGAATCATCATGGAACACAATGTTATAAAGATTGCTTACAGTAGTTATTTGTTTGTCTTGGGCCCAGTTTTGGTAAACTCAAGAAGTCTGTAACGGACGATCCCTTTGGTCACCATATCGCTGCCATGGCAACCTGTCACTCACTGACCGTCATCAATGGGGAGTTGAGTGGTGACCCCATTGACCTCAAGATGTTCCAAGCCACGGGATGGGTAAGTTGCATTTACCTCTTCAGACGAAGATTACGCTCTCTCCACTTTCCGCATTTGAAGTTATTGTACACCTTATAAGTTTGTTGGAGATTACAATATCGATGACAATGGCAGATCGAATGGCTCTTTGAACGTTGTCTTACTATAATGTACGTATAGCATGATCTTGGCATTTTTTTTAAGGCCCATTAAGTTTCAGTTTCAGCCTATATAAGCTGATTTAATAAACCACAATCTGCTTTTAGTTGATTTAAAATTTAACTTACTAAATTGCAAAATACCAAAGTTGCCATATTCAAATGGTTATTTCATATATCTTATTCATGTCTCTTTGTTTAGGATCTTGAGGAACCTACAAGCCAAGAAAGTACCAACTTTGACATGCTGGTGCCCACCATCGTACGGCCACCATGGAAAACAGTTGAGGTTAGGATATCTCCGTGCCTGAATTTATGGTGTTTCGAGAAAATTGGAGGATCCCTCGGTGTTCACATTGCCCTTAAATTAGGCATGCATTAAATTTTAACACTTGCTGTCACAATAACTACACTGACCACATGCGTGCAAATCAGTCGACTGCTTCAACACGAATACCACTTTTTCTCAATACTCGAACACAAATAAATTAAATAAAACAATAAGTGAAACATGCGTGATGAAGATTTCAACAACCCAAGAAATTCCAGGTTTATAAAAGCACAGTATTTGCACCACTCTGCGAGGATTTAAATTCATTCCTGAGACAGCTCTAACAATAACAGCGATCTTTGACCCTAGGATGATCTTGAGATAGGCATCTTGAAGCAATTCCCCTTCTCTTCTGAACTGCAACGGATGAGCGTCATCACGCGAACTCTCCGAGATGAAACCATGCAACTCTACGTTAAAGGGTCGCCTGAAATGATCACGTCTCTCTCCAAGAGGTCCACGGGTAAGGAACAAATACTGATGAAAAACTAACAGATTAAAATAATGGCCGTACCTGGGGTAACCAACGAATTAAAAGTGTACCGTACAATATTTTACCTCAAATTTTACAATAGTTTTGTAGACGAGTTCGTCTTGGTTTTTACTTGACATTGGCGGGGTTGTGTTTTTAGTTCCTGCAGATTTTCAAGACCAACTGAACTCATACACGGAGGATGGATTTCGAGTGCTTGCCATGGCAACCAAACAGCTCGATCCAAAACTCACCTGGCACAAAGCACGACAAATAAACAGGTATTGCTTGAAAGAAACCTTGTAAACTTCAGAAACTCCTCGTTGGCAAGTAGGCCTAATCGGTAAGATGCTCCTTCAAAAAATCTGGCCACTTCTGAACTCCATTTGCCATAGTGTTCTCTTTTGTTCCTCTTTCTTTGCCAATCATATAAAGCCGTTGTCCTGTTTTCCAGTCCAAATATTGTCAGCATTTCTCACCTTTCTTGATTAGGAACCAGGTGGAGAACGACCTGACATTCCTGGGTCTGCTGATCATGCAGAATCAGCTCAAACCAGAGACTAAGCCTGTCATCCGAGAACTCCAAACTGCTGGCATCAGAACGGTCATGATAACAGGTGAATTCGAATTCAGAAACAAGTTCCATCGAGAACCACGGGTTGCCTAATGGTTGATTTGTGACGTATTTTGCGCCTGCGCACGAATAGCAGTGTGTGAACGTCTCTAGTCAACCTACAGTATAGTCAAAATGTCATCACGAAATGTCTCAACCCTGTCTCTCTGCTATACACGATGCGCGTTGCTAATTTGAAGCCAGCCATGCTCGACCAGAATTGTCGAACTGTGCTTGATGAGCGTATTCAATTGAGGTTGGTCGGACTCGCTTGAACCATGGAACAACTTGTCTTGATTTGCCTTCATGGTCATGCGCAGTTCGTTTTCACTTTCATGCAAACAGCAGCTATATCCAGTATAAACTTGGAGTCTTTTTACAATATCGCGCGTAACCGGAAAAAAAAAAAAACAATTGCTGTGGCTAGGGTATGTTGCTGTGCCTGATTTTCACCTGATTACGATCAGAGTAAGCTGAATGAAACGTCGACTTATTAATAACTCTGTTTCTTCTCTTTCAAACTTAGTCCTGATACAATGTATACCCCGACATCTCTCAAATTGTATTTTCCACCATTCCACAAAACCGTCTGGTTGCAAAGCTATTATAACAATGTGATAACCCTTTGAAATATTTTAAATCTGATTGTAGGTGATAACATCCTCACAGCGATCAACGTTGCCCGTAAATGTGGCATGATATCTGCTGGTGAAGACATCGTCAGGGTGGAGGCGGAGCAAGGACAAGAAGGCAACAAACTGCGGCTCACTCAGGTGGTAGGAGGCACTGCGAAGAAGAAAACAAGCTTCCAGAATCACGTTGGGAATGGGGTAAGTCACAGGCCATGGGGCACGTCTCAGCAAAAGAGAACGCATAACGACAGCATTGGGTTGCAAACAGACGTCAATTGTACATTTTGACCATCTGTTTTCTTTTTTTTAAAGCTGAAGTTGCGTTGCAGACTTTCTTCAGTAAATGTGAGGCATTCCCCTGTCCCAAACGGGTTCCAATACGGCTCCGTTTATTATCATCTTATTCCCATGTAGTTGTAATGAAGACCTATAGACAAAATAGCCTTAGACAAGAAATCGGACTCGGCCTGATATTGTTTAATAGTTTAGTGTTTCCTTTTCAAGCCTAATATGGATTGAAAGTAAACTTGGGCAATTCCTCATTGCAATTTATTATACGTATACGCACAGCTTGCCATTTTGTTGCAGTAACTTTGCACATTTTGCCCCTCCTAGGATTGTGAAGAGATTCATCTTCAGATTGAGCCGACGGTTGGTGGACGGACGCACAACGCCATCGATGGGAAGTCCTTCCAAGCAATCATGGAACATGCAGACGCCGACACTGTGGGAAAGGTAGCATTATTAAATAGCTTCAAATGTATAACTTTTGGACACTTCAGAATTTTCATTAGACTCGAATATTCATGTGAACATTGTTTGGTAAACATGCAATTTAAAATCATTAAAAAACGAGAAAATAGAACTTTCTCAAATAACAGGGCTATTGAACGTAGGTAAAACAAAATCCATCATTAATGCAAGAAATTATTGTAGTTTTGGAGGTAATACGAAGTCCACTGATCCCTTTTACTTTTGCAGTATCGCTATTATAAACTCTATGCTGAGTGCAAGACTTGCTTGGGTTGGTTTCGAACCAAAGACCATTCGCTCACTAGTACAAAACTTCACCTCTGGTTTTCATTTCACTTCTTTAACCTAAAGCTTGCCGTGCAAGGCACAGTCTTTGCCCGCATGACACCGGACCAGAAAGCTCAACTTGTCCAGTCGCTCCAGGATTTAGAATACCGCGTTGGGATGTGTGGCGATGGAGCGAACGACTGCGGCGCACTGAAAGCAGCACACGCTGGTGTGGCACTTACTGAAACAGAGGCCTCCGTAGCTGCGCCGTTCACGTCCAAAATTCCAAATATATCGTGCATTCCTGACGTGATCAAGTAAGCATTCCTTTTCCGTGAACTCAAACGTTGCTATTTAAAGACTTTCCAAATGATTTATTCAAACAACAATTTAAAGGGAAGATACAACATTTGCAAACATCACAAAACGAAATTATCACATTATCACGAAATACCTTACTGGATTGTTAGGGAATGACAGTCTAAAGCATCCTGTAAAATAGTGGCTCCTGGTGTGCTGTTATTTTCAAGAAAAGTGGTATTTTTCCAACGCTGGTCGGCCGACCAGCGTTGGAGGAAACTTTTTTTTCTTTCAAAAACTGCTCCTAACATCTTTATAATTAGTTATTCCGCGTTTTCATTGCAATGATTACACACCCGGGAAGGGGTACAAGTCTGCTAGACTGATTCTCTGACTTTACAATTCCCCAAAGTATAATTATTGCTCCGTTACATCTTAAGTGGGGTCAGGGAACCAGACTACAAGAACATGAATGGTTTTCTTGGTTTTTCCAGCATCTACAAGCCCAAAACGTGCAACAAGTCATTTTAACAATATTTGCTATAACATACTAATCCTCCAAATCTATTTATTTCAAAAGCAAATGTTGTACATTCCCTTTAATTGAACACATTTTCCCATTTTAAAAAAATCTAACAGACAGGGTCGCTCTGCATTGGTGACGTCATTCGGAATGTTCAAGTTCATCGCACTTTACAGCATGATTCAGTTTATTACTGTCATCCTTTGTTACTCTGTAAGTATCTAAGCAATTTACTAATGGTTAAAAAAGTCAATCATTCAACAACTTTAACTTTTTTGTCATTTGTATTCAAACATTTTTCAATTTTTTAAGAAAATTTTACTTATAATTTAAAAAGAAAAGAATATTTTGGACGAGGAGAATAAATTCCCACAAATAAAGTGTAAAATAATTCCTCACAATAAAGTGTGCTTATCATTTTCAAGAACACATTTTTGTCAATATATCTTTAACTTCACTGTTTGTTGACATTTGTTGCTTTGTTTCTTTGTTTGAACTTGTTACTAGTACCAATCCAACATGAGCGACTTTATGTTCATGTATGCCGACATCTTCGTGATAACAACAGTCATCCTATGCAGTGAGTTCATGCAATAATTACTCTGTCTAGCATTTTTTAGGGGCTGGATGAGTTATTTGAAATGTATAGCACATTGTGTTCATTTAATAACTTATGATTTTGCTAGTCGGAAACAAACGTCGCAGGGAATTGAAACGTATACTGAATCGACAACTGACGCTGGCACAGAGACAATAATAACTTATAATCACAAGTAATCAGTTGCCAAGCACAAGTCTATCCTAAGTCAATCACAAGTCGATCATAAGTCAGTCATAATTCGATCATAAGTCAGTCACAAGTCAAATCAGAAGGTAGATCATAGATAAGGAATTACGAAAGGTACGCATGCCTCCGTCACGGCTTATTTGCAGAGCTTGTGAATTGACTCAAGGCTAGATAACCTGAGATGACTTGAAATGCATTGTGATTGCTTGTAATGACTTGTGATAGCTTGTGATGGCTTGTAACTGACTTGTGATGACTTTTGGTGGTTTGTGAGTGATTTGTGATGACTTGTGATGGTTTGCGATGGCTTGTAACTGACTTTAAGTGACTTGTGACTGACTTTTGATGATTTGTGGCTGACGTGTGATGCTGATGATGACTTGTGACTGACTTGTGATGACTGTGATGACTAATTGTGACGACTTGTGATTGCTTGTGATGCCTTTTGACGACTTGTGATGGCTTTTGATGACATGTGACTGACTTGTTATTACTTGTGACGAGTTGTGACGGCTTTTAATGACTTGTGACTGACTTGTGATGACTTGTGACTGACTTGTGTTGGCTTGTGATGACGTGTGACTGACTTGTGATGACTTGTGATGGCTTGTGCCAACCTATGCTTTTGGTGGTTTGAGAGTGATTTGTGATGACTTATGATGGCTTGCGATGGCTTGTAACTGACTTTAAGTGACTTGTGACTGACTTTTGATGATTTGTGGCTGACGTGTGATGCTGATGATGACTTGTGACTGACTTGTGATGACTGTGATGACTAATTGTGACGACTTGTGATTGCTTGTGATGCCTTTTGACGACTTGTGATGGCTTTTGATGACATGTGACTGACTTGTGATGACTTGTGATGGCTTTTGCCAACCTATGCGCAAATTTGATTACACCTCTACCTGGACCACCGGTAATAATAGCGAGCGATTCTTATGATTGCTTTATGTTTGGTTTGATGCAGTGGGTCGTAACGATGCTTACCACGCCATAGCGAGGCAGAAGCCGCCTAGTAAACTCGCTATCACCCCGGTGATGGTTTCCTTGGTGATGCAGGTCCTCATCCAAGCAATTTGTCAAGTTGCAATCTTTTTCATCCTCAAACAGCAACCATGGTAACCTTATTTAATAATAACAATTCAATTAATTGTATAATACAAATACGTTGGATTGATTTTGTGAAAAAACATAATTTTGAGCTTAAATTAAAAGCGTTACTTATCGCATTTTTTCCGTGGAGAATCGCAAAAATATTCATAAAATGAAAATCATTTTGATTTAGATCTTTAGTTTTCATTTCTTAATTCTTACATTTTACTTTGCATTTTATTTTTATTTTTTTCATAACTTTTTTTTACTTGATTAAAAGCCGCAATTTTAAACAGTAATATGTACATCAATATTATTGAAACAAATATTTAATTGAATTCAAGGATTTAGGAGACTTTTATTGAATCTTCTTCCTTATCAGGTTTGTTCCCTTGGATCCGGAGGCAGATTCCAGAAACCCGATCGGCTGGGAGACGACATCCATTTTCCTAGTGGCCATGTTTCAGTATTCCACCGTGGCCATCGTGTACACGCCGGGAAAACCCTACCGGAAAGCATTCTACTCAAACTGTAAATGATTCAAACATTTTCAGCGATGTGTTATGGTCGATTTCATCTTGCTAAATAGGTCATTGTATACATTTTGGGTCCACTTATTTTTCCTGTCCCTGTTACATCTGACATCTATGAGTTTATGATTCTGATGCACTCCTTAATGCAGTTGTCCTCCAGAAATAATTAGCAACCTACCTATGTATACCCAATGAATAGAATATCTTTTCAAGTCATTCTGAATGATACTTGAATGGCAAACTACAAAGTACCAATGTAACAGGGACAGGAAAATATCAAACTTTGGACCCTACATTTATGAAATGACTCAAATACGGGTAGCAACTTTGTCACTAAGCATTCACAGCAAAACTGCAGTTTTAGATAAACTCTGGCGGTTTTATCGCTGGATTTTCCAAAATAGAGGAATTAAAGTAACACCGTTAGTGTTATTTTAACACTCTAGTTCTTGCAGTGGCTCTGTCATCATTTCGTAGTCGTCGGCATTCACTTTGCCGTATAATAATCGACACTTTGTCGCATGAGTCGTTTGATTGCCACCACCGTTACGGTCAACGACATCTTCACATCGCGTCATGATCATCGTTATCACCGTCCATCAAAAGCACATCACAATCGTCACAGTGGTAATTATATTTGTTAAGTATGTAAGGGATTGTTGTCAATGTCAACTGTCACCAATTGTCACTATTGACACCACATTGCCGTCATACAGAACTGCATCATTATCAGTGTGATGAGAGTGGCTTACAGCGCCTCATATCTGCAAATCATCTCCATTTTCCCCTGTGTTGTTTGTGATCTCGCATTTTTGTGACCTAATTAAAACTGTCGTAGGTCTTTTCCTTAGAAATAATGCTGCATCCATTTTTATGTATGTATTGCAGACTTGTACATGGCCGACCTCGTTTTAATCCACGCTTGTAGCCTGGTTCTCTTGTTCTATCCGCCAACGGAGATTGAGGAGCTGTTTGAGGTACGTCATCGTGATGTCATGAAAATGGTTTTAAATAGAAAATTGCGTTTTATACTTTATGGTTTTGACAAATAAAATGATTACCAAAAGGCAGTGGAGTAGCCAAAAAATTTTCAGTGGGGGCGGGGGGCTGTGGAACATTTCATGGGGGCGTCATGTAGATCAATAATATTTTTTTAGAAACTCAAAATCTCAGTGGGGGCGACTGGGGGCGACAAGGTTTCATGGGGGGGCTGTCGCCCCCCACCCCCCCCGTGGCTACGCCACTGCCAAAAGGGGCTTAGTTAGGAATGGAGGGCTATGGTGGAAGGTTGAACTCATTTGACACAAGGTGGTGATTGGTCAAATGATAGGTTGCCTTGAGTCACGTGATCCGCTGTGTCGATTTCATTGGTCCAGACGATGGGAAAATAAATGACATTTGTTGTTGGTATCAGTCATTCCGTCAGCTGTATTTGCGCAGAAAGGATTTTAATGTCTCGCTTTATAATCTTTTTTCGCTGAAAAAAAAAGATTTTTTTTTTATTCCTTGCAATTAAGCTGAAGCACATCCCGAGTTATCGGTTCAAGGGAGTCATATTTGGCGTGGTTCTCATCAACTTTGTTTTGTCTGCCTTGGTAGAGGTAAGTTTAAGACTGCTACCTTTTTGGTAAACTTATAAAATACATATTAATATTTATACAAAGTTGTGGATGAAAATTTTTATGTTGGATGTATACTGGACATGTTATTAAAATAGTCCACTGGATTATCTTTGCACTTAATTGCATTTCTAAGTAAAGCTAATATTAAACAAAGGGGGACGAACCTGTTCACAGGAACGGAGTGCCCATCTCTCTTTCGAAGCGATTGGGCCAGACTCATATGCTGCTGCTGTGGGGGGAGGGTCGCCAAACCTTTAACACATCAATTAATTATTACCAGCAAATTTCGAAAGTTACTTGAAATGTTTATATACTTTTCATTTTAGCTCCTCGTCATTCCCAGTCGAAGACTGATGAGGCTGTTGTCTTGTAGACGTTTCCGTAAGGTTACTCTACGGCCATATGAAGAACTGGCGATGAAGCCAATTACCATGAAGTATGACGTCATTCATATCTGATATCACAACGAGTCTTGTTCTTTTCATTCAGTTGAGTTTACAGCAATGTATTCAATAACTACACATGCTTATTTGTATTAAAATAATTTGACTCGCAATATTTTATTTTTAAATGAAGCTTCATTATTTGTCTGATGCACCACAAGGATATGAAAAACCGATATATCACAAATAATTTTTTTCTCTATAAAAGTCACGCACAAACACTAATCAAACACGCGTTATATCGTAATTGATGAAACATTTATTGTTGGAAAAGGTTATTTATTCATGAATTTGATAATAAGAGAGATGGGGCCTGATCATCATAAAAATACATGTTGCCAGAATAAGTTAGTAATTGTATGTACATAATAAGCCAGGAATTAAAAACAAATTATATATTATTTTGTCGATTTTTTGTTTAGTTTGTTATAATGCAGTAAGCTGGACTAGACCGGAGTTTCACATCATGCAATGGGTTACATATTGTCTCCCTATGTCGAAAAGGGGCGTGTTCAGACCGTGGGATGCGGGGGGGGGGCCTTGGGCTTGAAACTTTCAATTTCGATTTTGTATATTGCAGATTTTGTACATAATGGATTTTCAAATTCAGGCGATTAAGGGTAAACCTACCCTAATGCTGATAACTTATACCTTTTATAAGATGGAATTTTTGCGTCGGGGTGATATAAATGAAATTAGGTTTTGCCCTTCAAAACGTCGGTGAAGGGCAAAACCTAATTTGATTTATATCACCCCGACGCAAAAATTCCATCTTATAATAGTTTATGCGGTACCCGCTGCTATGTACATCAGATTCGAACCAACTTTCACTCGGGAGGTAACACACTGAGTATACAGTGTTTAAAAACGTCGGTGAAGGGCAAAACCTAATTTGATTTATATCACCCCGACGCAAAAATTCCATCTTATAATAGTTTATGCTGTACCCGCTGCTATGTACATCAGATTCGAACCAGCCAACCGATCCCGTTAGCTCGGTGGTCGAGTGGTAAGACATCTGCACTAGAAAGCAGGAGGTCGTGGGTTCGAGTCCCACCCGAGTGATTTTTTCCAACTTTCACTCGGGAGGTAACACACTGAGTATACAGTGTTTAAAAACGTCGGTGAAGGGCAAAACCTAATTTGAACTTATACCTTCCGAACATTTCGGTAACAACTCAGTGGGGATTCGAACCAGTTCTACTTTTATCATAATAATGCGACAATCAAAAGTTGGAATACTGCGTGCCGGAAATGCACCAAGTAAACTGCTCGCTCGCTCCAGTTCTATTAGAAAATACAAATGTGGCTCTAAATTCAAAACAATGTGTAGGTGACTAATACGGTGGCGCTAGTGCAATACTTCATAATATGACATCATGCTTTTTGCAAAGATGTTTCTTAAACGCATCTCATAGAACGGACAAACCTAGAAAACAAAATGTCGACTGGGTGTTGATGTTTACTTTTGTGGACTCTAAACCTGAAACACAAAAGGAATGACTTTTCTGTTGGCAATAGATGTAAACAAACAACTCAACAAACATCATTCAGTTCCTTTCTCGGGTTATACTCCTTGGCAACCAAGGTCCCAAGGAATGGGCGAGATAACTCCAGTAAACTCTTCGGTCATAGTATCCCCCTCCCCCGTGCCTTTCGTTTCAAAAGAGGGGCCAGCACCCTTGCTAATTTTTTTTAGTATCATATACAAATCTTGATCGGCATATAAAGGTCTGATAGCCCATCAGTTGTTGCAAGTGAAGTCACCATCCGCCATATAACCACTCTAAGATCAATGGATTTGTAAAGAGAGAATTTAAATTTAATTAACACGTAGTACACTCATTACTCAACGAACCCAAAATAATTGTAAAAAAAAAAATTAAGATGACAATACAATATATTTTAAATGAAATATCCATTTAGTAAAAAAAAATTGAATATATTTTTAGGCGACTCTACTTTGATAATTTTAAACAATGGGAGTGGTTGAGACTGGTTCCCTCCCTGCATTCGAATGGAGGGATCGGGAACCAGTCACTTTTTAGTGCATCTCGGAATAGCTGACGAGCAATCCAGAATCTTGCATTGAGATCCTAAAAGTAGCCCACCTACTGAGGGCGCCCTATGGTTTGACAAGTGAGCAAAGTGCATTCTCTCTACACCACAACGAGAGGGCGCATTTTCGAAATTCAGAGCCACAAAAGCTTGTCACAACCCGGATTCTACCAAAATAATCGCATGCACCCTCGAAACCTCCCAAAAATGTCAATGATGATGCTTCTGCTAACGTCACCACAGAGGAGTAACAGGCTTGCTGTGAAAAAAAAAGTTAAAAAAAAAAACCCAGAAAATCACCCAACTCTTTACCCCGGCCCTTCCGTAGGCCCAGAATTTAGGGACATGCCAAAATAAGGTGTGTGTTTTTTTCATCGTCAAAACTCCATTCCACAAAATGAGGTTTTCATTAGTGCCATAGCTGCAAATTTAACCTCGGTAAAAAAATAATAACAATGCGACAGCAGAACGTATAGGGACAAATTTAGAACAGAATCCATTATGTATGTTGAACCATCCAAACAAGTTATCTAGATCATTTGCTGGACTTTCGTCAATACAGGGAATGATTTGACATAAAAATGATTTTTATCTTTCAGAAAACAAACACTGCGCAACAAATACATTTCAGATTCGTGCTTGGCATTGATTGTGTTCGTTCCATAGATCCACTGTAATTAGGAGCACTCACACTTTGAACTCTACAAGAAATATAACTGTACGCCCATTCTCGGTATAAAACAGCAGTTATAGTGTAGACTATTGGTTTATAGATCCTATTTGTGTAAAGAAAGAAATCTGTGATTGGAATATCTCCGTCATTAGAGATTGAAGGTAAGTGATACAATGATATTTCTTTTATACATGTATATCTGTCCCTGCGTTTTAATCCTAGGCAAAGAAGTGTTTCTAAATAGTTTCACTGCTGATGTGGACTGATACAAGCTTCTATTAAGCGTACATAATCGTGTGTTATTTGCGTTGATGTCTCGATACCTCAGGCGGTGGATCACGGGGGGGGGGGGAGTAAGATAGTCTAATCCCCCTACTTGGGAAGCCAAAAAAGTAAGAACATCAGGCGGACAAAGTAACACATGCCTGCTACCCCCCCCCACCCCTTTTGACAGCAACCTGCTTGAGGCAAATCTGGATCAGCTCCTATAGCTTTGATTATTTTTATGCGTGCAATGGAGCAGGGCAGTTTACTGGGGGGGGGGGGGAATGATAGCAGTTCATGCAGTGGCATTCATCAAAAACTCAAAATTGGAAGAACTCAGATTTGCGACATTCCACTTTGACTGCATCCTGAATTCTCCATCTTGGCAGAAATCCTTGCAGGTGTGTGAAGAGATACAGCATCCATACCCGTGTTTTATGAAAGAACATATGTACCATGTAAAGAGCTTTAAAAAAAAAATTACAAGAAAATACTAAGCTAGGTATTTGGCTAGTACTTTGAAATTTGGCTCACGGATCTGACATAGTCGCCGGGACGACACTCGTTCTGCAGAAATCTTAATGGCTGTGACCTTCAAAATGTCACATTGTCTTACCGATCGACCATTTAGGGCCTGTAGTATTTCTATGTGATCAACACTGAGTCGCCTGCATTGGCTGCTGATTAACAGATGTACAGATTATGCAGATGTAAATACCTAAAAAGCAACTTTTTTTCTTTTTTTCCCTCTCAACTATCTCCCCGCTTCCGAACTGTGAATTAGACCTTCCATAGAATGAATCTTCCATAGAATATGCTGGCATTGTCTACTTGGAGGAAGACGTAATTCGATTGGAAACCATGACGAAGGGAACCAGCGACAAGCAGCGAGGACTTGAGATACAGGAAGATAAAGATGACACCTTCGTAAGTAGAACATATTCAAGTAGTGAAAAACAGGTGTGTTTTGACGTCTGAATCTGAATCGTAAGTATATACTAGTAAAAAGATCACCCTGCACACCAATTACTTGGTTAGTTTCCACATCTATGTTCACACAGTTTAAAAGGTCAACTTCGGTCTTTGGAGTTCTAAAATATAATACGAAAGTAGTGCCGCTCGTCAAAACACGAGTGAAAACAGCGGCGAACCGGTAAAAAAAACCCGTTGGTAGTCCGTCCGATGGGGCAAACATTACCAATACAGCTGTCAAAGAGAAGTTACGAAGTTTATCAAATATCAATTGACCGCAAAATATCTTATTTTAGAAATCCAATCCATGTTAAAATCATCGATGTCTTTTTATGCAATGTCAGCTGCCTGAATCATTTTCGTTTCTCGAGATAGACCTATA
Organism: Patiria pectinifera; assembly: GCA_029964075.1. Classification (NCBI taxonomy): domain Eukaryota; kingdom Metazoa; phylum Echinodermata; class Asteroidea; order Valvatida; family Asterinidae; genus Patiria; species Patiria pectinifera. Next base: position 1,488,692 of record CM057134.1, on the reverse strand, counting down.
TAATGAAACTTGATTTGTTTTTCTCGTTCAGGTGTGTTTTGGATACCGACGAAGTAAAGCATGGACGTGGTTGTGCTATGCATTGTGTGTCTGTACCGTGGGACTTGCAGCACTCATATTCTACTGGAAGCCTGATTGGTGGATCAAGGTCACGTGTCGAACATGTGACCTCAAGGAGGCCGATTCCGTCATTATAAAGGTAGGCTAACTCTTATTAAAAAAAAAATATAATTCTTAATTGCACATATGTCATAAATAATCGACAGCGAACTTAATCGAAAGTGCTTTCTTGCTTGTTTCATCAGCTCGCAGTACTGCGTGTACATATAATGTCTCTTTCATCATTGCAGGATATCTATGAGCGTTACCATAGTTGCCAAATTCGGGAAATGGAAGTTAATTCTGAGAGGTATTGTAAACTTTGTCTTTAATTGGACTTTTCTTATTTTTGAATGACGTACATCCAGTGCATGGCGTAACTACGGGGGATGTTGGGGGTGTTACAAGGTGCCCCCCTGTCCCCTCCCATTTAAAATCTTGAATTGAGCAAAAAATATGTATCATTTTCCCTTGCAAAATTTGTGCAACACCAGGTGCCCCCTCAGACGTTTACCCCTACTTACGCCACTGCGTACATCAACATTCATGGGAATTAATTTCTTATCTATAATTCGTCTCGAGAGTAGTCTTCACTTCGTTGTTTAAGGTATTCAATGTATTTCAGGTGTTTGTTAAATTGAGATTTTGTACAAGATATTTAGCTGTTCCCGTTCTGACTTTTATGACTTGATAAAACAAGTACACTTTTTGTGTGACTTTGACAGTGTTTGCGGACAAAAGACCATCAAGAAATTGTTGCACCGTGATGTGATCATCGATGGCGTCTTAAAGTATTTAAAATTTCAGAAAGTTCGCTACATCTGGGATCCAAGGGAAGAAACGTTCTTCAAGCTAAGGTAAGAAGAAAACAAAAACAAAATATTTTAAGTGTATATCGAGTGAAAAATTATTACTGTAATTTTGATAACCTATAATGTAAAATGCCTGTTTTCAAGAAATAATCAATGAAAATTGTCATAAACTTGAACACGTTCTTAACTTTTTCCTTAGAGTGCTTGATGGCACCACCAGTTGTTCAGAATTTTACGACAAGTTGCAGAGCGGTCTGTCAGAGAAAGAAGCAAACAAAAGGTAAATTCGCATTAATTACCGAATCCCACTTCTGCCACCAAATCCCACCGCTGACACCAAATTCTCCACCGTGTCTTTGTACCTATATTTTCTTTTACTTTGAATGTGTCCTCTTTGTAACATGAAAATCGAGCGTTAACCAACGGTGTTTGATGAGTAAGGACGGTTTCAATTTTTCTGTCTCAGGCGATTCCTTTACGGTGACAACAAAATTATCATTCGAGTACGCCCCATCATTGTTCTGCTTATCCAAGAGGTATGTTGATATATAATACATATAATTTATACCTTGGCAATGGGTTAACAACAGAATTCCAAGTAAGAACTACTGTTGTATTTTAAAGGTTTTCTTTGAAATCAAAGCCAGTATTGAAAGGTGTTTGTGTCCTCGGGCAAGATTTGTTTCTCAGTGTCAAATTGTTGTTGTGCTGCTTGAGGAACAATGTGATGTAGCGCGTGGTTTAGGTCTTTATTGGCTCATCCGTCAGGGGTATTATGTACGATTTACTGTCCTTTTTTTCCTTTGCAGGTTTTGAATCCTTTCTACATCTTCCAGATATTCAGTGTCTCTGTTTGGTTAGCAGATGGGTACTACTATTTCAGTGGATGTATCATCCTTATGTCTACTGTGTCTATCACCCTTGCCTTGTATACGACCAGAAAGGTATGACGTGACCTCGTGAAAGAACAGGCCTTGACGAGAAATTACGAGAGTTGCGTTCCAAGAGTTTTGAATAGAGAAAACCTAATGTTATCCTAAACTTAATTCTATGCAGTAGAATGAACACGGGATTATTTTACTGTTTGAACATCTTTTATTTTATCAGCAAAGCATTACTCTGAGGGACATGGTGGAGTCCAACACAACTGTCGAAATTCTAAGAAAACACGGAGGTAAAATAAAATTTTACTTGGTAACATTTTTTAAACAGATTTATAATAATTTAAAAATTGAAAGGCATAAATCAGCGAGTGCCAACATTGTCATTGTTAAACATTTTGATATCGTCTTTTAAAATATATCGTCATTATCGTCATTTATGTTTTAGATTGATCAGGTTGTCGCCTAAAGATATGAAGTCAGTCTTAATTAGGATTTATTTTAAATATATAGGTCGTACGAGTTTCAAGGATTTATTTTCTTTCAAAGCATTTCGGATCTCATTTTGCACATATTACTCAGATTGTATCAAAGTATCGGAAGATCAGCTGGTGCCTGGTGACGTCATCGTTGTTCATCCGCAGGGCTGCGTGATGACATGTGATGCGGCTCTGCTGACCGGTAACTGTATTGTCAACGAGAGTATGCTTACAGGTAAGACAAAGTAGTTCCGAAATCTTTTACATTATCATTCGACCTTGAAAGGGTCAGGAGTCATGTGTAGCTTCTTGACATTATGTTGTGTCGTTGGGTCATTGCCCCCACTTGCCTCACTCCACTAGGAGTAAATGGTTATTGGCATTAGCTGGGAAGTAACCTGCGATTGACCGGCATCTCATCCAGGAGAATAGAAATAGTCTCCTGCAATGTTTTGTCTCTCATAGGTGAGAGTGTCCCAGTAACCAAGACACCAGTGCCGTGTACCAGCGATGCTGACGGCGACGGCTCGTCTGGATACAACGCAGACAAGCATAAGCGCCATACGCTATACTGCGGAACGCACATCATACAGACACGAAACTACGAGGGGGAAATGGTCAAAGCCGTGGTCGTCAGAACAGGTATGGTTCAAAGTTGCGTGTTGCTACCATGCTGTGCAATAATAACCTGAATCATTTACATCGCATTCCATTTTGTCTACAGTACCTGTAAATATTTTATATGGTGGTTGGTCAAATCAGTGATCGAAAGACTGTTTCTCCTCAAATTAGCCTTGGATCGTTTAAGAAAGTATCTCTGTGGCTCTAAACGATCGAGCAGTGGCCACAATGCGAACACGGCATTCAATACTTCAAGCATGATAACCAACCTTTTTAACCAACAACATTTTAACCAGCATTTTGAGAGTGTGATGGTTTGAAAAATGATATACGGAGGGTAAACTGTGTCTTTTTTGCAGGATTTTCGACTGCCAAAGGAAACTTGGTTCGCTGCATTCTCTACCCCAAACCGATGGATTTTAGCATGCTCAAAGATGCGTTTCTGTTCCTTGGCGTCCTTGCTACTTTTGGTAAGTTACATGAACTTACATTTATAATTCAACCACGCAGTTTTATTTCGCTTTCTTTGAGACACTCTATCTGTATATATTCGTCTTGCATTTAGAAGAAGTTCCAGTTGTGAGTATCTTAAAGGTAGTTTGTGTAAGGAGGAATTCTTGATGGATTTTTAAGCCACTTTCTGTTCATGCTTTGTTTATTTTCAGCTCTGATCGGCTTCATCTATGCAATTGTCACCTTCGTTAGGTTTGGCGTGAGTACATTATCTGAAAAGGCATGAGCTGTTATTGTCACAATAATGACAATACTCTCAGTATTTCAATACAATAAAAGTAAATCACCTGTAAGTAGGGACAAGACGCTAAGAGTGAATAATAGTCCAAAGGTTTCCACTCTTTTCCTCACACTCTTCAGTCTAAACAGCTAGACTTCTTTCAGTTTTCGTCTGCTGCTTTCTTTCAGTGGGCGATACAGTGAATTTAACACAATTTGGAAACAGACTAAAATGTTAAAATGTTATTGTCTAAACAAAACCTTCATATTATTTTGCGTCAGATCTGAATTTTTATCCCCGAGAATGACCGTGTAATTTTTCATCTTTTGCTGTAATTTTTTTGGTAAAATTTTGTGGCAGTACTCAACGAGTTATATCGTTCTACGAGGCCTCGACATCATAACGATCGCGGTCCCTCCAGCTCTGCCTGCCTCCCTGACCATAGGAATGTTATACGCTCAGTTCCGTCTGAAAGCTAAAGGAATATTCTGCATCAGTCCTCAGCGAATCAACACCTGTGGGTCTCTGAATGTCGTCTGCTTCGATAAGGTTAGCCTGAACTGAAACAAAATAGACAATAAACACAACTCTAATCAGACATGACCAAAAGAAACACAGTCCAAGCTGCACCAAGCTGACTACTTTCGGGTGATGCAGGTTGGACTGTTTTCTCGTCAAATCTAACTTCCTTCTGGAGCAAAGAGTCCGCATTGTGATGTTGCTTAATGCATCTTTGACGTTGGCTACTTTTTCTTTCAATGCAAATATTTCATGGAATTGCTGAGCAGAATATAATTGTTAAAGTAAGTGCTTACTCTGAGCCCTGCAGCTAGTCGCCTTGAATAGGTATACACACCACTGACTGTTTTGCCGCTTATTTGATTTTGGTAATTCTACTGTTCTGTTCCAATCATAGACTGGTACCCTTACCGAGGACGGCCTGGACATGAAGGGCGTTCAGCTTGCTGAAGGCAGGACGTAAGATCAAAGTGTCACAGTTTTCAACATTCTAAAAGTTGTGCTTGGTGTGTTTAATGTACATCATGAAAGCACATCATATAGAATATTAACCAAAGTTTCTTTTAGAATCTTATGAGTTTGATTAGTTCATTAATACAGTTTTTAAACACAGATTCATTGTGCGCTTTTGAGAATCATTTGTTGTATTTTATCAAGTTTTGGTAAACTCAAGAAGTTTAATCTTAAAAAACTGTAATCAAAGCAAATTTGTTGGGAATGATTATTGAACACATTACAATGTATTATGAATATTGCTTACAGTTTTGGTAAACTCAAGAAGTCTGTAACGGACGATCCCATTGGTCACCATATCGCTGCCATGGCAACTTGTCACTCACTGACCGTCATCAATGGGGAGTTGAGTGGAGACCCCATTGACCTCAAGATGTTCCAAGCCACGGGATGGGTAAGACGGATCAATTACCTTATCAGACTAGGATTAAGCTCAAAGTTTCAAGTAAACAACTTTTACGTTTGTTCGTTATTTGAGATGAAATTCGTTGATGAATGCATAAAATATAATGATTATCTATTGAAATGGTAGACGAATGACATTTTTCACATTGTCGTAATCTTGATGTGTACAAAAACAATTGCAGAATCACATTGCTCATTTCATTTCATTATATATTTATAATAAATGAATTTTTTTTCTTTAGGATCTTGAGGAGCCTACAAGCCAAGAAAGTACCAACTTTGACATGCTGGTACCCACCATCGTACGGCCACCATGGAAAACAGTTGAGTTTAAGATGTCTTAATGCATGGATACCTTGTCACTTTTTTTTCTCAGTAAAAAGACCTGAAGTATATTACAACATCACCGAAAATTCACGCGCTTTTATCGTAAATTCGTTCAAAAATGTGCTCCTTGCCACAATCGAAACAGTTGCGGATCGGGGGATGTTGGGGGTCACAACACCACACCATTCGAACCCCCCGTTCTGCCGCTGACTAATGTTATGATACTAGTAAAATGGGGTCGAAAATAATAAATGGATTGCTAACATTCCTAAATTTATTCTCAAATTGCCTTAGAATGCAGGAGAAAGCATCGTAAATTTCACAATTTTTCGCGGCGGGCCCCGGACCCCGCCAACAGGCAGGCAAATATAGAAGCATACACGATTACAATTAACCCTTGAAGTGAGAAATTAAAAAAAGACCAAAGCTTTGCAACACTTATGATGCTTTAATTCTGAGCCACCTAAACAACCGCTTTTTTGACTCTAGGATGATCTTGAGATAGGCATCTTGAAGCAATTCCCTTTCTCTTCTGATCTGCAACGGATGAGCGTCATCACGCGAACTCTCCGAGATGAAACCATGCAACTCTACGTTAAAGGGTCGCCAGAAATGATCACGTCTCTCTCCAAGAAGTCGACCAGTAAGAGCCAAATATTAATAATCAAAAAAGCAAGCTTGAGATTTCAAAAAGAAAACCCCAAAATGTAAACATTTTACCTGATTAGCTTGATCCTGATCTATCGATCACGCTGATAGATCGAAGCTAAACTGGAAGACGTTAGGTTGAACATTGCACGACCGAAGAAGATGTTAGAGGCGCATTGGCAATTTAGTTAACCCTACTTGATAGAGCCTTTGCACAGCGGCCATCTTTGAGGTGCGTGCTTTTATACCACGGGGAGAAGCATGAACAGACCTGTTATGCATTCATATTTACTGGGTTTCTGTAACAAAAACATGGAACATCGAAGATGAGCTGATATTTTATCTGATGGTGGATTATGCTGTTAGTTCCTGCAGATTTTCAAGACCAACTCAACTCATACACTGAGGATGGATTTCGAGTGCTTGCCATGGCAACCAAACAGCTCGATCCAAAACTCACCTGGCACAAAGCACGACAAATAAACAGGTATTGCTTGAAAGAAACCTTGTAAACTTCACAAACGTTTAAAAATGCCTCCTCGTTGGCAAATCATCGGTATTAAAGGTTTCCAGAAAAATCTGAAAACTTCTGAACTGTATTGGTATGAAGTAGATGTCTGTTTCTCTTTTCTTGCCAAGTACTCCACTCGTACAAAGCCCTTGTCCTGTTTTCTAATCCAAATATCGTCAGCATTTTTCAACTTTCTTGATTAGGAACCAGGTGGAGAACGACCTGACATTCCTGGGTCTGCTGATCATGCAGAATCAGCTCAAACCAGAGACTAAACCTGTCATCCGAGAACTCCAAGCTGCTGGCATCAGAACGGTCATGATTACGGGTAAGGAGCAAGTTCGGTCGATGACCATTATAGTCGACTAGTGGTTGATTCGTGACGCAACTTACGCCTGCGCACTGATAGCACTGAGCGAGCGTCTCCAATCAAAAGTCGGTCAAAAGTCATTACGAAACCTCTTGTTCTCGCTCGAACTTGCTACTAACTGTCATGCGCAGTTAGTTACTAACGCCAACTCGCTTTTTCTCAATTTCCCTTCACTGACTTCATCGTTCCTATTTTCAAGCGAACACTCATCTTATCTTCCGAGTTAACTTGGAAGTTAAAAACAATCAATGGTGGGGAAAAGCGTTATATTATCGCTTCAAACTTTGCCTGATTTTCACCCGATGACGGTCAGAACGTACTGACCGAAACGTTGAGCTAATAACTCTGGTACTTCTCGGAGCCACATTTCTCTGCAAGTCCCTACATGATATATCCGCTATCGCATTTCATTTGAAATGTATATCGATATTTATCTCTGATTGTAGGTGATAACATCTTAACAGCGATCAATGTTGCCCGTAAATGTGGCATGATATCTGCGGGGGAAGACATCGTCAGGGTAGAGGCCGAGCAGGGACACGAAGGCAACAAACTGCGGCTCACTCAGGTGGTGAGAGGCACTGGGAAGAAGGAGACGAGCTTCCAGAATCACGATGGAAACGGGGTAAGTCACCATGCAGTGGGAGATATTTCGACGAATGGGGGCGCTATATGTGACGTCATAATTATGGGGGTACTTCAAACAGAGGTGAGACTAACTGTAGTCAGCTGGGTCCTAGCTGTTTTTAGTGTATGGTCTATACCTGACACTTAGGATTTTAGAGCACAACAAGGTAGGGCGTACATATAGGAATTACAGAATTAAACATTAATAAAAGGCTAAACAAACTAACCGGTTGACGAGGGGAACGTTGGTCTATTTAACCTAATATTGATCGATAATGAACCAGGTTGTTTTCTCGTTGTTTATTAGAAGAATTTCGGGAAAGGAGTTTGTTAACATCGGTATGAATACATTGTGTCTTTGCTAGGATTGTGAAGAGATTCATCTTCAGATTGAGCCGACGGTTGGTCGACGGACGCACTACGCCATTGATGGAAAGTCCTTCCAAGCAATCATGGAAGATGCAGACGCCGACACTAAGGCAAAGGTACCATTCTTAGATAGCTTCAAATATATAACTTTATATACATACTTCTAAATACTTCTCAATATATTTTCCATTATACTCGAATATCCTAGTGTATTATTGTTAGGCAAACATGCAACTTAGAGTAATAAAAATGAGAAAACTGAACTTTAATACTCAGAATAAAGTGTTATTGGTCTTGCGTGACAAAGTCCTCCTTTGATACAATGAAATTATTGTAGTTTTGGCAATAATATCTACACCCATTTGGTATTCTCCAGTCACTAACAGATTGTTTTCATTATACTTTCTTTTCAATTGAAGCTTGCCGTGCAAGGCACAGTCTTTGCCCGCATGACACCGGACCAGAAAGCTGAACTTGTCCAGTCGCTTCAGGATTTAGAATACCGGGTTGGAATGTGTGGCGATGGAGCGAACGACTGCGGCGCACTCAAAGCAGCACACGCTGGTGTGGCACTTACTGAAACAGAGGCCTCCGTAGCTTCACCATTCACATCCAAGATACAAAACATATCGTGCATTCCTAACGTGATCAAGTAAGCACTCATTTTTCCGTTTAAAAATCAAATGCTGCTATTTAGAGAATTTCCAAATGATTTATTTAAACACTGAACCTTTTACAAATTTTATTGACAGAGAGGGCCGAGCGGCCTTGGTGACGTCATTCGGTATGTTCAAGTTCATCGCACTTTGCAGCATGATTCAGTTTGTAACAGTCATCATCGGTTACTCTGTAAGTATCTTCCCAACGTTTTAATGAAACAACAGTTCAATTCAATTCAATTCAAAGTAACATTTATTTCCACATGATCATAAAGAAAAGTACAATAAATATAGACAGATGTGGAGGCACGTTCCAAAAAAGCGGGGCTTGTCAAGGAACAGCCTGTTTACAAAAAAAAAAAGAAAAAAGTAACAGCTTCACAATAAACGAATAAACATAACAACACCTGTAACAAGAACACAAACAGTGTGTATACGTGTACGACGACTAAGATAAGAAAAGATATGATTCAATAAGAAAAAAAATAATAAACCAAGATCAGAAAAGTAAAGTAAGTGGGGCTTACTGAGGTGACTTGTGGATTAACAAAGACTTCAGTTTGTGTTTGAAAAGAGCGAGTGATTTACATTCAGAAAGTGGTAAGGGAAGACTACTCCAGCTTTTAGGGCCTGAGAACGTAATAAAATGTTGAGAGAGTCAAATCATTTTTTTTGGGCGAGAATTCTTCAGCTACTGTTTGTTGACAAATGTTGCTTTGTTTCTTCGTCTTTCTTGTTCAGTACCAATCCAAATTGGGCGACTTTATGTTCATGTATGCCGACATCTTCGTGATGACAACAGTCATCCTATGCAGTGAGTACATGTAATATCATATCTAGCAACTTTTGGACTTAGAAATAAAATGTGAATTTTGTTGAAATGTAAACAAAAAAAAGTAATAATGGATGATTTGCTTTGTTGTTTTGGTGTGTATATGAACACTTTCAGGCACAAAAACCCGTACTGACTCGACAATTAGCTCTGGCTCAGAGTCTATTACTTTAATCACAAGTGAATCGCTGGTCAATCACAAATCAATCACAAGTCAATCATAAGCCAGTCATAAGTCCAATCAGAAGGTAGGTCATAATATAGATAAGGAATTCCGAAAGGTACGAATGCCTCTGCCACTAGAGTGTTTGCATTGGTCAGTTGACTCGGGACTTAATTTTGACAACCGACGACTTGTGACGACTCGTGATGGCTTGTGATGACTTGCTATGACTTGTCACTGACTTTTGAGACTTGTGACTGACTTTTTAAAACTTGCGATGGCTAATGACTGGCTTTCGACGACTTGCAATGACTTTTGACTGACTTGCGATGATTTGTGACGACTTGTGATGGTTTGTGATGAATTTTGATTATTTGTAACTGACTTTTGATGACTTGTGACTGACTTTTGAAAACTTGTGATGGCTTGAAATGACTTGCGATTACTTGTGCAGGGGCGGATCTAGGAATTTTTGCGGGGGGTGTTCATGCATGTCGGATTGTTTTTAATCAGCAAATCAGTGCTGAACTGTAGACGCCTCTGTGTCCGAGTGTTTTGATAATTATTACTATAATTGTCATAATTGTTATTTTGTGTCGGGTCGGGGGGGGGGGGGGTGGGGGTTTGATCCCCAAAATGGATCCCCGCCTATTTTGATGACTTGTGACTGACTTTTTATGACTGGTGACGACTTTTGATGACTTGTGATGACTTTCGACGACTTATGATGGTCTGTGATGACTGTTGATGACTTGTGACAATTTTTTTTATTTAACTCTGCATGGAACCTTTGCAATATTGACGAACCAACCTTATGATTGCTTTGATTTGATGCAGTGGGTCGTAACGATGCTTACCACGCCATAGCGAGGCAGAAGCCGCCTAGTAAGCTCGCTATCACCACGGTGATGGTTTCCTTGGTGATGCAGGTCCTCATCCAAGCAATGTGTCAAGTTGCAATCTTTTTCATCCTCCTACAGCAACCATGGTAACCATATGGAACGATAACATTATAATACAATAAAATAAAATAAAATAAACTTTGATAGAAAATAATGTTTGTTTGATGACTGGGGGAAACAACACCAATTAAATAGAGCACAAAATCCTAAAATCAAAGCAAACAAACTACTTGAATTCAAGGATTTAGGAAAGTTTTCTTGAATCTTTTTTCCTGTCAGGTTTGTTCCTTTGGAACAGCAGGCAGATTCCAGAAACACACTCTGTTGGGAGACGACATCCATCTTCCTAGTGTCCATGTTCCAGTACTCCACCGTGGCCATCGTGTACACGCCGGGAAAACCCTACCGGAAAGCATTCTACTCAAACTGTAAATGATTCAAACATTTTCAGCGATGTGTTCTGGTCGATTTCATATTGCAAAATTGATCATTCTATAAATTTGGGGGCCCAAAATGTATAGCCTGGCCCAACCACATGTGCATGTAGCTGCAGCAATGTCACTAAGCATCGCGTCATCATCACCGATATCATCGTCAATCAAAAGCACATCAAAATCGTCATTAGGGTAAATATGTTGTTATTTGGTAAAGGCCTATTGTCAACGTCTTCTGTCACTAATTGTCACCAATTGTCACCATACTGTGGTTGTGATCGTTTATCAGTATATCTGTGATATATTTTTGATAAGAGTGGTAAACAATGCCTGGTTATTTCTGTCAGTCATCTCCATATTCCCTTTTTTCCGTTTGTAAAGCCGCGTATTTTTTGAGACAAGCAAAATGTGGTCACTCTCTTCTTTACATGAACGTTGTGTTGAAATTCTGTCAATGTATTACAGACGTGTACATGGCCGACCTCATTATAATCCACGCGTGCAGCCTGGTCATCTTGTTCTATCCGCCAACGGAGATTGAGGAGCTGTTTAAGGTACGTCATCATGACGTCATGTCAATTAGAAAATAGAGATTTATGGTTTCAACAAAGGGGATTATGGGGGATACAGGGCCATGGTGTACGGTTGTCACGTGATACTGTGTGTCGATTTCATTGGTACTGACGCTGGGACGTGTGTTGTTGTTTTTCGGCCATTCCGTCAGCTGTATTTGTGCCTTTAAGTTGTCATTTGTTGTTCGTTGTTGCAGCCAAGCCGTGTGGATGTTATGATGTCTTTTTTTTGCTGAAAATTAATTAAATCTTCTTTTCCCCTGCAAACATTCAGCTGAAGCACATCCCGAGTTATCGGTTCAAAGGAGTCATATTTGGCGTAGTGCTCGTCAACTTTGTCTTGTCTGCCTTGGTAGAGGTAAGTTTAAAACTGCTACCTTTTGGTAAACATATAAATTATAAAAAAATATTTAATTTTATAAACATTTGTAGACGAACATCTGTAAATTTCTGTTTGATGTGCACTGGATGATCTCTGCACGTGATTGCATGACTAAACTAGTAAAAATGTCAATTAATTATTACGAGCAATTAATGTGAAGTAATTTTAATCGATTTTTACCGTGATGTGTTTATTCTTTTTATTTTAGCTTCTCGTCATTCCAAGACGTAAACTGATGAGGCTGTTGTCTTGCAGATGTTTCCGTAAGGTTTCTCTACGGCCTTATGAGGAACTTGCGATGAGGCCAATTAGCATGTAGCATTGCAATCATGATTGTCATTCATCATGCTGATATCGTGGAGTGTCCTGTGTTTCTGCTGAATTCTCAGCTTGTTCAGTTGGGTTCACAGCAATGTATTCAATAATTGCAAATAATATTAATTTGCTAACTCGCAGCTGCCTTATAACTGATTTGTGTGTTTGATGCATCAATTCGACATGAAAAAGCAATATAAAGGTCACATACCAAGACGAATCAAATGCGCGTTTTTGGTGAAGGTTATGTATTCATTTCATAGATATTGTGAGGTGTGGGGCCCGAACATCATAAAACATTTGACAGTATACTGGTTTTATGTACATGCACTAAGCAGAATTTGTCGTTTTCACATGACAGGAATTCGTTTGGTTTGTTAGGCATATTATGCTGCAAGCTCAGTTTCACCTAAAAATGACTATAGCTATACATCATGAATTGGTTATGTAACGTGTCTCCGTATCCCTAAAAGGGGCGGGTTCAGACCACAACGGATGGGGGGGGGGAGCGGGTTGAAAGTCTCCATTTCGATTCTGTACATTGCTGATTTTGTACATTGTCAATTTTGTACAAAGTTAATTTTCAAATTCAGGCGTTTGAGGGTGCCGATTAAGGATGTGACTTTGCGTTTAATTGTATAAAGTTAGCAAATATTTTAAATAGGCCTACCGTTCAACATGTGAAGTAACAAAGGATGAAGCCTGCCTATTATGTCTGCAGACCCGCGTGATTGACATGATAGAACAATGAATAATAATTGGGATAATAAATAGCGGGCAGGACTCGAAAAAGTAAAAACTTAACTATGTGTAGGCCCTATACCCCGAATTAAATCAATAACTGCTTCGCTTCTAAGGTTTTGTAAACTATTTGGAAACATCGTTTATTATTTGTGATATGTATGTTAAACTTAAAAAGGGAAATCGCGTGAACGTAGCTTTCTTTGTTATAATTTGGGTTTCGTTAAAACGTAAATAAGTAAACCGTCCCCGGATTTAATTTTTTTTTTTTCGTTTAAACGTTTAAACGTGTAGCCGTCACATCCTTCGTAAAATCGTATACCCTAGTGCTGATACGACCTTACGAACATTTTTGCCAAAAGTCAGTGGGGATTCGAACCAATTAACTTTTATTGAAAGTAAAGATTTAAGCGCACATGCATAGGACTCTGACTTTAAAAGTTTAATTTACTGTCTACAATTTGGGCGGAGTCGGCTGCCGATGACAATTTCTGAAGGCGGGACCGGGGCGATATCTTATGAAGTAGGGAAATTATATCGAACCGTTTGCGAAAGTTTATAATAATTTCAAAATGCTTTATGAATACCACTTGTAAAAAGGTTAATTGGAGTGATTTTGAACTGTACATTTAAATCATTGAATTGATTAATAAAAATGGTTATTGCAAGTAAACATCAATTTCACTGGTTTTTGGGGTATAATACTGCGTCCCTTTGTCGGTCAGTTATGTCCATGTTACATTTCCCCGATAGTTTTGAAAACTATACAGCGAGAAAAAATTTAAAATGTGGCGGCAGGGTGTCAAACCAATGAGTATTGAGCAGTACGAAATACGTGCGAGAATGTCTATGGGAAGTCCCCACTTGTTTGTTCTAGCGCCCTCTATCTAAATACAATTTTCCAACATGGCGGAACGTCAGAGTCGACGACGAAAGAAGCGAGAAGTAAGTGATTATTTTTGGGGAACTTACGAATTAAATTGGACGATTCATGATATGGAATTGAAAATCCTGGTAAAGCTCGTGTTCGGAACGAACTTTTGGTAGAAATGAGTGTTTCACAATTCGTCAAATTGTTGCAATAAAAAGTGACGTGGAACTAGCTGCGACAGCTGTTTTGTGTTTACTTTTCACCTTTTGACAATCACTCAATCAACAAGCACCGCCGTGAAAAGAAGTACAATTTCGTCCGACGATCAACCCCCTGTTATGTATTCTTCATGTTACTGATTAGAATCCTTGCTTAATCCAGTGTTCTTGAAGTGAAGATTGATGTTCTTGAAGGGTTTTTAATTTGTTTACAGTATATTCAGGTACCATGACCATGTCAAGCGCAATCTGGAATCTTGCAAAGTTATTGTCCTGCCTCTGTTTGAGTTCATATCCCTGGATGCCGGATTTCATTGAAAAGGAAATGAGCTAAGGAGGGAGTACAATAAACTTGCGCAATATTCCAGATTGCGCGCGACATCTTCATCAATTCTTTGAGATGAGTGCATTTTCAAATTATTTTCTACCAAAATTGGAAATGTTTCTCAGTCCCAGATTCATGTCTTTTCAGCATTTTTGCAATGACTGACCTTCATTGAGATATGATAAAAAAGTGGCGTCAGGATGCGCAACATTCTTTCCCGTCACAGTAGGCCTAGTCAGTGTAGTGATGGTGAAATATGAATTATGATCAGAATATCCGTTCAGTGCTAGTGAAGAAACTTCCACTGGCACTTCACCAGTGGCAGTGAAAACTAACAAGTTACATGTATATGTTATTGATGATGCACATGCACCTTAAAGGGAAAATACAACATTTGCAAACATCAAAAAATAAAACTACCAAATCATTTTGAAATACCTTGCTGGACTGTTAGTGAATGACAGTGTAAAGCATCCTGTAAAATCATGGCACCTGGTATACTGTCATTTTCAAGAAAAGTGCTATTTTTGTATCAATTTCCAACGCTGATCAGCCGATCAGCGTTGGAAAAAACTGGGGTTTTTTTTCTCAAATACTGGCCCCAATTGACCATCGCACTTGTTTGCAATCGATTACACACCTATGAACGGGTACAAGCCAGCTAGACTGGTTCCCTGACCTTACAATTACCCAATGTATGTAAACTGCTCTGTTTCTTCTTATATGGAGTCAGGGAACCAGACTACAGGAAAATGATTGTTTTTCTTGGTTTTTATACCATTTTCGAACCCAAAACCTCAAAAAAGTCAGTGTAACTATATTTGCTATATATTTCCAACCCCCCAATTCCATCCATTTCTGAAAATTACAGCAAAAGCAAATGATGTATATTCCCTTTAAGATGTAGCACTGTGTGCCAAGCTGATACGATATTGTCACTTTTCAAAGACCATGTTTTTTATGTCTTCCAGTTGTCAAAATATGCCAACAGTTAAAATGTGTGTTCTGTAATTTCAAGGACTTGATAACATGAAAGCTTTCATAAATAATGTTTGACGTTTATAGGATGGCCAGGCAGAGAAACCAACCGATGAAGAAACTGCCGTCGGCAAACATCTTCGCTTCAACCTTGCCACTAAGACCAGTAATTTCATGGGCCATAAAGTCGAGTATTTCACAGGTATGTATAAAGGTCCTGCAGGCTTCATGAGGCCAAGTAAAAAATTAACCTGGTTTCTCATCCCCGTCTGCTTCCTTTTTTTCCGGCCGCCTCTTCTTTTTTTTTAATTCATACATTGTCAATATATTCTTGCACATATATTGTCAATATATTGTCTTTTTATTTGTTTTCAACAAAATTGTAGCTATGTTGAAAGGGTAATGTTTCTTTTGACACACTTTTGTATCGGCAAAATAATTTAGAAAATCGAAGAATCCATTTGCCATCTTAGAAAATCCGCCATCTCGGGGGGAAAAAAGAAGGGGAAAAAGCATCCACCCCCTTCATTTAAAAAAAAAGGGCGTACGAGAAAAAAAAAATTTATTCGACCTTATCTTTGTCTTCACATGTGTTAAAACCACATTTGTTTCATTGGTTTATTGAACTTCTGCCATTTAGATTGTTTTGTTTTGTCTAACTATTCATTCAGGATCCAAGGCCGTCGACTTGATGCTGGATTCTAAATGGGCGTCAGGCAAAGGCAGCACAGAGATTCTCTTCACTGATCGGTCGTCAGTGGTGCAGTACCTGGAAAAGTATACATAAAGTGTCTGTTGCCATCTTGACATTAATAAACGGAGAAAGATTGCCTCTGCTAAATTCTCTAAATTGCTTTTGTTACGACTTAAAAACTCTCAACTAGCAAAATACTGATTGAAAATTCCGAACTTTCTCTTCTGTTTTCTTCCTTTTTTAACACTATTTTAAAATATTACGTCCAGCCCTTGTGGATAAAAGTAACAATAATTTAAAAATGAAAAAGGGCTGTTTCCATTTTTTAAATGATCAAATCAATATTAAATTAAAAAAAAAAATAAAAATAAAAAAAAGAACCACTATTAAAACTTCCACTTTGGACAGTTCAAAATGCACTTACTCGTAAACTGTTGTGTTATTCTTTGTTTTACAATAACTGTGTTTTTTTTTTTTTTTTTTTAATAAGAATACATGTAAAAACATTTGCCTGTGGTGTATTACCATGCAGTATTACTATGGAAACTGCATCGTAAGTTGTCAAATGTGAAGTTAGCACTCGCGGTTTCACCAGCATCGTTTAATTTGAGAATTCTACATTTCAAGTTTTCAAGGTTGATATTCTTGTTGTAATTATTGCAGGCTATTGCACAAAGGTATGTTCCATCGCGCCCTGAAGGTGGTAAAGAAGAGCAAGAAAGATGAGAAGAGAGACAAAGAAGGAAAGAAGGAGGAGAAAACTGAGAAGGAGGTGAAGAAGGGAGAGGCTAAAGCCAAGAAAGAGAAAGGAGAAAAGAAGGAAAGTAAAGAGAAGTCTGAAAAAGAGACCACTGAAAAGGTTAGTTGCTGTTGTCTGATGGACTACGTAAGACAATCCATTTAAGTGTAACAAGTTATTATTGACTGGTCAGTATTTATAATTATTATAAGCAGTCAATATATTGCCATTGACTGGTTACTGTGATCGTTTTAGCCAGGATAATAAACACGTGTAATACTGTCAAAAGAATTTGACCAATCAGTATAATACTATTGACTGGTCAGAATATTATTTTAAGCAGTCTATATAATGTTATTGACTTGTTAGTGTGATCATTTCAGCCAGTTAAATATAATACTGTCATTATAAGAATTTAACCAATCAATATAATACTATTGACTGGTCAGTAAAATCATTTTAAGCAGTCAATATAATGCCATTGACTGGTTGGTGTGATCATTTTAGCCAGTTAAATATAATACTGTAATTATAATAATTTAACCAATCAATATAATACTATTGACTGGTCAGTACAATTATACTGACTGGGTAATAGAACAACATTGACCGCTGTCTGTGAAAGAGATGATTAGTCAGTATCTTCATGGTCTATCAGTGCTAACTAAAAAATATAAAAAAACTTGATTGAATAATGTCTCATTGACTGGTCAATATAATCACTATGGTAATTTTATGAACTTACTGAACAGGCACTGCAGTATGGCTGCAAAGTTGATTCAAGTCCCCCCCCCCCCCCACCCCCCACCCCGGTCATTGAGAGCTGGCTTAGCTGATTCTCAGTGGCAAAGATCAGAAGGGGGGATTGGGATCTAGTCTGTAATTGTTTATTGACATTAACCGAGTATCGTTGACTATTACATCAGGAGGAGGGGACACCCAAAGCCAAGAAGAGCAAGGAGGTCAAACGAAAGATCAAGTTGGAACCAACGGAAGATCAAGTCTTCAGAGACGGAAACGATGTGAGTCCAAATCTTACCTCTTGGGCTATTTTAATGGAACACATTGAAGCACAGTGTTCTCCAACTTTGAACATTAAAGGTTGGTGCTGAGGTCGGTGGGGACTCCTGCGAGCGCGGAGCGCGAAGCCCTTACGGCGTGGGGTCCGGGGCCCCGGGAAAATTTGGATTCTAGATGCTCTTTGGTGCAATCTGAGGCGATTCCAGGCCAGTTCCCCCGATTTTTTTAGCATTCAAAAATTTCCTTTTCAACCTAAGGCAGACTTCTCTCAGATCAAATGACACCTTTTTATAATTTTGAAAAACAAAATGGGATACAAATTACGTTGTTTTTTTACGCGATTTTATGGGTGGTGCCGGTGCCGTGCGATCGTCATGTTTATTTTCATGTTGCGTTTTGTCGTTGTCATCGTCATTTTCCCCCCAAATTTCCCTCTATTTATGACCTACCTGTATGTCCTTAATGTCGCCAACTAGTTTGGTAAGTCAAATAAATTAAAAGTGGATTTTGTTCTCTTAGGGAACCGGGCCCATACACGATCGCCAATTATAACTTTTGACAATCGGCATGATCGGAACACCATGTGCACGCGTGTTTTGGCCTCGAGCTCGTTTGCCTCGTACAAAAACATCAATGCGTATTGTGTACCGCGCGTGCAAGCACTGAGAAAAAGAAAGTCGGTTGGCTGCACGTAAGATCTGCCGTACGTACTCCTGCTGGTGTGTGTGTGTACTAATACAGATATATATTTTTGCGGCGGGGTTGTCGCTACTTGAAGTATCGGCACACTCCGGAACTGGGGATTCAGTTGTCAGTGTGTGTACATCGCGCGTACCTAATAGTATACATGTAGTACGTACAGTGCATGGGGCCGGGAATCGCTGGTGTTTGCACGGCCGGCCGTGCGTGTGATTGATTCAGCGAGATTTTAAGACAACCCCGATCGGGCTGGGATGACATCGAAATACATTGTTAATGTGTGGAAAAACAACTGAAATCAATTATTTTAGTTGTAAATGTACACTGTAGAGTCAAAAAAATTAAACCTGGCGGCAGGATTTTAAAGCTTGGCGGGGACTTCTTAAACATGGCGGGCGCCGCAGAAAGCATGGCGGGGCGCCAGGTTTGTTCTACATGTTGGAGAACACTGGAAGCAGTTGAAAAAAACAATAAATGACAATTAACACGGATAATAAACTTTCACCAAGTCTCTAAACATCATTACTCAAAGCAAATCTCTATATTAATTTTGTGTTTGTTTGTTTGTTTCTTCGTTTTTTTACAGGCTTATGTGTGGATTTACGATCCCGTTAAACCAATGTACTACGTCTATGGTCTGCTGTTGGGTAAGTTAATAATGCACTACATATTGTCAACTCTTAATCAAAGTAAACAAAATTGAGACATGTCTTGTTTGACCTTGTAAAGTTTTAATTACAAACAGTCTTTTACGTTTCTAAACAGGGTCTGTTATTTAAACCGTCTTGATTTTCCAGGAAAGTTTGAAATAACTACATGCACTGATTATTTTTATTTGTTATGAGTTTCGTAGTTGCGGCACTTGTGATGATCATAAGCAATCACAAGGCATCCAGTCCGAAGTCAAGTCACAAGCTATTCAAATGAACTGTGAATAAGGCGTTTCTTTGTTATTGGTCATCTACTTACCTGTGACTGCACTTGCAAATTGACTTGTGACCAAACTTGTGATATACTTGTGATGTACTTGTGATGTACTTGTGATCCATTAGAGATACTGTGACTTCATCACTGATACTTGTGATTGTGTCTTGTTAGTGGTTGGAGCCATTACTGTGTGTCTGTTTCCTCTCTGGCCGCCATGGATGAGGGCTGGCACTTACTATGTGAGTCTGGGAGGAGCTGGCGTCGTAGGAAGCGTCTTGGCGCTGGCAATAGGTAAGATTTGAAAGTCTCAATCTTATACATCTTGAGCCAATATAGCTCATCGGGCCAGCATTTATCTCTGGTTTCTGTGGCATGAAACAACTGAAAATATTGCTGTTTCCGCAAGATGGGAGGCCAGTCCATCTCAGGTTACTCCCCAGCTAATGCTGTAACCTTTGTACTCCTGAGCAGAAGGAGGCAAGTTGGGGTGAAGTGTGTTGCCCAAGAACACAGTGTTTGGCCTGCAGCTGGATTCAAACTCCTGACCCTCTGTTCATGAGTCACAAACCCTAACCGCCTTTATAGTATAGCAGTGATAAGTGCTTAGGTAAGTTAGGTCAGTTGTCTAACATTCTACTGACTTGTGACTTTTCTCTCCGTTTCAGTTCGTTTCATCCTCTTTGCCCTCCTGTGGTCGGGCACCATGGGACGCATCCATCTCTGGATATTCCCAAATCTCCTAGCCGATGTCGGGATCCTTGAATCCTTCCAGCCGGCCTACGAGTACACCGTCAACAAACGCAGCGCGGAATCGACCAATGACAAAACCACTGAAGGGAAGGATGGAGAGGAACAGACGAAGGGGGATGAGGAGGGGATGGCAGAAGGGGCGGGGCAAGATGCGGAGGAGGTAAAGGAGGCAGGAAATGACGAAGAAGATGAGCAAAACGACGACGACGACGATGACGACAATGAGAATGAAGAAGAAGATGGCAGTGGCTCCAGCTCCAACCAAGAGAATCGGGAGGAGTTCGAGATCATCGAGCCTGAAGACATTTCTGCCGCATCCCAAGAAGCAGAATCGTGAAACCTTTTTGGACGATAACTTATTCACTTATCACCAGATCAGTGCTAGAAGGCCCTTCAATAGGTCAAAATAAAGTCATAAAATCACCCAAACAGAAAAATGTGGGGTTTAGAAATTGACCATTTCTTTTCCTGCATGGTGTCAGAAGTTGTTTGATTAGCAGTGATTCAGAACTACTTGGCATTTTGGGGCTTGAAAAGTTGACTTACGAGAAGCAACAAGGAGAATAACTAGAGAAAAAAAAATTTGGATCAATAATTAAAAGATTTTTAGAGTGTTACAAGTTGTTAGCTTCTTTACAGCCGGTCAAACATTATTGAACCTTATAACACTGAGACAGTGATAAGTGTCGTATTTTATTATTTTTGAGGTTTTTATTTATTCTTAATAATGACCATGGCACAAGTCCACAAAAGTCACATTGATTTTTGAAATAACGTTTATGATAAAACTCAGTTGATATTAAGGTCCGACATGACTTACAAACATGCATGAAATTTGGTGGTTGGAGTCTTTTGACCATTGCTGAAAAAGCTTTCAGCATAATTTTCTTCAGAAAAATCCTCAACGTAGCGTAAGTTTGTAAAGATACATTATTTTCAGCAATAATATTTGAGCAATTTAGTTCAAAAATGTCTGTCTCATTTGGAAGCCGTGAGTAATTTTTTCTTCATGCCGAGCATCACATTCTGTAAATCTTGTAAAAAATCACATATTTATGAACACACTTATGATGTGAATCCAGTTGATACTTCGGTAGTTGGGTTCTCGGGATTAAAGGGAAGATACAACATTTGCAAACATCAAAGAATGGAATGATCAAATTATCACGTATACCTTACTGAACTGTTAGGGATTGACAGTCTTAAGCATCCTGTAAAATCGTGGCTCCTGGTGTGCTGTAATTTTCAAGAAAAACTGTATTTTTCCAACGCTGGTCGGCCGACCAGCGTTGGAGAAAACTGGCTTTTTTCAAAAACTGTTCCTACTTAGTTATTCTGACTTTTCTTTGCAATTGATTACACACCTGTGAAGGGGTTCAAGCTTGCTAGACTTATTCTCTGACCTTCCCCAAATTGTATTAATTGCTCCGTTTCATCTAAAGTGGGGTCAGGGAACCAGACTACAAGAATATGATAGGTTTTCTTGGTTTTTCCAGCATCTTCAAGCCCAAAACGTGAATTAAGTCAGTTTAACAATATTTTCTATAACATACTAATCCTCCAAATCCATTTATTCTGAATATTGCAGCAAAAGCAAATGTTGTACATTCCCTTTAAACTTTAACATTCAGTTATTCGTTAAATAGCACCAAGAAGGTATTACACTCCTTACAAAAGATCTGAACACAGCAAAAAACACAAGAAGAAAGTCCACACTCATTGGATGGGCCATAATTTTGAATCTGATCATCTTATGATAACGTCATTTGTATAGACCTTTGGGGAATGTTGTTTGCTACATTTGGATGGGTGCATACCTATGTTCCCCAATACGTATGTTCCCCAATACCGAGGTTCCCCGAAATCCTTACCCTAACCCTAATCCTAAGGATTGCGGGAAACATCGGTATTGGGGGAACATAGGTATCGGGAAACATCGGGTAGACCCCCATTTTGATACCCCATTGCTACCAAAGACTGTAAATCGTCCAACATTGACAACGATTTATGATTATTAAAAATGATGCAGTTTGAAAAGTTGCAAATTTTACCGAGTTTGGACTTTCTTTTTGGGGGATTTTTTTTTTTGAATCATTGTGAATTTGGCAAACTCAAGTTCAATACATCTTAAATATATCTTAAGGAATAATAGTTTGATACCTTGTTCTATGGCTGAGATTCTTTATCAGATATGTACTCTGTTAATGTTGTAAGCAGCACTTGTAGCTCAGTGTGATGTTTCTTCCTAGCTGTCTAAGCTTGATGTGTATCTTTCTATTGGTGCTTCTTTCTGCTGGTTTTTTTTTTATGTCTTTTCAACTATTTCTGCACCAAGCCCATTCTATCTTCCATCCCCACCCTTCGAAAATCTGAGATAATATTACTAATATACTTTTAGTAAGGGCTATTCATTTGTTTTGTCTGTTAGGAGTTGTTGAAGTTGAAAGAGCAAGCTCACTGATTTGAAATACAAAATACAGTGTAGAGCTTGGACGAACATTTGAGTCATATTAACATACGTAGTTATGTTGTTATTTGCAAGAATGCGCTGTATTAGTGGTAATTTTATTAGTCTATTTCTAAGTTGCCACAGTGCTTGTAGCTACATGTGCATGTCTATAACAATTGAAAATCTATTGAAAAAAATAAACATACGATGTGAAAGTAAAATAAAATCAGATTTGCTTTGTGAATTGTGGTGTTTTTATGTTAGAATGTCTGAAAAAAGTGAAAATCGTGTAATTTTAATTTCTAGCTTAGCGTTTTGCAATCATTTATATACCCGTATGACAATGTAGTTTGGTGCGTGAATTTTTTAATGACTTCAATGTCTTCATTGTATTAAAATTATTATTTGCTAGCTGAACACCACTATTTCGTAATATCGCCCTCTCTTGGTTGGAAACTACCAGTGTACGAGCGCCCTCTTTTAACATTCATTTATGTATATTTTTCAGTACTTTCTGTAACATGTATTTCATCCCAGTAAGTTTTTCCTAGCTGTTCGTAAATAGAAAGTGAAATCGGGATTGTAAGAACTCATGTGATTTTAAATGATTGGTTTTTATCAATTACGTCAGCAATTATCTGTGATTTCATCCTATTTTTCGGGAAAGGAAAGTTATCATATGAAGACATGAACTACACGTTCTCATAATACAGTACATGTCGTGCAGCTGTGTCCGCAATGTGAAGTAATTGGCAAGAATGTGATTTTTCGAAGAAGCAAAAAAGGGTCGCAAAAGACGAAGAACGTATGAAGGTTAGTTGATTTTTCAACATTTATGGGGGATTGACAAGTTCCTGTATAAAACGTACCTAAAACTGAGATGGGTTTAAGGATTTTATATCAAGAAAATAAGAGATTTACTTTGTCATTTGTTTGTGCTTAACTTTCCTTGAATGGCTCGACAAATTCTTGATGTTGTTTTCTTGTTGATCATCTTGTATGCTTGTTGCACTAGTCCCATGTGACGGTAATACTGGACTAGGCCTACCTCTGTATTAACTGTCACACATCCCACATGTGGTATTTGCACAGAAAGTCCTTTGCTAGGGGAGCCGAACAGCAATTTGAAATCGCAATTATTTTGTCACTTTATACTCCCACAATCAGACAATCTGACAATGCCGTCTACAACCTGACAACTGCTTAAAATAAAAGCAACAAAACATGAAATTCTGCACCTTCAGAGGTCTAGTTATCTCATAGTTTCGAGTTGAATTCGGACGACTTTTGCTGCCATTGTTCACGAAAGCGTCGTGTTGCATGACGTCATGGGTTGTGATAATCGCGCCCTCACTACTCTAGCTTGCATCAAATTTTGACAATGTGCATTGGTACACGTACAGCTGTTGCCTGTCATTCAGTTTTGATCAAAAGTGCGCCCGCATACATGCACTTTTGACCAAAAATGTATGTTTATTGTATTGCGATAATGACAGAACAGAATTGATTAAATGTACTTTCCTTAAGTTAAACAATTTTTTATCGTAAATTTGTTTGGACAGCATTCCTCTCCAAGACACATGACACCTTCCCCTGCTATGAGGTGGTTCAACCCCCGGCTCTTCTCCCGTCTGCCAGTCTTCTTGGTCCTCCTTGTCATCTCCAACTTTGTGACCTATCACTTGGTCTGCGTGAATCGGGGAGGGGAGGGCGGGGCCATCAAACTCAGAAGCAAGGCGGATCAACAGCGGAGTCAGGAGACGGAGGTGGAATCGCTGCAGCGGCCAAGTCTTGGTCAGAGTCTGAGATTCCGGGGGCAGGTGAGTTATCATTCAAATAGACTGCATCTGGGCAATAAGCCATTTGCGTGTAACCTATACCCTTTGGGATTTACATTTGAAAAACGTCTGGTACAATGACTTGCTCAGAATACTTGGCACATTTTAACTGTGAATTCTCCAGACCAAAGACACTGTTGCTAATCACATGATTCGGGGCAAGCTCTTGCATAGTTACGTAAGAGACGCTCAGCACCAATACATCGTTCACAATGGGTGAGAATGGCACAAAGACACCAGACCATGCCGGAGCTGGGGGTTGCTAGCATAAGGCTTGCCCTGAATCACGTGCTATAGTAACAGTCTCTTTGGTCGGGAGAATGCTAGGTTAAAACGTGCAAAGCATTGTATTAAGTCAGCGTTCCAGATTTTATTCAAATTTAACACGCAAATGGCTTATTCCAAGGTTACTCACATTACATTTGGAGGGGGCTTCCGTCAACTCTGTGCTGTTATTTTATAAAGCCAAGGCATCTAGAGTGGATTTTTTCTCACAGAAGATCCCTGAAAAACATTATTTAAAAAAAAAGGTCAACAGAAAGAAAAAATGTTGCAACCTGACGCCACTTCCGCGATTGTGTACAAAGTGTATGGAGAGTCAAGAAAATTGTCTAAGTATTTCCTAACAAAATTGGAAATCAGTCCCAGATTCCTTGTATCATCATTTTTGCAATGTATGACCTTCATTGAGATGATACATGAAGAAAAAAGTGGCGTCAGGTTGCAACATTTTTTCCCAACAGAATACATTTCTTTTGGTTTGGCAATAGCATTATTTATCAGGACATGGCAAGCAATACCCTACAATTGAAAGGTTCCTCGTACTGTGCGCTGATGGAAACATATTTTTAGTGCCAAACAACTCTTTTCTCACAAAATATTAACCTTTCTCTCTGCCTTCAAAAAACTAACAATCACAGTACAGCACTGTTATCCTTATTTATTTCAGGTCAATGAAGAGAAACCTCGCCATCCATCCAACAACCTAATCAAGAGTGACCTCCACTCCTCAGGAATTCATTATCAAGAGATCGAGTGTCTCATCAACAACGATTACACAATACAAGGAAGGCGGGAAGCACAAGAAGTCTACCTGCCATTCTCATTTCTTGAAAAGTACTTTGAGGTGTATGGCAAGATTGCTGAGTACGATGGGTGAGTATAGGCTTTGGCTTGAACAATAGATGGCGCTCTGTGACCTATCGTGACATCTGTGCAGGACACACTGCTTGCACACACTGCAACGCACAAGTCTTATTATGAGTGTACGTAAACCCTTCCCAGTCGTCTCCCCCAACTGGCTCTTTGTAACCGTTGAGGGGGTACTTGTGCAAAGAGTCTGTGTAAAAAGTGGAAGTAAAGTCTGTCGCGAGCCAATGTGGCCCATCAGGCCAGCATTTATCTCTGGTTTCCTTGGCATGAAACGACTAAAAATATTTCTATTCCCCCCTGGCTGGGATGCTAGTCCATCGCAGGTTACTCCCCAGCTAAAACAGTACCCATTCATAGTACTCCTTGGTGGAGAGAGGCAGGTGGGGGTGGGCGGGGCATCACCACGTTATGGGGAAGCTTTTTATAGTTAGGTAAATTAGGACCGAGTTATGGGGACTTTCTGCTGACCCCATAGCGTCTTAAGTCCCCATAGTACCATCACTCTACAGGTGTGTAGTCCCCACAGTTACGGAACAAGAATGCATGGAGTGGCTTGCCAAATGACTTAACATATGACCAGCAGCTGGAGTCGAACCCCTTACCCTCTGATCACAAGTCATGAACAAAAATCAACACTAATCTCTAGGCCACACCCTCTCCCTGCATAGAGTCTAGAATTCATTAATTTAGTGATACTAAGTGGGGGGATTCATTGCACATACTTTGATTATTTTGATTTAATAATCATTTCTTTTTGGTCAGGTACGATCGTTTTGAGTGGCAGCACAGCGTGGCCCGCGTCTATCAGCAGGCTCCATACAGACCAGAGGGGGAATTCATGTCCTTTGGTCATTACAACGTGGAGCCCAGAGATAGGGTGAAAATGATCAGTGGTGTTGAAGGTAAGTCATCAGCAAGGTCAAAGGTTACCTTGAGGTCAAAAGTTCAAACTAAGGCCAAATAAAATAAATTGTTGTTTCTAGTCCAAGGTTATCATCATCATTCTGTTGCCAATTAATACAAGCCCCCTCAAAAAAATAAAAGTTCTGCTTCCGGTTGTACCTACCCTATTTTGGCAGCCCCTACCAAAGTTTTTTTTGGGAAAACAATGAGGGGAAAAAACCCCAAAATCATCAATTACCCACCTTTTACCCGTACTACACGCAGACACCTCCATATGATCGTACACAAAAAAAATTGCGAAAAATAAAAAATTCCCCACCTACCTACCCTATTTTCAAATGCAATGTAATCGGAAGCAGAACTATTTTCTCTTTTGGCCTTAGGTTTTGTGAAAAAGTTATGAAAATTGGTGGCGGATTCAGGCATATTTCATCCACAAGCTATTTTGCCACACACAAAGTATTTAAGTTGGAAGGAACCCCCACAATACACACAAAACTTTCTATACACTTATTTGATTGATCCACCTATTTAACTAACCGGCAATTTTTGCTGTAATTTGACAACATTTTACAAAAGACTAATGGTTATGTATAGGGGTTGCGCAGTGTGTTATGATCACGTATAGGAATTTGTTTTGGAGGGGGGAGGGGAAATAGGGCTAACCACCTTAAATCCTCCAAATTGCAGTAAATTACTTTTTCAGCCAAGGCTCCAGTACCTTTCATTGGGCTTTTCCATCAATTTTGTGTTGTTTTTTTAAATCAGTATGTTTCATTTGGTAATTATCGCACAGCATTGGATTACGATAGAGTAAGAAGCCTCCTTGTAAAAAGCCAAGGAGTTCAAATTACATGAAGCATCGTACTTTTATGACTAAACTTTGAGACTAAAGACAACAAAAAATGCTGGCAATTGGTTCATCACAAGCACCACCTGTTCTAATTGGTAACGTGATCTGTTCTGACTCCGATCTGTATGACTCGGAAATGAGAATACCCATGTGGTCTCATATGGTAACTAATCGTCTTTCCTGTACTGTAACCTGAGAAGGGCCTATTCCATATCAAAACCAGTTTTGATTATCCAGACGCTTTCACTTTTCATTTTCGCCATTCTGAAATTCACCCCTGTCAATTACATTGTTCTATGCTTCAGGTTTGTCATGTCGCCCTCTATTGTTCTTTTCTGACCATGGTAGACCAAAATAATGATCATCAATAATTGATCGAAATCAAGTTTGCCTAATTTTTCTGATTTTTTTTTGGGGGTGGGGGGTGGTTGGGATTATGACAGTGCTGATTTTTTTTTAAATCCTGTTCAACAAATCACTATGCTGTCTCAACCTCCCAGAGCTTTTTAAAAACTCCAGGGGCTTTTGAAAGATTTTCAAGATTCAAGATGACTTTTATAAAAAGGGTGCTGTGGATGTGTTAAATTAAACCACATGTGTAGTCAGTTTTGGTTGCAGTCGTAAACCAAACAACTCACATGTAATTATAACAGTTACTCCCTTTGATCTTCACCCACTGCCACACTTCTTTGGTCCCTCTCCTCCTCCCGGGCCTAATCACTGCTTTGTGTTACTCCTTCCACCCTTGCATGCTTGTGTGTCCCCTCCTTTGTTTCTGTACCCCTGTCATGTTACCTTTGACCATGGAAACTTAGTGGCAGTTCTCCGTAAGCCGCATGCAATGCGCGTGCGGTTTTCGGCTGGCTGGGCGTGGAATGTGTTTACTTTGCGGTCGTTATCTGATCGATCATGGCATGAGACATGGCCTGTTTGATCTGTGCTGGTGCTAACTCCTATTTTCTACCTCCATGCTTTCCACGTTAGGAGACATTCGGCGCTGGAACTTGTTAGATGTGTCAATCCAGTCAGTAAGCAGTTTGCAACAGTTTTATTCATTTTCCAGTTTCATAAGGAGTTTATTTTAAGTCACAAGTGCATTTTGTTTGTTTGTAGGTGTGCCTATCTCCATACAGTGGGGTGTCCAGGGTTATTTCTATGCCATCCAAGTCTCTCAGTTTGGTCTGAGTCATTACAGCAAGAACCTGACTGCCAAGGAGCCAAAGGTCAAAGTCTTTGAGAATGGGGAAGAAGGTGACGTGGAGAGGTGGAATCTCGCCGATCGAGCCAGTCACATCTCAGCGGTGTACGACGACGACGCGAGGTCAAATGTCATAGAGTTTCAGACAAGCGGTAAGTTACGTCACGTGGCGCTACCGTGATGACATCATCATTTGTGCCACAATTTTCGGTTGGATTTCAGGCAAGAGTCATTTGGATTGGATCGGTGTGGTTACAAGAAAATGGGAATGTACATTGGTTACCAGCTAAAATGTGATGCGATCAAGCTATATGAGTTGTTTGTCGGGAGTTTTCATTTGGAGATTCAGGCCAAAATAGGGCCACTTCATCACATCACTTCATCACATCTCTTGGTGTTCCGACTTCCATAATTTTTTAACTAAAGATGGTACCAGCATGCGGTTTTCACGTCAGTAATGCTGAGATTGTGCTCTTTTCAAAACTGTAAAAAAAAAAAAAAATTGACCAGTGTCGACAAACGACTCATTTAGCTTGATCGAATCACAAATGTCTGTTTGCATATATGTGTTATGTTTGACTGGTTCTCTGCCAAATTTAACTCTATGATTTTGGGATGTGGGCTCTGACTATGTGTTTATTCAACTTTGACTTGTCTTTTCAAACTGAGCATTGAGTCTGATTTTTATAAAACGTTCTTTTTATTGGAAAGATTACTATAAATTTGAACTTTTCAAAAACA
This sequence comes from Patiria pectinifera, assembly GCA_029964075.1. NCBI lineage: Eukaryota > Metazoa > Echinodermata > Asteroidea > Valvatida > Asterinidae > Patiria > Patiria pectinifera. The sequence goes on along the minus strand of CM057134.1, from coordinate 1,459,423 downwards.
TAATACATATTGGGGAATAACAACTTCATTTTGTAGAACCTGTGCAAGTCAGAGTTTAGGAAAATTTGTCTGGAAAAAAAACCTGTCCATTCAAAGAGGAGTTTCAGATGTTTATAATGGTAATTCTGGAATCTGTTTAAGCTTAAATATTTTTTTCTTTATTCCTGACAGAAACATTATCCCTTGGACAAGGAGCAACTCTTCCCCTGACCAACAGACGCTTGTTTGTCCTCTCCTTTGATTTAATCCTGATGGGCAACGCGACAATCACTGTCACCGTCCAGGACGAAAAGGACAAGACGCACAGTATTCATTACATGGCCATGGACGACAAAGTGGTCCATAAAGGGAGCCACATCTACTATGGGATAGGACCCTGCCGCCACTGGCGTAGAATCACCCGGGATTTATTGATAGACTACCAGAAAGGTCTGGGACAAACCAACAAGAAATATGTGACAAATATTCAAACAGTACTAGCCAAAGTACTTAAATTCACAGTACATGGTTCCGGTCGAATCGACAACGTGACGTTGTCCTCGTCCAGCCACATGGCGCAGTTTTTCGACGCCGCTAACTGGTTACTTAAGAACCAGGACAGTCAAGGAGGCTGGCCGGTAATGGTGGAGAGATTCTTAGGAACGGGGTTCCAGACTTTGTCGCCTGGTTGGTACTCGGCCATGGCCCAAGGCCAGGCTATTTCAACCCTCATCAGGGCGTACTACAAAACAAAAGACAGGAGATACTTAGACGCTTGTTTAAGAGCGACCAAACTTTATAAGATGCCGTCATCGGAAGGCGGCGTGAAAGCCATACTTTTTGATAAGTACACATGGTACGAGGAGTACCCTACCACTCCCAGTTCGTACGTCCTCAATGGATTCATCTATAGCCTGATTGGCTTGTACGATCTCATGAAGATCACCTCGCCTGAGGAAGGCCGCGAGGCCGCACAGCTCTTTGAAGATGGAATGCAGTCCCTCAGAAAATTCCTCTTGCTGTTTGATGGAGGAACGGGTACCATCTATGACTTGCGTCACGTGACCCTAGGACGAGCGCCAAATCTTGCACGGTGGGATTACCATGCGACTCATATCGCTCAGCTTCAGCTTCTAACGTCTATCGATTCAGACCCCATCTTTAAGACGACCCTAGATCGATGGCTGGGCTACACTAAAGGCGTCAGAGCAAAACACAACTGATGAGGTGGGTAAATCGTGTCATTGACTGTCACTCTCCTGCTGATTGTTTTTTTCTTAGAAGCCTCAAGAATGCACTGATCATGTAGTAAAGCAAAATATGAAGAAAAAACAAAGATTAAAGAATGATGGACACAGAATTAAAAGGAAAAAGATCAGTTTTGAAGAAAAAAAATTCAACTAAAGTTGTTCAAACAATGTGACTCCTGGCTTCCTTCTTTTGATAAAATTGAAGAGTATAAACATCCTTGGAGTGGAAAAAGAGGTTCTGAAAGCTTTCTCTCAAATTGTGAGGGATAATGTGTACTTCATCTGTAAACACTAGTCAGACTCCGTTTGCAATGAATCCTTCAATTTCCTATAGGGAACAAAAGTAAAACTTAAAAAAAACCTAAATAATACTTTAAATATACATTTTCAAAAGTCACTTGAAAAAAAATGTTTGTCAAAAAATGCTTGTATTTCTCAACATATTCTCGATTGATCAGTTTTAGAGGGGGGCAGGGACATTTTGGCCCCCCCCCCCCCCCATTCATTAAATATACCACTTTGTCTTCGCGCCTCTTTTTTTTTTTTTTTTTCTTTTCTTCCGTTTTTGTTTTTTTGCTTTTCCGGGGGGGAGGGCAAGTGCCCCCCTTGGCCCCCCCCCTCGCGACGCCCATGTTTCGTGTATAGCTTTCGTAGTGCAATGGAAATAGTCCAGGCTAAAACTTCGCATATAATTGAATACCCCATTCAATCTGCATTAAAAAAATTGGCAAAAAAAGAAAAATTCCAACCGACCGACCCTATTTTTGAAAGGCATGTAATCGGAAGCAGAACTATTTTTGGGGGGGCCTGAATACATGGCGAGTCAAAAAGAAAGTGACCGTATGATAAAAAAAAAATGGCACGCTCCATTTTGTAAAAAATAAAATTGGGATAAAGAACATGTTATTGAGTAGTAACTGTGAACATTTCACGTAATTTGCATACTCTATTCCCAAGTCGTGTCTATTTTAATAAAAAGATCACAAACTTCAGCTGTCTACCACTAATATTAATTCAACGGTCTACGAATTCATGAATATCCATTAATAAATATAATGAAAAAAAAAACAACATTTTCCCGCCTCCACGAATAAAGGAAAAATTGAAAAGGAATATAGAAAAAAAATCGCCAATATTTCTAGGGAAAAAGAGTTGAATTGTTCCCCATATTTAAAATACAAAATCTGACGGTAAAAATAATGTTTCAGTCTTGATTCATAAGATTTAAATCTCAGTTGTATTTGGAATCAATGAGGATGGCTATAAAGTGCTTGTTTCAACAGATCATCCCACAATATAAACGAGAAATAAGAAGAGGAGCAATGGTTATTGGACTATGCCTCACTCACTAGAAAGTGAAGAGAGACATGTCCATTAGCATCACACTGCAGTCACATTTGCCCTAAACTGATTCTTTACTTAACCCTAAAAGGGCAGGGGGCGGAATCCGCCCGCCCCCCTTTTTGGCTGGTCTCGACTCGAGACCAGCCAAAATATCGAGACCAAAGGGGACCGAGACAGAGACCAAGACTGAGACCACAGCTCTCGTGACCGAGACCGAGACTGGCAAAAAGTGGCCTCGAGACCGAGACCGGTCTTGAGACCTACAACACTGCTTTTTTTGTTTTGGCCTAATATAATTAACTGTTGAATGTTCTCATTTTAGATGATAAGACAAGTCCGTGATGCCCAGATCATCTGTGGCTCAGCAAACAGTCACTACCACTGCCATTGCCTAGTGCATGAGACCTCCGGAGGCCGGTGAGTCTATCATCACTCTGTCTATGCTATTCACATTCTTTGTTGTAAGGACTAGCAAGGCAAACATGGCCTGTATGGAGGAGGGCATTGCTGGAGTGTGGCAGACATTATTGGAAACGCTAGTTTTGTTGCATTCATCTGGAATTCACATTGCCACTACTCCAGTAGGACTCCAAATAACTCTCGTGAGGCTTATGAAATCCGGCCTCTTGAAACTGATGAGCCTGGAGATTTAATGACTGCATTCCTCCGTTTCCACTCCTCATCATACACGTCATTATCAGAAATAGATTTATCAGACGCAAAATATCGATAGTGTAATGAGAATCAGGCCTCAAAACAGAGCAGAAATTGAAAGAATATGTGTACGTGTAACATGTGTGTATTATAAAACTAAAACTAATATGAAAAATGTAAAACTATGAAGTATTTTTTTCTTCTTCTAAACAACGTTCTCTTCATCAGTCCCAAGTTATTTATTTATTTATTTGTTTGGCCTGCAAAACTCTAGTAAGGGCCTGATTGCACAGAGTAATTACATATCACTGATAATGTTCGCGTAATACTTTACGACCATGAAATGTGTTGAGGTCATTCAAATTGAGTACTTACATGTTCCAGGTATGTCATTTAAAATTTATTGATTGAACAGGTAACCCCTGATGATTAATTAACTCTACATTTGTAACTCCTTTGGGTGATTTACTAGGAACTTTCCTCATCCTTGCAAATTCCAACACCATATGGTAAACTGTGCTCATAAACAGTTGGACTCTGCCTATTCCCGTGTAAAGCACAGTCAGTTTTACCAGTGCAGTACTCATCCTAACAGATTCAAGCAAACCCTGGTGTTGGAGTTTGGCTGGCTGGGGATCGTTAGGGACTTGGGGTTAACATGACTTCTCTTTTTAAATTTTTTTTTAAATTTGTTTTATTTTTTTCCAAATATTGAAGTAGTGATGATGGAGCGTATGTTCATCTATCACCAATGACTTTGAAATCAACATCTTGATAATTGAACAGAAATGTTTGACATTTAATCATTTTGTGTTGAAATTTTGGTTTTAATGTACGGTGTCGGTGGTGTGTTTTTAACATGAGTTTGTACTCGTATTTCATGTACTGTATGTAAACATCTTAATGCAGGGTATTAAACGTTACTAATTAATATGTGAATGGACCTCCTGCATCTGACATCACATCTGAGACAAGTCTTTGGTCATCGATGATACACTTAAGTAGACATTTTGTACTTTCATTGTCACTGAATTGAACAAGAACTTCCCTCAGTGAGGGCGCCCTTTGCAAGGGGTCTATTCGGCCCAGTAAAAAAAAACCAGTTTCTCGTCCGGCCTTTATTTTGTTTAAATGAAGGAGTGCTTTTTTTTCTCTTTTGTTCCTCCCCAAGACGGGAGAGTTTCCAAGATAGCGATGGATTCTTCCATTTTCACGACTCTTTGGCTGATACAAAATTTTGTCCAAGGAGCCGTAACCCTTTCTACGTAGCTACAATTTTGTTAGAAACAAATAAAAAGACAATATATTGACAATATGGTTGCAAAATATATTGCAAATGTATGAATTTTAAAAAAGAAAAGAAAAAAAAGAGGCGGGTGTGAAAAAGGAAGCGTAGTGGGGACAAGAAACTGGGTTTTTTTTTACTTGGCCTTACTTGCACATGTATAATAGTGATGTAAAATAGTTTTGAAGTTGCAGGTGCGTAATGCATTGTGTACCCTTTTAACCTGTGTGTATATATATGAATACTTTTTTAATTTGGACAATTGTTGTTGCAGCAATCTTTAAGCACAATGAATGATTCAGGTTTAACTGCTTATCCCCCCACTTTTGAAGTTCGTCAACATAAATGTGTAATAGCTTTTACATTGTAAAAAGGGAGTAATTTGCGAGATTTAGATTTGTCAATTGTTTTTTTCTCCGGATTGTAGTATTTTTTGGTTAAGGATTTCCCTGTTTCCTAGATTTTGAAAGAATCTACATGTAGGTCAACTCTCCCCCCCCCCCCTTTGATAATCTCAAGAAGCAAGCCAGATTTTGTTGCTATTTTTTTTAAGTTGTCATGAATGCTTTTATATAGTTTATAAATAGTGACAAATGACATTATCAGTACTCCTACATATACATTGTACATGCACAGTGTACATTAATAGGCTTACATTCTGTACTCATTAAATGCATTAAACTGCAGTTCAGTGGCGCACCCAGGATTTGGCTGGGGGGGGGGGGCTCAAAATTGTTTGTGCCCACAATTTTTGGCCACAGAAAAAAAATGTGGTTTTTTTTTTGTTTTGTTTTTTTGGGGGGGGACTATTTTGATGTTACATTATCACCAAGGTCAATTTGTGGGACTAGAAAAAAACAAATTGACAACCTCTTTGGGCTCAAGCCCCCCCCCCCCTCCCCCGGTGCACCACTGCTGCAGTTTAAATTCGGATCAGTACACAAGAAAGTTTAATCTGTACTAACTTGCTTTCAAACACAAAAAGATACTCTATCACTTGACATTTGTAATATGTACAATGTAATACCAAAGGTTTGTACCAAACCAAATGCAACTCAATCATTCAAAAAGAATTTCCCCTCAATGCATTCAAAAGGAGATATCTGTAAATCACTGAAATAACTCTCGATATCTAGAGAATGAAGTACTGGAACTAAATCTTAAGATTCTGCTTTCTGACAATTGTATTATTCTTGTGGACTTAAAACCAAACTAAATGTGTCAGTGTCTTTCGTGTGAAAATTTAAAAAAAAAATAACCTAATGAATATAAACTCATCTCCCCATGTTAGAATGCACTGTACATATTTGTTTAATGTGTCACATTCTGTGTCTTGTAATTTTAGTTTATATGAGTTTTTGTACAGTACTAATGCAATCGGACAGTTTTCGTTTATTTTAAATCTTATTTATCTTACCTGAAACAAAGTATCTTAACAGTAGTTAAAGCTCCCATTTCAAATGTAGTCATTCAAGAAAAAAGTAAGAAGTGTGCTAGAAAAAAACGTGTTGGACCTTGAAATGTACATTTTCTATCGAAGTTTTTAGTAATTGGTGGTGGTGTAAGTTTTGTTTGTTAAGATGGGGCAGGGTGGACCCCAAAATTAGGTTAGGTGCCTAACATGGTGTAGAATTAACAATGTGATTTTATTAATATCCCCCCCCCCCATACATGTAGCTGTGACATCCTTCCAAGGGAGTTAAATTTGTACCATTTATTAACCCTAACTCCCTAGGCAGTTTTGCTAGGATGTAACCTCATTTCCGAAAATCCTCCAACTGCCTCCACGTAAAAAAAGCATACAACCTCAGTACTGCAAATCCTCCGTTATTTCTTGAATGTGGTCCTTGGAGGGGTGACCACTGCCTCAATCCTGCAAAATCCTCCAGCAATCACTGTCAAGATGTTGAGGCAGAGCCAGTGACATCCTGGAGCAGTGCGGAGGATTTCAAGTTTTTAAATTGCTAGGTTACTTTTGGGATGAATGCAAATGATCGTGTATGCCTCTAATGCTTGTAGGTGCACCCTCCCAAAAATATGGACTAGAAGAATTTCAAATTAACATTGAAACCGAGAATCTCAATGCTCTCTTTTGTTGTGAGAATTTAAAAAAAAAAAAAATTTGTCGCCGAGAATTAAAAAAAATCGAATTGTCTCCGATGTCGATACAATGTCCTTCTTGGCAAAAGAGCCTCAGCTTGGCTGGTTATTTAAAATGTGTCTTATGGAATTGAAAATCTAGGATAAATGTGCACATTGTAATTATAGTTCATAAAATGATGGGCTTGTCATGAACAAACGGTATTTTCTTCTTTTTTTTTTGAGAGTGGAGGCACCTAAGTTGTGTGCATTCACGGCGTGCAAATCTATTCTATTTATTTACTATGTACAGGGTGTCATGGCATTAACATTGACTTGTACAGTACTAGATATACTGTAGAATTAATGTGATAGGTTGCACAAAACCATAGGTTGTAAGCACACGTGCAAAGGAGTCTATTGCTCTCCTGTGTGGTTGAAGATATTAATGTACATGTACATGAATTGTAGATATAAGTTTGAGTGATTTAAGGTTTGAAAGAATTGTTGCAACGTTAATATGATCATAATCCATGTATTGTTAAAATTTTCCCTGGAAAAACTGCACAGAGTGAACTTTAAATTCCACAAGCAAAGAATCCTGATTAACATCGTTTTAAACGTCAATTTTCCAGGAATAATATTCATATACGGGGAATTTTTAAGCTTGGTGTTCGCATTGACAATGTCTTGTGCATCTCATTATACCTGCATCTATGGACTTCTAATGTGGTAGCATACTGGAGATTGGAAGGCCCGCTATAGGTAAAAGGGATCTTAGTCATATTCGCGCATGCGTGGTGTCAGACCTCTTTCACCGTGCAGAAATGGACCGTTGTTTTTACGCCGACACATGCATGGCCTTCAAGACTGATTAGCAAAAAGGAGAGCTGTGCACGTTTTGTCTTGATGTGTGTCATTCATGCGTAATTGTACACCAATTTCATTGTGGGTATACATAGGATACCATCTCGAAATAAAAACATGAATGATTAACTCCTCATTAAGCAGTTAACCACATAGCGGCTGTTTACTGCAAGAAATTAACTGACATTACATTATAACTGGCTGTATCGACTAAAAATAATCCAAGCTTAAAAACAACGACAAAATGTTTATTTCACAAAATTGTACCTACGCATTAATGGCCAATAGCGGGTAGTACTAATTTTACTAAAACGAACTTCGAGATTCCAGATTCGTCGAGTCTCGCGGAATCTCGTCAAAGCTCGACGAGTCTTGGTAAGATTCAAACTCAAAGTTCAACAAGTCTCGCCGAGTTATTGTAATCGGCGAGGTTGCTTTGCCGTCCCCATGGATACACAATACTGTTCTTAAACCCGTCCAAATTATACATGTGTAGTGTAATGGAATTTGTATTTCAGTGAATTGATGTTTGTGTTATTACGTACAGACTATTAACAGCCTACTCGCCAGTTAAATGTCGTACATACACCATTTAGTAGATACAGTGTACATGTACAGGTCAACGGAGTAAATATACTTACATATTGCATTATTTTAAGTGTAAAGTACTATTTTGTATTAATCATGAAATTAAAATCATATTTTAAACTAAACTATAGTGTGTTCCTTCTGTTATTAAGCTGTCCGTCTTTAAAAACACATTTTGATTTTGGGTCAAATTTCAGTGAGCCACAGGGCGGAACGTTTCACATAGAATTTTTTTCATATTTAGCTGAAATCCAGTTTCAAGCAGAAACCACTGTGTCAATGGCACTCCATTTTGGCCGTTAACCAATTCTTGCTCCAAATGAAAAATAAATTGCAGCTTAGCATTTGACGTCCATGCATGAAACAGCCGTATAAAATCATACAACAGTCGAGTTCGTTATTCAATGTCATTTCCAGCGCTGTAATACGAAGTGACATACCAGTAAAATATATAACGATTCAAAAATGCAATTTTTACCCAATGCAATAAAAAGAACTCATAATCTTCTCGGCTTTGCAGGTCTGCTGAATAATGAAATTAACCATTCAACCCTTTCCAAACAGACTCGATTATTAAAACAGAAAGGTATTTCGATTCACCATACCTTTTTGTCTGCCTGCCTATATTAAATATTTGAGTCATTCTCGAAGATTAATGGGCAGGAAATGAAGAGACTTATTGTGTTTTGAAAATTCCGTGGCAAACGCAAATAATTTACAGTCGATCAGGTAAACTCAAACAGATTATTGTTGCTCCATTATCATGATCTAGACATTTTTGTTCGTGTTATATGCATCCCTAGACATCATGGCTCCAAAGGAAATGAATAGTCAACCTGTTCATTGGGATGCCTTTCAGATATTCGGTGGGACCGTTACTTAATTAAGCTTGCTTTCTACTCATTAACTCTCTCCCGGCAACGGATAGTAAACACGGGTGACGTAAAGCTGTACCGTATACCGTACCGGACGGTAGCCGCATTCAGCCCCAGTACTTTTAATCGAATCGTGACGACCTTCCCGCTTTACGCGCCCTGTTTCCCTGGATTTACAGGTCTAATTGAAATCACACTTGACGGGGACGAAAATCAATCCCAACCTTCGTCCTTTGGTGAACAATTGACTCTGAGCTTTCACCTGATTATTATCGAGGTTGTTGATGGCGAACGATTTTTTTTGTTAGAGAGTCCCATTTTGTTTTTGTTTTTTAGTGCGTGCTTAAATAATTTAACTCTTTTTTTCTCTGACATTAATTGTCCAGCGCCCCCGCAATGAATAGAAGCAAGAGTGTTCGGGTCTTTCGTTCGGGGGAAATTCGGACAGTGCTCTGCGGCTCTGCCCGTCCTCTGGAGACGTCTAATAGGACTTGGGGGAGAGGGGGGCTAAGTGGGTATTTACCTCCTCCTCAAATATTTTTTTAAGACTGCCTTTTTCCAGTCAAGTGCCTTTTTTTCACAAGCGTCCCCCCTCCCAATTTTTTTTAACTGACTGACCTTTTTCCGAACACGTGCTCTTTTTGTGTCGTTAGTGTGCATAATAAAAAATCGTCTGTTTTGAACAACGTCCCCATCTGAAAATGGTACCCCCCCCCATCACCACCCCTCATCCCCCTCCCCCTATCTGATTTTGCGGAGGCCGAGGCCAGGTGTGCGGAGTAAAAAACAAACCTGTCTACATTTTGTGCGAATATAATCGAAGTACATTTTTAAACCTGGACCTTTTAAAATCGAAACATCACGGCCGGTATTTCCCCTTTTTATTTTTATTTTTTATTTTTTTTTTGGGGGGGGGGAGGGGATTCAAAGTTAAGCTTATTGTCTGCGAATCGTTGGTGGCCCGGGCATTGATTATTGGCAATGAAGTTCTAGGCGTAGCACTGGCACTTATTGTAATGCACTGCTTGGCATGTACACACAACGCCTTTCTTATTGAAATGTTCGGTTTTCGATGACCTTGATGTACAAGTCCTACACACACCGCTTATATCGTGTGCTTCAACAAGTTCGATATACTTTCAACACAAAGTACGATCAACACAAATTGAACCACGTCAGAAGAAAATGTGTCTCCACAGTGAGTGCTGTTTATAGTCTCTGAGGCAATGTACCTACGTTCATGGAGTTAAATCAATACCCTATCTCATGGATAATGACTTTTCACCGTTTGTAATTAAATGGGTCCTTCACCAAAACGGGAAGTACGCTCAAACAGTGTCAATAAATTATGACTGTTTGCTGTTATGATGCATGGTGCGTACTTAAGCTACACAGCGCAGCAATCTCCATGCGGCATTACCAGGGATGGCAAACAACATCATCGGTCGATTACTCATCGCCATGGTGACTTAATTAATTCGTAATTAATTCCGCGTCGTACCGCAGATTTTATTAATTCACCAGCCGACTTATGCGCACCAATGATGGACCAATCAACATTCGATGCATCAGGTGGAATCGTTGCACATTACATCGTAGAGGTACGACCATGGGCACACTGTTTCGTAGCCCATGGTAGGACGTGCCATTGTCTCACATTCATTGATGTGCCTTTGCCAGTTGCAGTCGCCTGTGGACATGTAAGTTCAGACTTAACACCTTTATATGATTTTCTTTATTTCTTGTGAATTTTACTCTTCACAACCTTTTTATTTCAAACCACACGAGTGAAAGACGTAAAAGACGACTGTTTTAGTGTAAAAACCTTTCCAGAGATAATTTCAGCAAAGTGGTGCCCGCATGTTTTATTGGTGGCGCCGTTTCGACTGAAAATAAATTAAGGACATAATCCTTTTTTTCTTTATAGGTTGTCTAGTCACGCACATGACGACATTAGGCCACAAACCTCAATTTCACAAACCATTCAGAGTTGTTACTGTTCAGATAGATTAGAATCGATCAAAAAGAAATTAATTTACGTTTTTCTTTATCGGCTTCGCAGCATCTGTTTTAAGAGCCAACAGTTTCCACTGACGACGCCATCAGATACATCTGTCGTCTACGCATATCAGAGGTAAGCGTGCTCACCTCTCCCTTTTAATATAGACAGATTTTCCCCCAAATTAACCTGACAGTTGTGCTGACTAAATAAAGGTTTAACGTTAAAAAATAATGTACACTCCGTTAATAAGCCTTTAGTCCGCTTCACATGATTGCACTCCCAATACTGTAAAAACGCTTTGTTGCATTTGACTAGAAAATGTGCAATTTGCACACACTGCAGCTGACTACGGCATGGGTCGACTCAGCTGGGTGAAAGTTGACTACAGCCTGTCTCAAAAAAATATGGTACAATCGAAAACTATTTTTTTTAAATATTAAATCTCAACATAAGTAAGTCGTTTTGAGCATCACATTAAAGAAAAAAGACCAGGCTTTCCAATACTTTTGGTTTCATCTCATTTGCTTTTGTCAATCCAGAGATAACTCCAGTTTACTGCGTAACACAAAAATCGAGTTTGTTTCTTTTGCCAAGTTGCAACCTTTTGTGAGCTTCAAGACAGCATGGCACAGTACTCGAAACAACTCTGCCCATGCTTAAAAGTGGCACAAAATCGATTTTGGTGTATCGCACTAAATTGATTATATCTCTGAATTGACAAAAGCAAATAAGATCAAACAAACACTATTGGAAATCCCAGTCTTTGTTCTTTAATATTATGCCAAGTAAGAATGACTTATTTTGAAATTTCATATTTAACCATTTTTTTTCTGATTGTGCCATTTTTTTTTAGACAGGCTGTATGTTCTAGTCAAATTTAACCAGAGTACTTTTAGAGTGAATAGTGGGTGTATTTCGCTATAAACGTATACATATACGTTAACTCTGACCAACGTCCTGTCTGAGTATTATTTGTTCAAGACTTTATTTACGTCAGATAGCCATGGCAAACCATTTTATTAGCATTTGGACGGATAAATTGACTTTTCCTTTGCCTGCAAACATCCAACGTGGATTGGCATACATTCTGCAGCACTAAACAATTGCAAACATTTACGTTATGGGACTCTCGTGGTCAAATACGAAACTTGACCTAGTACGGACTGCCAACAAATGATGGAGTTGCTCGATTTGTTTCAGTAACATGTGGCCTGTGATAAAGTATAATTGCTTACTTTAATTGCTTACTGTTGATTCTTACTGTTGATGCTCTCTGAGCTTGCACCACTCACTATACTGAAAAAGGGAACATCTGAATTTCCTTGAAGATGATAAAAGGACTCAGCATCAATTATTTAACCTCTTTTATTCTGAAGACATGATCTTGTATATATACATTTGTATATACATTAGATCACGTGAACATGAGTGTTCCTTTTTTATTATCAACTACAGGACGGATAAACAATAATAAACTGGTACATGTAGGGCCTACATAGTCTATACAGTTTATACACGGCATACAATAATGTTGGATCAGCATTGTTTTTCAAACAGGGAAACTGACAAGGTGAATTATGACAATTGAAAAGAGTTTATTGCCTAGTTGTTCATGCCATGCGCATTCCCTCCCGTATTCGGAAGTCAATTGAGTTCATAGTTGCGTGGTGCGTGCACAAACTGAATTGCGCAAAATAGCGGACACAATGAGTAATCGTGTTATAATTAAGGACATAATTATACATTCATCTTGGAAAACAGGATTTATTTAACTACGAAAGGTGCCATGGTCTTGGAAGTCGGCAGGTCGTTGGTTCGATTCCAGCCAATACTGAAAAAAAAAAAACATTTGGAATGCCTAGATTGTTGCAAGGATGCTTTCTGATGTTTACTGTTCATTCTGTAATGTTTCTGTAATGTTTCTGTAAAAAAATTGGATTCTAGATGCTCTGTGGTGCGATCTGAGGCAACTTTCTGACCACTTTAACCAATGTTTTTTTGAGGAAAAGATGGTGTCGTACTCATTGCCTGCCTTTATTGCGATGTCACATAAAAAAAATATAAAAAATTGGTTTCGTTTTTTTTTGGTGGGGGGGGGGCATGGCCCCCTTTGCCCCCCCCCCCCCCGATCCGCCCTTGATCAATATCAGGTACGAGTAGGCCCTAGGACAAAATGCTTGAACATTATTTAGCGATACATTTGAAATCAGTTTAATTTAATCAAAGTAAAAACTAAAACAGAAAAGCAATACTATTTCAAGTCCATAGCCATGTCACCCATGTCAGCCCTGTCATGACAAAAATTCAACATTTCCATGAAAAAAATCCTGAAATGTTCTTGGTGTTAATGCAGTCCAGTTCAATTTTAGCGCCTGAAATTAGGTTTAGATTTAATGTAGGCCAAACCATCGACAGATCTACGGCAAGACCAATAATAAGTAACATTTATATAGCCCCAAAAATCCATTATATGCTCTTAGAGGCTGTACACATTTAAAAGATAAAGAAATTATCCATTAAAAACTTGCCTAGGAATTAAAAAAAGCTGCTTAAAAAGGCATAGAGTAACGTAACACATTAAAAAATACATTATAAACCCAGCTATTAAAAACCATTACATATGATTTAAAAGAGCCTGCAAAGTTATAGATCAATACATTAAAAAACAGAGTACCCCAACCATTAAAAACCATTTCCTATGAATTAAAAAAAGCCTGCCTAAAAAGGCATAGATAATACATTAAACATATATGTATATATATAAACCAAGCCATTAAAACCATTACCTATGAATTCAAAAGGCCTGCTTAAAAAGGTATAGATCAATACATTAAAAATACATTAGAAAGCCAGCCATTAAATACCATTACCGATGAATTAAGGAAGGCCTGCTTAAAAAGATGAGTTTTAAACCCGACTTAAAACTCTGTTCACTGGCAAACTCCCTCAGGTAACTTTCAAGCTGGTTTCACAGGCGTGTAGAACAGTAAATGATCAGTGGTGGACAGCTAAATTTTGTGATGCTGTTGGAATCTTGAAATAAAATTTCACACAAATGAAACATTTTGGAAAGAAAAGAGTTCCATCTTATGAAAAGAAAAACTTTGCTTTACACCAGTGACAGGAAACAGACCAATGCACTCGTCCGTCCAGCAAAGGTCATCGGCCTTTCACGGTAATGTCCGGTTGACGTGTTTCACGGTCACTCACTTTGCATCCTTTCAAAATGAATATGTCATTTCATCTTTTATGGAAGGTGAGACCACATGCCTCGGATCGGATTCAACTAAAGTATGCATTAAGGCACCGTACGCGGTCTGCGTCCGTCACCCTGTATCCATGCTAAAACGAACGATTCCGATGCAAGCTATTTCGATCAAACTTTAGGCTATACGAGTTGGTTTTATGAAATCAATTTCAGTTTTGTGGTTCTAGCTAGGTTATACCACACTGCTGACAAAAATACTAATGTAACTCTTGGTCTTCACACAGCATGTGATACTGCATCGTTGCTTTGGTACATGGTTTGAGCCCGAGTCTGCGAACAGCTTATCTACGGTATGTATGTATGGATGGATTGATTGATTGATTGATTGATTGATTGATTGATTGATTAATTGGATGCTACATAATTTGTAAGTTCGCTTGATTGCTAGCCAAAATAAAGATACAACGGATTAAGAATTAAACATAAAATCATATATTAAACATTAAATATTAAATATAAAAAATATAAATTTACGAGCAAAAGGGGAAAAATACCTTTGCAATTGATTTAAATGCTGCTCTTAAAGAAAAACAAATGAACTGTCAATTATTTTGTGAGGGTGCAAGGGTTCAGACTTTTAGGCAAAACAGCTTTATTCGACTGTGCACATCTGTATGTGTGTAGTGTACGTTGCAGAAACCACGATTTGGCATGAGAGAGGTAGCCAGTGGAAGCTGAGCCTGGTGGCTTGCTGGCTGGCTAGCAGGCTGGCTGGCTAGCAGGCTGGCCTGCATGCTGTCTAGATGGCTGGTTGGCTTGCTGACTAGAAAGCTGGTTGGCTGGCTGGCTGGCTCCCCCGAGGGCAGGCAGGCTGCTGGCTGGCCAGCTTGCTTGCTTGCTGGTTGACTGGCTGCTCCCCGTGGACTCGCTTGGTATAGCTAGCTGGCTGGATGGCCGGCTAGCTGGTTGGCTGGCTGGATGGCTGGCAGGCCAGTTGACTGGCTGGCTGGCTTTGCCGAATGGCTTGATGGCTTGCATGCATACTGCATGGCTGGAAGGCTTGCTGGCGCTAACAGGCTTGCTGGTTAGCATACTTGGCTGGCTTGCTGGCCGGCTAGCAGGCTGGTTTGGCTGCCTTGGCTGGCTGGCTGGCTGGTTGGTTGGCTTGCTGGTTGGTTCCTTGGCTTGCTGGCTCCCTTTCTGGTTGACTCGGATGTGTAGCTAGCTGAATTGCAAGCAGGCTGGTTGGCTGGATTACTGAATTGCTGGTTTGCTGACTATATCAGGCTTGCTGGCTAGCAGGCGGGTTTGGCCGCATGGTTAGCTGGCTTGCTGGCTTGCTATCTTGATGGAAGGCTCGAATGTTACCTGGTAATAACAATGGGTTTTACGAATATTTGTTTTAATTCTGTCATTCCACTTAGGCTAGAATATGGATGCCAACGACTCTGCATTTGGGTGCGTGGCCAACGCCGACATCCCTTACGTGGAGACAGCCATCTGGGTACATGCTTATGTCTTCGCCAGCCTCTTCATCCTTCTCGTGGTAGTATCATCTTTCACATCTGTCAGGATGTTCCGCGAAAAGCGCAAAGTAAAATTCCTATTGACTGTCGAAATTCTCATGATTATCTTCGGACTTATGAGGGCGCTATTCCTCCTTGCCGATCCCTATCGCGTCCGCGAGGTGTTACCTGCGCTTTTTGTGCAGTTTCTGGAGGATCTGGCCGTGCCCTGTCTCACGTCCGCATTCGTGTTAGTGCAGACAACATTCTGGCAACTTACCAAAATCAGGCGGCTTGAGTTTCAGCGGTTACCGGTACTAATTGGTACAATCGCGGCTCATTTTGTGCTCATAGCCGTCATTGACATTCTTGTAGTCTTTGTGGCCGGGACGTGTATGCTGCTCCTCGTGTGTCAGGCTTTGACCACCCTCTGGGGATTTGCTCTGTCGCTTGGTTTCTTCTGGACCGTGAGAAGTTTGCACATCATTGAAAGAGGACATAGGAGAACGCTGCGTACAGCGGCCGCTGATAATTTCCACCTCCAGAAGGCGTCACAGGAACAGTCTCGTGCGTCACCGAATAACTTGCCTGTGACTCCAGAGGGCGGTGTTAGTGGCGTCAGTCACTCTACGGATGCCCCAGCTAGAATTCAGAGTATATCTGTTGAGATCAACGAAAATGATAACAAGCAACGATCCGAAAATGTCTCCAATAGGACAGATTCTAGCCAGCCTAATGACAGAAAAACCGAGTCAACGTCTAAAGACGTCGTACCTCCTAGGTCATCACCAAGACGAATGAGGACCTTTGGAAGGAGACCTAACCCACTTCGTAAGGTCATGATCGTAGGTGTGATGACGTCATGCATTGGATTTCTCTGCTTTCTTCTCGGTATCTACGGCATGATTGTTTTTAACAATCCTCTGCAACCCGTGGAGGATGTGATGGGCTGGTTCGTCTACCAAACTCTTCAAAGGTATGAAGGCCCTGTTATTAAGTGTTGATACTGGTCTTAATGAGACCATTGCGTGGTTGTATCGAGAGAGGTCGAACTGGCACTAACCAAGCACAGACCCAATATAACCGTATCGCGGTAGAATCACGTCAACACAGCTTGTGAAATATTGTCCAACTACCTGCTATATAAATGGAAGCGGAACGCGCAAACTCTGAGCCAAACAAAACTTATCTTACAAAACTCCATAGGGTTGTCTGAGGGGCGTGGCTAACTCGCAAATGGCGATAGGTCATTTGCCCCCCCCCCCCCCCCACAGCGCACGTCGGCAACAACACGTGCCGAGGCGAAAAACTCACCATGAGCGGACAACCTGAGCTACGTACTGAGCTAAAATAAAAGATAACTAGCCAATGAAATCACGTACTCTGTACACGATAATTTAAGATGTTTTTGTTCAAATTTCATTGCCTGCTTGCCTTTTTTCGTGCTGAGCAAACCTGCTATAATTATTATAATGATTTTTCACGGGTATTAAGCGAGGAATTTTGGTATCTATAGCGCATATTATGTCTCATCAGACACTGGGTGGCGCTTTTCTTGATGCATAATGTCACGGCCGAAACGGGCGTCCAGAGTTCAGGTACATACGTCTATACGTCATTATTGTCAGCATGTGCCCATGACATAGATAAAAAAAAATGCTCTCAATAAGAGATAAGAGGGGGCCGTGATGTGAAGTGGGAACACAATTTTGACGGCTAAAATGAAGATTTTTTTTCGGGGGGCGGAGGATATGTCGCGCCCATGTCAAAAAAGGGTAAAACTATTAACTCGAATTTCACACCGTTTCTTTATCATTTTTTTTTTATTGCATCAGATCTGTGGAGTTTGGCTTTGGAATAACGCTGTCATATCTGGCTTGGCAACGGAACACGCCGAATAGTAATAGATGAGCTTACGCTGCATCGGTGCCTCGTCATGAGCAAGACAAATGGAGGTCCATGGGCTCCGCGCACAAGTACCCCAGGAGAGTTGGGGAGACCTTGACTGGTTCCCGGTCCATCCATTGCGGACTTCGAATGTATCCACATTCATGGTGGGCGGGGACTAGTCTAGGGGAGACCATCAAATGATACATTCGAACGCATAAATCGCCAACGCGCGACGACGCCTGACGCTCATTAAGCGAACACGTGCCATGGCCTAGCTTAATAAATAAGTTGTGCGTACCTCGAATCACAAAATAGTTCAGTGTTCTTTCAGCAAAATGAAAGCAATTTACATAAAGATGTGGCTGTGTGAATTGTTTTCGTTTTGCTGAAAGAACGCACACTTTTCTGTGATTCGTGGACAGAACGAAAACGGTGGTTCTGTTTAAAACTCTGTAACTTGAAAAGTACATGAGTGATTTGAATGATTCATATACAAAAAGAAAGCTTATGAATTGGCCTTTCATATCATAGATTTTAAAAGTGCTACATGCAAAACTTCACTAGAACAATGGTCCCGACATTAGGGTTTCGTTTTTTGACTCACTCTGTACGGTTAACTATAGTTCGCGCCCGAACTTGCTACAGGTTGAGCTATTAATGGCATTTTGCCAGTATGTTGGAGTTTTCTTATTTTTAAATGTATCAAATCAGCAGCAATAATATAGGTACAGTAGATATACATGTAGTGTTCATTGTTGAAAAACTTGTCATCCTATAGTATACCTGTTTGCCTTTTAAACTACATGTACCATTTGGTCGAACGGTTAATACCGTTGGGATTTCTTGGGAAGTTTAATTGATGGTTTTATTGTGTGTGGTTTCTCTCAAGGATGTTTGAGAATTGCATTGATGCATTGTTCCTCACATCTTACACAGCCTTGCCCTTGACGTTGAGCATTGGTGTAGGCCCTAGTTGTGTTCGCTTTCATGAATCACGTGAACAATGCATGCTTTTTGAGCGGCTGGTTCTTGACGAATGAAATCAATGAAGGATATGTTCATTACATCAGCGCAATTGGATTGAACAAGGAGAGATAAAATATCGAATTGTATGTCAACAAAATGAATGCAAAATCATTGCATTCAGGCTGGTTGGCTCAACGTACTTAGTGCCTACTTAACTTAATTTTGGTATGTCGTTTAGGTACTCTGTCAGTTGATGCTGTGGCTATGTAACTTATTCAATCGATAAGATGGAGTCAGTTCTTTGAAATGACTTGAGTCAAATTAAACAATATACATTAAATTATAAAATATGATTTAAATGTCAACAATTGTTCCGTCGATTTACAGTGTTCTCCTTCTTTAATAAACGAGTTTGTTTAATTCTGTTAAGAATTATAGGAATGTTTTGTTAAATAAGTTTGAAAATAGTGCAGACTTTATATATGGACTTTGGTCTCTTTCCATTAAGTTGTGGTCAGCTTGTTCTATAACAAGACTATAAGATTGGCTCGTCTATGGGCCAAATCCCTTGGGGTGGGGAGGATGGTCAGGATACCCCCTCCGACTTTCGACCGGGGATGAGCCATTTAATCATCACCCCCCCCCCCCCTTCCTAGATTTTGTTTTTGGTTTGAAACTAATAAATGCTGATCTTGTAACTTTACACCTGTCAAAATTAATGAATACCGGGTAGTTTTGAGAAAAAACGGAGAACAAGCATTACGAAGGCGTTAATGGATGCGACGTTTTTATGTAAGCTTAAATGAGCGCGCAAGACTGCATGTACATGTACAGTATATAATTTTGTATCAGGAACAGCGCCCCTATTGTCAAATGGTGTCCAGCCCCCCCCCCCTCCCCCTCCCCGGGGTTGCAGTATGGTCCTCCCAACGGCGTAGCCAAGGATCTGACCATAGGGGCGAGTATGAGGGGAGCCGGATGTTACAGTGGGGGAGGAGACATTTTTTTATGGGGGCGTGCGCCCCCCCCCCCCCAACCCCCGCTTGGCTACGGCGCTGGTCATCCTTCATCCATTCCTCCCTACTCGCCAATACGGAATTACGCCACTAGGCTAGTCAGTTTATAGGACTTCATTCATACTCAATACTAGTCTGGCAGTAAGCCTGACAGACAGACAGCCAGTCAGTGTATCAGTCAGTCAGACAGGATGGTCAGTCAGTGTGTCAGTCACTCGGCAGAGGATTATAGATCGGACCTTAATTTGGGTCCGGCAATCGGTTTAAAGCATCTGCCATTTCCCCACTACTGGCGCGGTAGTGACAATAGCTTGCCATGGCGTGCATATCGCGTCAATCGTCCCTCACTTCAAAACCCTTGGGATGACCCAACTGTACTTGAGATGGAATGGTATGAACCGTCTGAGTGTTACATCCCAACTCAATGTACATACTCTACAGAAGTGGTTTTTCTACCTTGCCTAGACGCAAGTAATTAAAAAAAAATCCAAAGGTTAATGGAAAAATAGAGTATTGTCGATGCGATTGACGATAAGAGGAAGGCAAGATTTTGTTGGCATTGAAGTCCATCGTGGGAGAAAGCTTAGTCAGTAATAAGATGAAAGTATGGTTTCGTAACCAGTGACAAAAGGCATACAGTCTGTCATGTTAAGTGTATATTGTATGGGAGCAGGGGAATCTCTTTTGTATCTTTGTGAGCGGTTAGTCCGTGAAATAGTTTTAATCTTATTAAAAGTCAACGAAGGTCTATGTGTTTTTGTTCTTAGTCATGGAATGAGTTTAATGTTAGAAGTGCTCTGCGTTCAAGGCTTTTCGTGAGCTTGCGAAAAACATAACGAGATCACTCTGACAGGATTCGAACCGTCCTGCTTACAAACACGAACAATTTAGCCCTCGATCACCAAACCAGCCGGGGTTGACTAGCTGGTTCAAATCCAGTTTCACATCAGGAAATGCAACTCATATTTTGGTCATATCTCGGTGACCGATTTGTTAAGAAGTCTTGACTAGCAAGCTGGAGGTCGTGGGTTCGAGTGCACAAGTATTTTTGTCTCTCGGAAGCTCTCGCCGGTAATACTTTGTAAAGTGCATACGAGAGAACCCTAAACATTACGCCGACTCAAAAAATTCAAAAAAAGTCATGAATACAGAATTGGGTACTATACTTCAGCAGTGCCCTCAATGAATAAAACTATGATGCCACCATATTTCGGCTGTAAATCACTATTTTGTTCGTGTGATGTAATTTACCAAAGTAAGGGAAGGCTTACATCAATTTGAGGGCACAGTTTCCTCTGTGGCGTTTTTTTTGTGTCTTTTTTTTTTCGTCACAAAATTATAAACACGATACACAAACACGCTATTTTATGTGCCCTAACAGAACTCAGCCCATGGCGCAACGGCATGTTTTGCTGGAATCTGTCAGGATGGGTACATAGCCCTTAAACCATGGGTTGGCACACCTCCAGAATCAAAACGCTTGTTTATGGTGTAAATCGAGGACACATACGTGCAATATCGTCGGTGAATCGAGGACAGGAACCAAATCGAGAACGACCTCGATTAGAAAACGTGTACAAAACCAATGAGAGCTGTTCGGAAAAAGTTGAAGTACAAACAACTGAAGGAAAAGGGAAGAGGAACAATAGAAAATCCTCGATTTACACCATAAACAAACGTGCGTGTGTCTGTATGTGTGTGCTCATATTTTCCATATGGTGTTGGAATTTACGGTATGGGTATTAGGTTCCTGGTAAATCATGCTAGGGAGTTAGTCGAAGGTATACCTCCATGATATGAATGACGATGTGCACAGATGAAATTTTAGTAACGTTGCTCATGGGTTGTGTTTCATGAAAATGTTGAGACCTTGGAATACAATTATAATCTCAAGCAATTAGCTTCTGATCACTTAATGGTAACAGCCCTCAATTCTCTCTGAAAGGAGTTAATCGCATTGGGGTTTCAATGTTAATATAATAAGAAAATGGGAAAGATGTAGGGTGGCTAAGAAAGATTCAAGGTAAGGCTATAGATTGGAGCGGAGTGTCATCATCTGATGAAAACATCTAATCATTTGCACACCAGTTTCCATCGGTTGATATACATGTATGTGTTACCATTCAGCACTCAATAATCAAGAACTATGGACTGAGTTTCACGCATATAGGTCAGGGAGCCAGATAGGTCAATGTAAAAAAAATCCGAATGTCTACACCGACCTACAGTACAGAAAGTTAAAGCACCATCAGGCTCGGCCCTTTTTACTTTTATTTTGCCCGGATGTGCCAGCAACGTCACTAGAGAGTGAAACTGCTTTAATGCACGGAGTTGGGTATAACCTTCATGCTTTAATTAGGAACCATTCTTGCCTCAAACCATAGGGATTAAGCACGTGGCATACTGCCCCCGCGTTGCCTAGATACGAAGTGAATAAGAGGATTCCACCAATTGACACAAAGGGGAACACGAGACATTGACGCCCCAATTTCCATTGTTAAAGGACGCTGGATGAGACCGCTGAACACGTACGGCTTAATTAGGTTGATTGTTAACCGGTTTGGGTTTTACGTACTACGGCTGATATTATAAGCTTGTACCACGTAATTCCCCTTGACAGCTCATACCGAGCGGGAGTTATACGGGTGACAATGCACTAATGGCCCGTAGTTGCCACTAGGCGATGCACGCTGGACAGACAATGTCACCGGTGTTCTCAGTTTGAGTAAAATTTGAAGAAGTTACTGTCACAGTGTCGAGGATTCATGTAAGAGACAGTCATCAGGACCATTCCTTGAAGTCGGTGTTTTTAATTCGAGACAGGAGGAGTAACCGCTTTGTCCCCGGATCAATTGGAAAGTGAATTGCGAGTGTTAGGAAGATGGGGGCAAACGGACGTAAAGGCGTATACCACACAAGGTGATAGGTCGAAGTTCAGCTTCTCAAGATTAACTTTCAGGTTCAACTTCACAAGTTAAAATCAACTACCGGAGTATCTTCTGGATGATGTAACCATGGGTGAGTAAACTTTTGGAAGGAAAACCGGGAAAAAATGTAGTATTTAGACAAAGTTTTGTTGGAAGTGTGCACTAAGTTTTATTTCTTTTTCCTCTGCAATTTGCCTCTGAAGAAGTCTGTACATCTTAGGACGAAATTAGGCTGCACTAATTTTTTTATTTGCACTTAGTTTTATTAAATTTGTATGTACTCAGGATTTTTCAAACATACTGGTGAAAGTCAATCATATAGTTGGCATCAGGATTCTGTATTCTTTTCTAATAATAAGATTTTATCCTATATTTTATCTGTTTGTTCAGAAAAATTATCATTGCCAAAAAAATGTGACCAAATGGGTTAATACATTGAACATATTTTCCCAAAAAAAATTGGGGACCCATTTGGTGTGCCTAATCTGTGCCAATCTGTGCATTCACAAAAATTAATTCTTTGCGATTGTTAACGTTTAGTTTATGCATGGTACACGTTTTGTTGAAAACTGCAGGGAGTTGCCAACTACAATAATGCCTTACAAATTAACGTTTGACATGGAAAAAAAACGGTTTTTTTTTTTTGCATTCTTTCAAATTACATTCACAATGCACATGGTGCGTTTGTTCTTGTATTAACGTGCACATATAGTCGGAACATTTGGGACTCTCAGTAGTCGCAATAAAGTGCTAAAACTTACTGAAAACATACAGCACAAGACTGGCACATCAAACAACCAGTCCAACAACCCTTTAGAACTGCATCAGTCAACTGTGTCAAAAGAAACATCTTGTAACCGGTCTCTATTTCTACACATCTCCCCATAGTGTGCCACCAGACTAAGAAAGAGGTCAGTCTTTCCAAACATTGGACTTGTACAAGTCTAGTCTTAGGCTTCAAATTTAAAACACTTGCCTTAAGTTTTAGGTGCAAAATTTTGAAGAAAAGTCTCGTTTAAAAAACCTTCAAACTTGGCTGGTGAAACACTGAGGATCTTGTATTTTGCCCCTGAACATTTTGGAGAATTTTGTTGGCTAAAGAGTGAGTAAAGCTGGCCTGAATTTGTTTTGCATGTTTTTCTACACTCAAGGTCCCACTACATGTACAATCTGACAAGTACCACAAACTAAACGTAAACAATCGCAAAGAAAATTTTGTGGGAGGTTCAATACAGACACAAACATATTATTTTATGAGTTTGTCGTTTTATCAAAATTGTCTTCCGTGAACTATTTCTAGTTAGATCACTGTGACCACGCATCCGTGCCATATTTATCATTACATAAAATGGAACTGGTGTACGCGTCTGTATACTGTATTACCAGGGCAGTTTGGTACATCTGCTCGCAATGGCCATCTACGACAGGAAATACTTCCGGTTTCGAAAATGTCCAAAAGTTGTTAATCTTGTTCTCATCGGAAAGCTGTTTTCACCAAATCGTGAAAGTTTTCGTTGATATCCGATTATCCGGTGTTTCTAGGTGTAAGTTAAAACAATGCTTGTCAGACCTAAAATTATGTCTTTTTATTTGCTCAAGTAGGCCTTATGCTATCGTGGCCATTATGTCATTGAAATAGTTGCGTCATATTCTATAGGCCTAATTAGATTGTTAAGGCTGCCAGAAGTCGTCAGTAAATATGGGCGATTCACAATAGTGCGCCTCCAAGAGTTTGCAACGCGTTGGCCAATCACAATGCGCAAAATCTGTCGACCAAATGCGCGTTTGGAAAAGGTCGACTGATTTCGCGCATTGTGATTGGTTCGCTCGTACGTCCTGCAAACAGGACGCTGGGATACTCTGACTAGCGGGATGCCGCGCTTCGCGCGGCACCCGCTAGATGGGTGGAGTTGACTGTTTCGTAATAATTACTGTATACAATGAAATCTCGATAATTTAAACTCTAATAACTCCAAACAACTGTTAAGTCAAATAAAGAATCAGACCCTCTGCTGCACGCGAGCCTATTTGGATTCGCCATCAGTCTCGCCTAAGTTGTATTTGCGTGCACATAACGTTTCCTGCGGAGATTGTGCGAGGGTCCAGGACATATTGTCAATATAGGGGAAGGGGCTAGCTGGGGTGAAGGGTGCTAGTTGGAACGCCCAATTTCCGTAAAACCCGTCAACCATGTCACCAATATTTCCGGGGATGGGGAGAAATATTTCCAGGGATGGGGAGAAATGGTTTTTGTTATAGAGGGGAGATGGTGATATTGAAATCGCTGATATTGTGGAGGTTTATGTTTGTGCTGGGATTCATACCGTTTAAATGTTGTTTGAAATTGCGCGCCGATTAGGAAGGTCTTGCTGTCAACAGTTGAATGAAATTAAGTATTTATTGCCGACCGATTGTCTCATGCGATGTCTCATTATATAAAGCTCATAAATAATGTTGTGCTAGAATATTGTCCAGTCAATTTGAACATTGATTTTTCAAGGTGCCAAACCATTAAGGACGTATACACCAACTGTACAAATAGGTAATTTAGACGAAACGCGGTTTGATCTTGGCCTATACAAAATCGTATCCATCGTTCTCACTACAGAGGAGAGGAGGGGGCAGCCAGTGGGGGTCGGGGTTGGATATTGTATGGGCGTCGCCAAGATTTTTTTAGAGGGGGGGCAAAACATATTTTGGCCCAAAAAATTCCTGGTTTTCTCAACACATTCTCGATTTATCAGTTTTAGAGGGGGGCAGGGACATTTTGCACCCCCAACCCAAACCCATTAAATTCACACCACTATGACTTTGCGCCTCTTTTAATTATTGGTGTTTTTTTTGCTTTTCGGGGAGTGCCCCCTCCTCGCGACGCCCATGCCTATTTATGTTGTGAATGGTCACATATTATATTTCCGGGGAAGTGGGCAACAATTTATATTTGTTATGGTGAAGGGGGTGTTTCTTATTAAAGTAGAAGTTAATGTCATTATAGCAGTTTGTGTTTTTATTATGGTGGTGGGGTTGTACAGCAAAGTACTGTAACACGTTCATTTGCAGAAGAGAGTAAAACTAAAAGAAAGGACATATTGGAGCACTTCATAATTATGTCAAGCACCACATGTTAAATGTATTTATTACAAAACTGTGAAAATGAAATCAGGTATACAATCAGAATTTTTTTAGTAATAATGTATTTGCAGCATTCATTACTGTACAGGGTAGTACTTCGACAAAACTCAGGGGATATAATTGTTGTCAGTTTTCGGAGCAATTTTCGCAAGGGACGTCGGTCCAGGCTTGTTTACCATAGGCACAAACATTCCATGAAAGACTTTCAAGCAAGACGGCCAAAGGTTATTGTGCAATTGCATTTTTTTTTGTTAAAAGCTGTAATCATAAATAATGACAGTGGCATTGTAAGTTACAGGACAAATTTTTTTTAATGAGTGTTGGTGAAAACTCATGAGAAATGGAGGGGTATGCGAGTATGAATATTTTGTTGTGAAATTTTAAGAGTGATTATGTAACTCGGTAATCAAAGACATTGTTTTGTTATCAAATAAGTCTGCTTGGCCAGTAATTATCGGGTAATCATTCCATCATTATTCTTGGGTACAACTAAGCCAAGGATATAATTTCAAAAAAGGATGGACATAAAACAGCAGAAAAGAGTGATTTTTTTTGCACTATTTCATGACTTCTAAAAATAAAATTATGGCTAGAAGGAAAATGTGTTTTGAATGGGTAAATAGAAAAACCAGGAATCTTGCAGTTGAACTGGAAAGAATAGGTGTGTCACGTCTTCGTCTTGAGTTGAGATTCTTGCTTTGGGAACTGGTTGAAGCATGCACTGGAGCATGCTTGGAGCATGGTTGGAGCTGGTCATGTGATGTGGGTGTCATCGAGAGTCCTGTGTAAAGGAGTTAGAAAGAAAAGAATAACGACTAAGGTGAAGAAAACTTGTAAACAAAAATACATCGGCTAACAATAGCCCTTTATCCTGCTTGGGTTCATGTCTGTTGTCGAGTCATTTGATTTTCCGCCAGAGTGTATTCTCTAATATCCACTATTGTAACTGTGTTGGTTTCAGGTTAGTCTTTGCCTGTATTTTTTGGTTTTTGGCCTGAGGTTTGAACTTGATCACGTCTTTAATTTTGATTTTAGGGTTTCTTTATTAAGTTGGTTATTGGTCTTTGATTTGCAGTAAATTAATTTTGTTTTGCCTATGACTTATGAGTATGAAAGTCATTTCTTTAAAGGAAGTTTTACGTATGATTTGCCGTGTTCTAAGATTACCACAAAGATTTAGTGTGCATAATTTGTATGGAATGAATGTACATTTCATGGCCTATATACAAATGCAGCAGTTTTTTCTAGCTAGTAGTAGGCCTATAGGCCTAGGCCTAAAACAAACTAAAGCAAAATCCAAAAATAAACTACAAACAAAGCCCAATTGTGAAATCAAGAGTTGGCAAAGTTCTACAAACATGTTCGGGTACATGTTCCAAGTGAGGCCTGTATTTACGGAGGTCATGCAGTAAATTGGCAACATTAAGCCTAGTAAGTTAACCCACGCCACGGCCAAACTCTCGATGTCCGAGGCCTCCCCCCGTACGTACAACCCTCCCCGTACAACCCTCCCCGTACTCACAAACTGAAACTCACAGTCACACTTTTCACAAACAACAATACATATCATATACATATCATAAGTGAGACTTACCGTTCAAAAGAGAAAACTGGAGCAAGGAACAGATATACATCAACGCTGTGCTGAAGAAATGTGGGGCATGCAAGTTGCATGCGCTGCATGCTCAGCGCTCATAACGAACGTATACGTGGCACGTCAATTATCCGGCCCGTACGCAAGATGGCCGGCGAGGCCCAATGGGGAAGGGAGTTATGGGAAATAGGGTGGAAAATAGCCGGGCCCCGTTCCGCTTCCCCCGTAGCCAACGCGCGCGATGAGGACAGTAGACCGGTCGGGAAAATGGCAGCGCCCCCATCATTTTCGTAATTGTAGTATAGATGAGTTTCACATAATCTTGTGAAGGAAGTGGCCTATGACCTATGTATAAAGCATCTGGCTGCAGCTGTTCAAGACCGCAGTTAGACAATGTGCGCAAATTCTATCCGAAAATTCTCATAGAATTGCGCGTATTCCATACCGGATGTGATTTCTGTTTCATTGCGGACCATGTGGACAAAATTTTGAGCGTCACATAATGCAATCCGACCGTTCGTGATTCGAAACGGCGCCTGAGCGAGTTATGGGAATTGTAAATTTACAACACAGATGAGTTTTACAAAATTTCCTACATTATTACGCTTTACAACGAGAAAAAAACATCTCTAAACTGGAATAAAAGAGTAATGAATCAGTCTTAACGGCCGTTTCAAACCTTGCAGAGTCATGACCTTGATGACGCGCAGGTAACTGGTCACACAAAATCTAACCAATCAGAGCGTGAATTCATCAGAGTATATATCCCAGCGTCCTGTTTGCAGGGTGGGGGTACGAGCGAATGTGATTGGCCAACGCGTTGCAAACTCTTGGAGGCGCACTATTGTGAATCGCCCGTATTGTCCAGTCGGAGAACAAGTCTGCACTTTGATCAAAATACTGAGCATGCGCAAGCCTTCACTAAAACTTAAAAAAATACCGTAAAAATATCGACATGTTTATTTATAAACTGGCAATACGAGTGTTTTTATTTATCGATGCACTTTTCCAGAAACAAAAAGGCACTTAAATAAAGTACATAAGTTGGTTGTTTTCTGAGATCCTGACGTAATGGGCATCAGTTCATTTATTTTGTATACATTCGCAGAAAAATACATTATCCAGGAGAACGTGTTTTGTTGCAGTTTTCATATTTTCCATCTTTTCAAAAACATTTCTGCATTTGTGAAATGTTGTTTCGTACAGACGCTGTCGAGTCGCGAGCGGAGCTTCCTTTGAGAAATTGACAATCCTATTGTAGCACTTGGCCTTTTGTATTAGTGGATTATTTCTGGACATATGGCAGTTGCATTGTCTGGATGTCGTTCCGCTGCGGATGTCGGAGGTCGGAGCGTGCTGATTTGTCCATTACTTTGCCGTCTTGTTTGTAATGCTACCTTGTGTTCCCTAAAGATGTATTGTCCCTGCAGTTTTCGACAATCTCTCTGGAAAATATTTCGAATTTTTTTCCCAGCAATTCAAAAATTATTCACTTTTGGATAAGACATCAAACGAAAGCATCCGCCTATGTTTAGGCATGGAATGTTTATTTTACAAAATTTTACCGTATTTGCGGCCCGATGATAATTCACTTTTCTTGAGACAGACTGGTACCCGACCCCACTCGAATTGATAATGTAGGGACCAAGAACCAGTCTACTCGCAGACTGACTGTTTGAGCTCAAGAGTTTTTCAGAGGGTTGAAGACGCAAACGGAGGCGACTAAAATAAAAGGGGTAGTTATTATACTTGTTAAGAAGACGTCAGAAGAGGAATACGATTGTTGATGAGCACGGCCTGTACATATTTAGATTCAATTAAGACATGGGTGCACGTGTCACGACAAAAAACAAGTCATCATCAAATGTCTCGTGTGTCCGGGCGACTCTTTTTTCCCGGAAGAAGTTTTTGTTTAAAAATAAACCAAAACAAAAGGGCTGCATGCTTCAACATGCCTGCAAACTGGAATGAACCTAAATTATAAAAGTGAAAAAGAATTAAACTGCTGTAAACTGCTATCTGACTGGATTGACCTGAAATATTCAAATACAAAATGGCCTTAAACATTAATCAAATTAAGAAACCTGATGCGTCAATTCCAACCATTAGGTTCGCAAAGTGTGTATTCGAAAGATAGTTATTCTTAAATTTAATGTGCCCAATTCAAGATTTGACGACACCATTTTCTTTTAAAACTATTCGAACAATGCGAGCTGTGTTAAAGTTTTTTTTCTGTGCAGTTTCAATAATATAGTTTCCCCAATAAAGTTGACACTTTATCTACTGTGTTTATCCGTAAACAAAAAATAATATTCTTGACGGGCACACGCGCACTACCAAACCTTTTGTGTTCCTGGCATTTTGGATAAATTGTTGAACCAATACTTTCCTAAATGAATCAACATCTTGGTAGCATGCATATGTGCTTCTGGAAATGAAAAGTTTTGAATTAAACACGTAGCTTACGAATCAGTGAACATTCGGGTCCTTACTTAACGAAATTTGAAACAGACCTCCTTTCGGTTCTTTCTAGCCTCTGATGATTCCAAAAAAACTAGGGCTCTCTTTTCATAGACTCGGCGGAATCAATTTCAGATTCAATTCAACATCTCTCACGTCTACACGCGTGTGGTCAACTTAATTCAATATTTCTTTTACCTTCTTTGATTCTTTCGTGAATATATACGATATCGGGAAATAAACAATCTGAGATTTTTTTTTAAAATACGCTGTTGACAAGGCCAGACAATAGTCGGTATCAGTCGCTTTTGTCAATGTGTTGTCATCGTATAGGGTTGGGTGAGGAACCTCGACAAAGCAGATTGACGTCATCATGTGCGCGCGCCGCCGTATTTTGTTCAGTTGTTGACAACGACTTGTAATGCAGAAATCTGGTAGAAATTATTTAAATTTTGATGTATTTTTACAGCGAAAATAAAGCTTAGAATCAGTTAAAAACAGCGTGTACGGATCATTGTATTAACAACAGAGTGTTAACATCCCCCTCCCAAAAAAACTCTGTTGGGAGCACGTGGTTCATCAAAGCTCCCTTAAAAACTTGTGGCCAATCGGTGAACAGTGCGTGACTGTCTAGAATCACGTGACCAATCACGTGACTAATTACATGACGTCATGTCGCTATTTGAGTCCTTGGGCCGAGCATCAATGGCAGGATATAGTCGCGTACTTCATGGTATATCAATCCAAACGTTGCTCGTGAACCCAACAGAAATCATTTGTCCCTCGTTGATGCAAACACCGAATAAATCGCAGAAGACCGACAACCGTTTGAATACCAACCGAAGGAAGACGCGTGCAAGATCCGTAGTCTACCAGATTTTCTTGAAGAGGTATGGTTGCTCTTTCTTCTTCCATGCTCTGATTCCTTTACACTGTGAATATAAATGTATGTGGAAAGAAATTTGGCAAATACTTCTTAATTGTTTCACAAATGTTTAGGTTTCACTCATTGCTTACTATTGAAAGAACCACCCGATCTGTGGGTTGTTCCAACGATTACAACAAACTGTGGAGTTTAAAGAAAGGCTGAGGAAGGACTTCTGCATATGGAAGAGCATGAGCGTTACAGAATTTTCCAACCACTGCATTTTTAAAACATAAAGAGTGATAGCAATTGGTTACCTTTATGGGCTCTCTGTTTAGGGATTCAGGCTTTGAAATCGATTGTTATTTTGGCTTTTAGTTGTTGATACAATATTTCAGGGCATCTTTATATAAGAGTTTGTACACAATTTCCATGTTGTGTACCATTATTTTGTTTCTGATTTGAGCATTTTGTAAAACAAAGCTTTATTGGAAATGATCTCAATTACAAACGCTGAAAATACGGAACCAATTTTCCCCAAAAAATATTTCCCCTTAAAAACATGTACATGTTTTGCCAGTCTGTACATGTGTACTCGTGTTTACAATGGGCAGATACAGGAAACCGGTACAAGGACTCGGTCAAGTTGGGAAAGTCAACACCGGAAGCGACCGGATAGTTTTCAGCAATTGTTTTTCATGCATACCGGTGTCACGGTCTCACTTCTCCGGCGTGCTAGCTTCTCCAAAAGGAAAATTTCGCTTCAACACGCATGCACAAAATTGCGCAGTAGTGTACATTTTCGTCACTGTATTAGTATGCCGAGTTCTTCGGGGCTGTGCTTGTGTACGTAAGATACTTGTATGCATAGAATTTTCGTGGCGCGCACTATATATTAACTCCCAATATTAAAGACTTGAAATGCACATTTATTTTAAGCCGTGGTTGCAACGAATAAGGACAAAATGGACCATGAACGAGCAAGGAACACGGACCAAGGAGTTCGTTCTTAATTATTCCTCCATGAACAAATGTGATGCATGACGCTGGGAACACAAATCAGAACGCTTGCAAGACCATGGAATGACTTGACCCACAGGAAGTGTTACATAACACATTCTTGGGTGTCCCTCACTGTGTTATTGGTAGACTTCAGAAAACAGCCCGAGGAAAAGTAAGCACAGAGGACACATGAGCATGAATCGTGCTCATGTAACGTGCACTGTAACGTGCTCAATTATCCGCCAAATCAACCCGGAGAAGCTAGCACGCCGGAGAAGCGAGACCGTGACACCGGCACTCGGCGAGTCACGCAAGACAAAAGAGTGAACACAATGCGATTGTCTTTCAAATTAACAATTCTTAGCGTTCTCTTATGGACTACGTTTGGCATGGACATATCCATTTATTACAGAAATAAATGGATTTGAAGGATTGGTATCTTATAGCAAATATTGTTAATCTGACTTGTTTCACGTTTTTTGCTTGTAGATGCTGGGGAAAAACCCCAAGAAAACTAATCATGTTCTTATAATCTGGTTTCCTGACCCCACTTAAGATAAAACAGAGCAATGTGTAGACTTTGGGGAATTGTAAGGTCAGAGAATCAGTCTAGCAGGCTTGTACCCCTTCACGGGTGTGTAATCAACCGAAAAGAAAATGCGAAATATATAAATATGAAAAAAAAAATAGGAGCAGTTTTTGAAAAAAGCCAGTTTTCTCCAACGCTCTCCGGCCGACCAGCGTTGGAAAATACAAGTTTTCTTGAAAATGTCAGCACACCAGGAACCACGATGTTACAGGATGCTTTAGACTGTCATTTCCTAACAATCCAGTTAGGTATTTCGTGACAATTTGATAATTTCCTTTTTTGATGTTTGCAAATGTTGTATCTTCCCTTTATTAACTTGAAGGAACTTATAATACTCGAGAGTCGAAACAGATATTGCCCGCGATTTTATCTTTTTTTTATGATTTTTTTTCGTGCCCAGTCTTTACACGATGTTGAAGAAATGTTTCAAATTTTCGACCCGCTGGTGAACCTAAAAAATCGTGTTGCTTTCCATTAAGCGTAGGCGGATCACAGACAAAAGCCGTGATCATAATTAGAAAACGCTTTGTACTATGTAGCTAACGCCTTTGGCATTGCATGCGTGGGCACTAAGAATATCTTAGGGGCCATTCAGAATTTTCAATGTTTTAAAATTTCGATCTTTTTTCCAAATAGTGGGTGGGTGGGTCAAGCTAAATAATTGAAAATTGAAATTCACTTTCCATAAAAAAAAAAAGATTTAAAATACAAAGAAAGATAGATCTTTTGACTTGCCTGCACTACGCGCAAGCGTTCCGATATCGCGATGCGTGTTTCTTTTTCAACTTCATCCCCTGTATATGTACTGTACATGTACATGTACGTCATGTACGTGTATGTAGACCCACTGTGGCATAAGAGCCTGGGGAGGTGGTTTTTCAGTAGACTTGGACGCCGGGCGTTTGTAGCGGTTAGGCCGTGGAGAGGCAGCAGGGTACCAGGTGTACTAGATCGGCTCTATAACACGCCGCGGGCGTCGATTACCAATCGGTATAAAAACTGGACCATTCAACCACTGGACTCCAAGACTACGAGGACCGCAGCCTGTGATGTGATGTCTGCCCAAACCTGATGTTTTTCTTTCGCTCGTACTCCCCCCCCCCCCAACTCCGCCCTGCAAACAGGGCGGGGGTACGAGCGAATGTTTTTCTCAGCTACCTCACGTGACAGGCACAACCTCATATGTCACATGTCATCCACCTCATCCAGAAAACGACAAAACCACGGACATGTTTGTGGCTTCCAAGACTACAACCTGTCTTTCCCAACAGCATTTCAGCTGGCAAAGCACAAGAAAACTGAAGGTCACCAGTGCAAAAGAGGAAGACCGACAACTTCACGCCGTCACTGAACTAGACACAAATGTACATGGGTATACCTGTACATGTTCACGTATATGTACATGCAAGTGCATGTACATAATTTTATACATGTTCAGTTTTTTATTAATCGAAATTAGGGGTGGGTAAGTGGGTCAAAATAATTTTTGAAAAAAAGTCGAAATTTTAAAACATTGAAAATTCTGAATGGCCCCTTAGGAAGTCAGGCGCAGATCCAGAGGGGGAGGGGGGTCTCGATCCCCCCCTCTCTGACAGCCATGACACCCTGAAAAATATTACAAGTAACGATTTGGGCTTGTAGATGCTGAGGAAAAAAACCCACGAAAACTAATCATGTTCTTAAAATCTGGTTTCCTGACCCCACTTAAGATAAAACAAAGACTTCGGGGAATTGTCAGGTCAGAGAATCAGTCTAGCAGGCTTGTACCCCTTCACGGGTGTGTAATCAACCGAAAAGAAAATGCGGAATATATAAATATGAAAAAAATAGGAGCAGTTTTTGCAAAAAGCCAGTTTTCTTGAAAATGTCAGCACACCAGGAACCACGATGTTACAGGATGCTTTAGACTATCATTCCCTAACAATTCCTTTTTTGATGTTTGCAAATGTTGTATCTTCCCTTTATTAACTTGAAGGAACTTATAATACTCGAGAGTCAAAACAGATATCGCCCGCGATTTTATCTTTTTTTATGATTTTTTTCGTGCCGAGTCTTTACACGATGTTGAAGAAATGTTTCAAATTTTCGACCCGCTGGTGAACCTAAAAAATCGTGTTGCTTTCCGTTAAGTGTAGGCAGATCACGGACAAAAGCCGTGATCATAATTAGAAAACGCTTTGTGCTATGTAGCTAACGCCTTTGGCATTGCATGCGTGGGCGCTAATATCTTAGGAAGTCAGGCGCAGATCCAGAGGGGGAGGGGGTCTCGGTCCCCCCTCTCTGACAGCCCTGACACCCTGAAAAATATTACAAGTAACTTTGTTACAAACGCAGAGTGGTCGGGTAGACAACTATTTTATGAAACACTGTCCAGTTAAGTTATGAATATTTTTATGTAAGAACAAAGTATCAGGAAATTAAATCCTTTCCAGGACAATCAATTAAATTTCAGTAAACATGTACACATACAAGTTATTTCTGGCTTGATAACGTCATTAGTCAAAAACGGGAAGTGAATACTGATTTAGTTCGGAGTGGATGTTCATTGTGAAGTTAAATAACGTATGAAAATTTGGAAACTATAAGTGTATGTATTCATAACACCGAACTTCCGGTTTAATGACGTCACAGTGTTTGGAAGCAAAAGGTGAACATTGTAATGGTATCGTTATTTGGGCTAAGAAATACGACATGGATCAAATGATAGAATTAAATTTAAAATATGATCGTTGGAAAATTCTCATAAAACTAACTTCCAGTCTGATGACGTCATGAGTTTGAAACCTTGCCAAGTTATCTGTGGTTAATCAAAGAATATCAAGGGTCGATTTTGTAAAATTTAAACCCATGGTTTTAAAAGTAAAGAAAATATATTTTATGTGCCGCTAGGGGCGCCATTTCGGATGATGACGTCATCACACTGTTTTTTGTGTGTCTGGCATTCCTCACTAACACTTTCATAATATATGAGTCTGTAGTAAAATGCTTCCGCTTTAGAGTTATATTCCGTTTTTATTGCACTTTCGGTAACACCCCGGAAGTAAAGGTCAAGCGGTATTGTGTCTGGGAACACAAAATGTTTCTCACGGCATAGTCTACAACCTCACGAAAAAACGAACACGATACTCTATTTAGTTCAAAAGATATAACGCAAACTATTTTGTCAAAATTTGCCCTTAAATCGCTTGTAATTTGATACCTGATGACTTCATGATGACGTAACAAAATTTATAACATATTCGTAACATGGTAATGTCAAGAAATCTCTCCAGGCAGCCATTTACACTGCCGTCAGTACCGCCAGACCAAATTGGCAAACTGTTCGGTGCCGACACAGAGTAATCGAGGATGCTTTTTGAAGGGAAAAATCAGTCCGGTAGTTTGTCAAATCCCGCTGCGAACAGAAGGAAGCTAATCTTCCCGCTGATCCCCTGTGGGTGATTTTTGGTCCGAAACTGAAGCGCTTGCATGTTTTTTTCTTTATCTAAGTTGGCATTGCACCTACATTCATCTCCTCAGATTATTCAGTGAACCTGGTTTTAAAAATTGGGTCAAACTGCAAATAGCCACGGCGATGTCCAATACCAACCATTATTTCTTCAGTACCTAATCTATGTAATTTCACGTGCAGTGCCTTTGATGTCTTGGGTCAAGTGTTGGGAGGAACTTGTTTCAGAAGTAATGCTTTAAAACTCTTGTGACACTAGGGTTGATTTCAAGGAATATTTTTTAAATAGGTCACTCTCTGAAATTGAACTTCTGGCCCCATATGTTCTGGCGTTTTATGGAATTCCTCATAATAGCTTCTACTTTCAGGGGCCTCTGGACACCATTAGCACAATATCAGTACTGATCCTTAGATTTTGCAACATGATGTACAAGTTCAATATAAAGCAATTATTATTCATTGCCGCTATAAAAGTGCAGCACCAGCCCAGGAATGAGGCGATCGGGGGGCTAAATTTGCAAAAACATTCGTGAATGGGTATACTGCAGTAATTGGGAGATTTGTTGTGTTCTTTGAGACACCGAAATTTAATGTTCCATGCTAATTTGTGCGGGGGTCGGTTATTGCTCCAAGTTAATTGAAATTTACTGGTGGCATCATTTGGCATTGTCACGCATGTGGTAATGAGGCATCATACGTGTAGTGGTGACAATGTCCAATTACATGTATTACTTTTATGTGACATTCTGTGAAGGCTCTCAGGCATAACTTCACGCTGTTGTGTGCCTTTACTTTGTAGAGAGCATTGTGATAACTTAATTGGCAGGCAGTGGGCAGTGAAATGTTTTAAACAAAGACGACGGAGCTTCCTTAGTTTTCAGGTTTTTTTCTCCAATATAATAGTTCATGTTAAGAGCCCGTAGACATAAACTCTGTTTTGAGATCACTAGTGACGAAAAATGAATTTTGGTCACGAGCATCCCTAGAGGGGGGGGGGGGGGCAGGGAGGATATGACCCTCTCCCCCTTAATTGTTTTTGTCGGCAAAATCGTTGTCTTGTCGGCAACATCAGCCGCGTCGGCAAATTTGCCGGATCGAAGAGCACCATATTTTGTCCGATACTGTCCATGATAGTCCGATTTGAAGGGCAGCCCCATAGGAAGACTGAAAACCCAATCCACATGTGGGCTTGGCCAGGAATTGAACTCGGGCCATGGAGGTGAAAGGCCAGGAAGAACTTCTGCGCCAACCCGATTAAAACAGACAAATTGTGATCTGCAGTCTGTCAGGGAATAAAATTACAGTCAGGCTGCGACTGACATCTGCAGTTTTCCCGTCAATTTATCAAGGGCAGATCCGGGGGGGGGGGGGCAAAGGGGGCCATGCCCCCCCCCCTCCCCCAAAAAACGAGACCATTTTTTTTTTTAATGTGACATCGCAATAAAGGCAGGCAATGAGTACACTACCATCTTTTCCTCAAGAAACATTGGTTAAAGAGGTCAGAAATTGCCTCAGATCGCACCACAGAGCATCTAGAATCCAATTTTTTTTTCGGGGCCCTTAAGCGGGCCCCGAACCCCAAGCCGTAATTTTTTTGGCCCACTTTTTGGGGGGTCCACGATTTTTTTGGGGGCCCCCCAAAAATTGTGTTCTGGATCCGCCCTTGCAATTTATGTATCTGATCTTCCTATCTCCAAGGAGTTGGCACCATAACAGAAGAAAACGGGGATAAGTTACACGAACTTGCACGGCCTGCACGGCTAGCAACAGACACGCGTCGCAAGGATGCCGCTTTTAATAATAAAAAGTTCACACAAGGTTTTGTAATCATACCGTGAACCGTTTGGAAGAAATTTTGCTTTGTTTTGATGTCAGGCTAACGTCTTTATTTTCAATTCACCTAACTTTGAACTTCCGGTAGACCCGGAAGTAAAGGTCAAGCGAGTTCACGTACACAACAACAAATGTTTAGCGATTAGTGGTCTATCCGATTACGAAATACAAACATCATTGAATATTTTGTTCAAGAGTTATAGGTGAAAGTAATTGATCACTTTTTCAGCTGAAATCGCTTGTAATTTGACACCCGATGACGTCATCATGACGTCAGAGTAATATGCACCACTAGGGATGAGGGTCGATATACATGTATATTGAAAGTTACAAGTTGATATCATGAACCGTTTAGGAGAAAAGCCGCGGAGAAGTATTGTCCGGGGAAAAAAAGGAGAAAAAAAGAAAAAAGGAAGATTAATCTCAACAAATCCAAAGAGTGGTCGGGTTGTGCCCGACCACTCAAAGAAAGAAAGAAAGATTAATCGTAACAGATCCAAAGAGTGGTCGGGTGTGTTGCATTACGTTTGTCCGCGTGTCAGCAGCAATCGGACATACAACGATCTGCCGGACCCAGTGAAACTTAACCCCCGACTGCACAACTTCCTGGATCCGCCCGGCAGGTCTGTTTATATCACAGCACATCACAATTAATTAAAATAGCATTCATTGAATTGCAGATCAGAAGGAGAATCACCCAACCGGCCTCGCCACGGCTGATGACCCTGTACCGTGACGGACTCTTTTTAGGGTTAATGACGAAATGAAGATCACAAACTAGTCATAAGTATAAGACGCGTTCGCATATTGTCAATTGGAAATAAAGAAATAGTTGCATCCAACCTCGTCCCCAGTGCTTACTTTATTTCCAACCGCGTTTCCAATAGTAAACCCTGGATAGGAAACTTTCTTCCTGTATCCTGATTGGATACCGCAATTGGCTAGTAATGGATTTTTATCGTGTACTTGGTACTATATATTCACAACGTGCAGTACGTGTTTTCGCGATCATTCGTCCACGCCTTCTCGAAAATACTAATTTCCTTTCCAATTTGCTCATATTAATATGAAATATGATACTGCATGTTGTCTTGATAAGATCGTAACAGTTTGATTTCAAAAATCGTGTTTTCGTAACTCACGCCGTGCTCGCGCTGCTACGAATTGACTCTGTTTTTACCCCAGACACCGCATACAAAAACAAACGCTAATGTGTAACGCTTATCCAGGCACCAGACTGTTCCTCATTTGCATACGTCTGCAAAAATCTTGCACATGCAAATGATCCAATACCAGGGTGAGAGAGCAGGTAGTGGTGGGCGCGTACTGCTCGACACCCTGGGGACGAGGTTGAGTTGCATAAGTTAACAGGAAAATGCGAATTACATGCATGCGTGTTCGTGAAACCGGCTCCGTGTACATGTCCTGTCACTTTCTAGAATTGACTGCGTAATGTGTTTGATAAGCCATACGCGGTATGCATTACCTATGAATGATTAGGGACAGGTGTCTGTTCAGGGGCGGAGCTAGCTTTCAGGAAATGGGAGGGGTGAGTCTAAAGCGTGTCGAAGGCACGCCCTGTAGTGGGGTCCGGGGGCATGCCCCCAAGGAAATCTACGATGATTACTCCTGCATTCTAAGGCAATTTAGTGATAAATTGAGGAGCTTTGGCATTCCATTTCTTATTCTTGGCCCCATTTTACTTATTTCATAACATTTAGCATACATTAGTCAACGGCTGGGGAGGGGGGGTGCATCACCAACCACCCCCCTCTCTAGTTCTGCTACTACTGTTCAGATATTTGTTTAATTAAAACCTGTCGTTCACGTTTTAACCATGATTTGGACTTCGTGTGACAAGCCTATGGTGATAAGGATTTTAACCTACACGTACCCATGTCATTCAGTACGCGATAGCAATAATTCATTTTAATAAATATCAAATATTAAAAAGCAACCTGCAGGGTACTGTCATTGGCG
The DNA here is from genome assembly GCA_029964075.1 of Patiria pectinifera. Lineage (NCBI taxonomy): Eukaryota > Metazoa > Echinodermata > Asteroidea > Valvatida > Asterinidae > Patiria > Patiria pectinifera. The sequence goes on along the minus strand of CM057134.1, from coordinate 1,420,085 downwards.
TCGCCAGGATTTTTTCTAGAGGGGGGCAAAACATATTTTTCTTAAAGAATTCTTGTATTTCTGAACAAATTCTCGATTTCTCAGTTTTAGACGGGGCAGGGACATTTTGCCCCCCCCCCCTCATTAAATTTACACAACTATGACTTCGCGCCTCTTTTTCTTCCTTTTTTTTTCTTTTTTTCTTTTCCGGGGAGGGGGGGGGCAAGCGCCCCCCTTTCCCCCCCCCCCCCCCCTCGCGACGCCCATGGGCACTTTGTGACATTCTGCCCGAGTTGCCCTCCCCTTGCCTTCAACATGCATGTATTCAGATTTTTATCTTTAAGCGAATTTCCAGTATGTATTTTTATTATGTATTTATTTAATTCATATTAGTAACCGGGTAGCACATTCAGTGGAAACCCCTGGTTTCCCATGAGACCCAGTAAAGAGGAGACAATGTAAAGAAATTACAGTTTTAGAGGTGGAACGAAAAACCGCAGGAGAATATTCTGGGGAAAACCCACGGAATCAGGCAGGGACTGAAAACCCAATCCACATATTGATACAGGTAGGAATCGAACCCGGGTCACAGCGGCGGAAGGAGTGTAAAGTAGGCCTACAAGCTACGCCAATTTGACTATATTTTTCTATTTCGAACGTCTGCGTTTGTTTGTTTTAAAAAAAAAGGCTTTTGGCTGTGCTTTTGCGTGTCCCCCTCCCGAATCCGAACAAGAAAAGAGAACAAAGAAAAATGGATCCCCTTGAATTACAGTCAGACCGCAAAACCGTGCCTTCATTGTTCCATGGCTGAACCTGGACGGATTTTTAGATTCGATGTCTTTCTCATAAGTGAAACATATTTTTATTGCGATTTAATTGAAATATTTAATTGTTCTTTTCTGGTGAAACTCGGAAATATCACGGGGAATTTAACTTTTAAAAGAAGGGGTTAAGTTCTTATACGTATTTTTTATCATCTTTTTTATACAGATCTTCTAAACAAACCATCACCATGGCGCTGGCAGAACCCTGGGGAGACACCAACACCAAGACCGAGCCGGACCCCAAGTCACAAACCGACGGGGACGGTGAGGGTCTGACCCTAACGTCAACCAACACCGAGGGCATCGAGACGCACACGGATGTAGTGATCGCACCGGACATGACAGGGATGGACATCACCGTCTGGGGCCTCTGGTGGCCCGTACACCGATACGGCTTTGGCACGCTGTTCTTCATGCTCTGCGTGTACGCGCTGTACGCGACCGTCATTCGCATCTTCAAGAACCGAGCCGTCGGGGGCGGGATGCGATCTCGAAAATCAGTCCAACCAGTCTTCACCTGCATCAATATCTTGGTGTTCCTCCTGGGGCTGAGCAACACCCTGATGCTCTTCATAGACCCATACCTCTTCCTCCGTAAGTTTCCACTTCTGCTGGGAGTCATCCTGATCAATATGCCGTACCCGTGTATGACGTCAGCGTTCGCCTTGGTCAACTGGGTCCTGATTTCCATCTCCCAAATGCGCATGACGAGGACGTCTCGACTGCGCAGCGTCTGGTTCCTGACCGGCATCATCATCCTGCACTTCTTGTTCATCATCGGCGCCAGTCTAGTCTTGGTCTTCATCTTTCCAGTCTTGGTCATAGGCATCGTATGTCATGGTTTCTTTGTCCTTTGGGGAGTGGTGCTTTCTCTGACCTACATTTACAGCGCTTGGAAGATTATGAGCACGGAGAAAAACAATCGTAAGACGCTCTACGATATCTCCGTTCGAGATGGGAGCACTGTTGACGGCACCACCAAAACAAATGCCGGCTCTAAAATCTCCCGAACGATTCCCAAAAGACTTTCATCGATATTCTCAAGAAATTACAAGGGTCCCTCCATCAATGATACCCCTGTCTTCTCGATTGGTCAAAATGGGGACATCCATCAACCCGTTACCCCCATGCCGTCATCCATTCTTGAAAATGAATTTGAATCCAAATTTACCACAATTGATGGCGTAAGTGACGACATTTCTGACCCATCCACTCAAGAAAAGATTGGAGAGCAAGATGAGAACAAGACTGAAACTTCACTTGACAAAGACAAAGACCAGTCTGGCACTTTAACGAAGACAGAGTCTTCCCCAAACGGCGGACTCAAGAAAGGCAACGCCACTGGTAACGATGAGTCAAAATCTTCGAACACGAGACAGACGCGTGACAAGTTCAGCAAGAGTGCGCCCTCGGCGTCTGGGAAAAATGGCGGGAAATTTGACAAGCAGTCTGGAGCCAAGATGTCTGGTACCGGCCGGCCGCAGAAGTCTACACAAAAGGTAAGGATCCGTCTGTATATGACTAAGGGTTAATTTTTGTGAACATAGGCTAAGCTTAGTGCTCACACTTGAAGAATGATCCCAGTCTAGCCTATGTCTGCACTGTTAAAAATGTCCGTAAATTTACGGACTCCGTAAAATGAAATTTTCCGTATTTTTTGCCGTAATTTTACGGACTTTCCGTAAATGCAAATATTAATTATGCTAATTAGCGTGATTACAATCAACCAAATTTGCCCAAACACCTACACAAAATAAAGAACATCTAAGTACATATTATTATTTCACCCACAACCGTGTACACATGTCCAAACTCATGTTAAGGATCTCTTTATTTTACGGAAAGAAAAAACTTTTCCGGAAATTTTGCTGCAGGAATACGGAACATTATTTTTTTTGCTGGCAGCAAAATTTCCGGAAAAGTTTTTTCGTTCCGTAAAATAAACAGACCCTTAAGATGAGTTTGGACATGAGTACACGGTTTTGGGTGAAATAACAATATGTACTTACATGTACTTAATTTTGTGTAGGTGTTTGGGCAAATTTGGTTGATTGTAATCACGTTAATTAGCATAATTAATATTTACATTTACGGAAAGTCCGTAAAATTACGGCAAAAATTACGGAAAAGTTCACTTTACGGAGTCCGTAAATTTACGGACATTTTTAACAGTGTGCAGTTAAATTGATAAGGAAAACGTTATAATAATTGTCCCGTTAATTGTCTTTCAAGCGTCAAGAAACAAAATGGATGGAGTTGCATTTGGGGCAGGGTTTTGTAGCACCTGTTTTTAAAAACATTGTTTGAGTAGCTCTGTCTTTCTTGCAGGTGTTTCGCATTTCAGCCATCACTGCCGCGTTAGGCATTGCCGCATCAGGGTTGGGTCTGTACGGCATTCTAGGCTTGATGATAGCGAGTGCAGCTGACCAACCGACGGAGTGGGGCTGGTTTGTGTTCCAGACGTGCTTCAGGTAAGTTTCGAAGGCAGATTTTGTTCTAGGTTGCACCAGACTAAAGACCGAGTTACCGTTGTGCACATGCTTATACTGACACTTGATCGCAACGATTTCGAATATAGCAGCTGGACTACACTGTGGTATGATCACTGGAAACAGTTTCAGATGTTGTCTTTGCAGGCATTTTTTCTTAGGTTAATATTTTCCCCCAGAAAACTATAGTAATCAGTTGGCTGTTTAGGTGTGGCGTAAATATCAATTTTGTTTAAGGTGAAATGGCGATTGATTGCAGTCCTGTGCAAAACAGTTAATCACTTACTTAATTCGGTTTAATTAATAAAGACAGAACCATTACATGACTTATTATCCGATCCAGTAATCAGATCACAATTTACTAAGATATGCTCAAATAGTGGCGTCCGTTTCGTACACATGTCGACCCTTTTCCGGATAGATCGGAAGTGCAATGAATGTATGCTGCGCGTTGCATCCTGGGATAGTTAACGCCACGAATGGGATCGTGTGCAGCGCAAAGTGTCCCACAATGCAACGTAACATATTCGTTTACTGTACATTTCCGGTGTCATATGAAAATCGGACTCGTATGAAAATCGGACTCTTTTTCCTTTAATTGGTTAAACCCTCTCACGTGACCGGTCCCCCTCCTAATTATCTATGCATGAGCATTCGCAATATCACCAATGAGTCCGTATTTCATAAAAACCTAAATTCATGCTACACCGGTCGTCACTACCTGAGGTAGATTCAGTGTCATTGGCTTTCAATACTAACGCGCTCTGTCTGTTTCTACCTTGATTGTCAGGTTTGTTGAGCTAGGTATGGGGTGCACCATGGCATACTTCACGACTCAACCCTTTCCCCGTCGACGTCAACGATAGATGGCCTCGACTCTATCTACAACACGATGGATGACATCAGATACTTGCACTTTATAATGAGATCATTAGGCCTATTGTTTTGGATGTTTAGACAATTGTCTTAAATTATTTGTTCAATAATTAGGCAACGAATTTGTCTGTCAATTCGAACTTGATCATGAAGATTGCCGCATAAAGGCAACGAATTAGTCAATACATGTACTTGTCAATATTATGCATGTTTATCTGTGTCATGGATAATTGGCTAAGCTATAGCAGCGGTTGCATAGGCTACCCAAAAAGTAGCAAAAATCCGCAATTGATCAGAGCATGCATGCAGCTGACGTGGCAACCACAGCATCAGCAGCAGAGGCAGCCGCAGCAAAAAAGTAATATTATGTAGAAGCAGGCAGTAGCGACAGCAGTATTTTCACCCATCAAACACGTCAGCAGTAACATCAGTAGAAGCTTACCTATGCACAAGCGCAGTAGCAGCAGCGGACGACACCTGCAGCATGCAGTTGAAGCAAGCAACGGCAGTAGTCTTGATCCAAGACGCTGACTGAACGATAAGGGACGGTGTATAGTGCGCCCTCTAATGGTACAACAATTAGACCAGCAGGCCAACTCACACTTACGTCTTGGCCATTTCGTTTCATCGGTTTAACTTTTCCTCCTAGGCTTTCCTATAGGGAACCAATCAGCAACCGAAACAAGCTTTAATGGCTCACCCGACGGTCGTAAACATACGCGCTATGCGTGCGGTGATCAAGCATGGAGTTATAAAAATGAACTGTGTTTGTTCGAATTTATACAGATGGTCTTATATTATTACAAAAAGTGGCCCCGCCGCCATTGCTACGAAATGTTCAAGAGGTAAGAGCGAGAACGTAAAAAAAAAAAACCAGTTAGGCCAACAACAAAAAATAAGTCGGTCTCTGGTCAGCGCGCGTCGATTTTAATCATGCGCGTCAATCTTTTTTTTTCCCAAAATGTTCCGCGGTAGCTCCAACAGCGCCCTCTATTGCCGCACCTCCTCAATTTTTTTTACCAAAGAGCACCAAGGAATGGGAAATTGCACCAAGGCAAATTATGGAGGACACCAATGTACATGAGGACACCAAATAGCAAAATTGTACCCCACCTTGTCTGTACAATCCAAGCTTGAAGGGAAAAAAAAGCCAAAAAAAAAAAAAAGCCGCGTCCCCTCGTCAATTTCGGAACTTTGGTCTGACCAGAGACCGAATTTTTTTTTTGGCCTTATGCAAAGGCGCTACACAGCAATGCAACTATCACTCTTGATCACCGACGTCTAGGACCACGAGTACCAGCAACAACGCCTAAAGAATAATAGCTGCAAAAGGTCACCAGTTTTCATGCAGTAAAATCTTCAATAGCGACAATTATAAAGCAGAAACAGTGAATCTTTGTCATTTAAATAATGTAAAAGGCCTGAAGATTATTCAGTCAATGCAATTAATTATTATCTACAGCAATGTATAGTGTAGATATCTTATTGTACATCAGTTAATTGTTACATTCTTAAAACTGTAAATAGAAAGTGGAGCGAACGAAACTGAAGTGCACGTTTAACTTAAGTCTGGTTTCTAGATTTATTACTGTATAAAATGTACCACTGTACATTACAGTCGCCTCTCGTTAAAACGAGATTTCGGTTAAGACGAGATTTCGGTTAAGACGAGCTATAAAGCATGACCCGGAAAATGCGTAATGTGCGAGTACTCTGCACTCACTTCACTCATGTTTTATCAAATGTGCAACAAAGATGTTTGCTGGGTGACGGTCTCTAAGATTGATGTTTTTAGTTTTAGCCCTGATTTGTTTGAATTAAAAAATGAATTGGCCTTCCGGATCTGAAAACGTTTCATGAAGTAAATAAAGGATTTATGTCGTAAAAACTTTGAAGACCAACGTGGAAGCGGTCACGTAGTACATTTAAGAATTTTAATCTCGTACGAAAATTTAATAATAGAAGTGCAAAATTGAAATTTAAAAATTAAATTTAGGCAATCGGATGACTTGATTTGTCTGTGTTTAATATCGAGATGATGAAATTTAACCAAAAGTATACTTGAACCAATATGTTTCTAAAAAGATAAATTTAGGCATATAGAATTACGTGTTTGGCTTGCAGCCGTAGCAAATACAGTCAAGCCCTGATAAGAAGAGCAATGTTAATACAAGGTCCTGCTTATAACTAGCACAATTTTAGGTCCCAAGTCTTTGTTTTTCATTGTTTTCGTTTGTTTTCCATTACTGTTAATACAAGGTACCTGTTACAACAAGGTAATTCGTAAAGTCCCAAGGATCTTGTTATAAAGGTGTTCGACTAATAACCAAGGCTTTACATCTAAAGGGCCAGTGCGAGGCACGTTTTAGCAAATAGGAAATGTGCGAACATGTTCTGTTTTTATTTGTTTGAAATAAAGCCTTACTGTGCACGGAAAGGAAAGTTCATTCAAAATTTAATAGATCGACCATCGACAGAATATGGTTGCAGGTGTGATTACGCGTACATTCAAGGATCTTGTCAACTTCAAAGCCGAATGATTTTGTAAATCATAATTTAAATCTTCCGGGTGAGTGTTTCCGAGTGCGCTCGAACCGAGCACTTATTGGAATTTCGAATACACTATACGCCTAAGAATACTGATGTAATTATACCGTATATACATGTAAATGGTCCTTGATAGAAATAGACCTTTTTGCGTTAAGGCGTAGTCAAGAGAGCAATGGTTTTAGTATTGCTGGGATAGGCATTCATTGGACATTCATTGGTAACTGATTAAAATGAAGAAAACCATCTGAGATACCCATCGTCGCATTCAATCTAACCTTACTGTCTCCACTGAGTGAATTACACGGCTTTGTCATGGATGAATTGTGGACGGATGTTTTGTAGGAAAGTATCAAACATCTTATTAGCATTGAAAGAATGACTGAATTACAGTATGGGACATCTCCAAAGGCGATCTTCTCCACTTTTATTTTGATGTTCCATCCTTCAGCAAAGCTCCGACGTACCCCTCCCAACGACTACACATGTACATTTTGTACATCACTGCCAAGGCCATCGTGGCTTAACTTGCCAGCATTTGACAAAAGGGCGAAGCGACTGGAGCGGGAGACCACACAAGCGAGTGGCGAAGCCACGAGGCCTTTTCCAACTTGTCAAAAATCGGGAGCCAGAAGGAAGGGATCCTCCAGCACTGATTCAAAACGTTAGTTTCCCTAGAAATACAATGTATATGAAACTTATGTAAAACCAGTCCCCGCCCCCCCCCAAAAAAATATGTCCGCCTTTTTACGACATTCGGGCAGGCTGGGGTGAGGGGGGGGGGTGTGAATGATGTACACAATCTGTAACAATAGAGTGTTCCTGTTCACGGTCGAGATCGTTAAAGTGGGTGCAGAATTCTCAAGCCTTATGGCCTTACTGAGGTCACCTCAAGCTCAACCCTCATTGAAGGAATATTTGTGAGAGTTTTAAGGGGATCGAAGCGTCATCTGCAACATCAGCCGACATTTGAAGAAAAAAAGAAGGGGACAAAAAAAAAAAAACGTGTCGCCGCACTACTTTTCGGGCAAGCTCCATGCCAGAAACCCGGAGACTTTTTTGGCCTATGCTGATGTACAACTCTCGACCCCCCGCAAAAAAAATCTTGGATCCTGACAATGTACATGTTAATTAACATCATCTCCTGAGTGTCACTGCACTATGAACATGGAGTCAGTATACACACATGACACGTGTGGGTGCTGAAACCATAGAGCATTAAGGCTTAAACGGATGCATTAGATAACATTTAGGCCTATATCAATAACAAAAGTTTGCATAACGTCCTTCTTGTTTGCATTTGTCTATAAATGATAATGATGTCAGTGCAAAATTCATAACGTACTCGAAATCATAATGCGTATACCAGCAGAAGCAGCCAGAAACTTCTTGGCAAAGAGGGATCCGATGTAACAGTTCGATCTGTTGACTGTTTATTCTAGGGCTTCCTAATTCGACAACCGATCCGGAACCAAAACCAAAAAAAAAAAAAAGTGCATACAATTCGAGTTAGATGTCTAAAAAAAAAAAATACATGTGATGACCAACATCCGGCTCTGGAAGTACGTGCCGTAAACACGGAAATATCAGCTACGGGCCAATATGTCGGGCTAAAGATCATTGGGTTCGATCCAACCACCCAAAGCAATGGACTTGCCAAAATTCACGAAAAGGAGACCACGTCCCAATATACAGGGGTGGTCATAAAAATCACTTGCAACAAAGCTTTTATTTCGGACGTGGCCTGATAGGTGCAGTGAACTAATTCAAGTGAGAATTTCTACGCGAGCTGATTAGCATAAAAAGTGACCCCCCCCCCTTCATTTGAAAACGGAGACCGTTTGGCTTTAAAAACGGTGGAATTGTGTAAATGTAGCCAAGGATCAACTCCCTGGTATTTGGGCTTCGATCTGAGGGCAGGCTTGATAAAATTACGGTTGAAAAATGGGTCCTATTTTCCTGAGAAAGTGGAAGAATGCCACTTGTAAAACGGCTACAAGCAGGGTGAGGGTCTGACCTTATTATCAACCAACACCGAGGGCATCGAGACGCACACGGATGTAGTGATCGCACCGGACATGACAGGGATGGACATCACCGTCTGGGGCCTCTGGTGGCCCGTACACCGATACGGCTTCGGCACGCTGTTCTTCATGCTCTGCGTGTACGCGCTGTACGCGACCGTCATTCGCATCTTCAAGAACCGAGCCGTCGGGGGCGGGATGCGATCTCGGAAATCAGTACAACCAGTCTTCACCTGCATCAATATCTTGGTGTTCCTCTTGGGGCTGAGCAACACCCTGATGCTCTTCATAGACCCCTACCTCTTCCTCCGTAAGTTTCCACTATTGTTGGGAGTCATCCTGATCAATATGCCGTACCCGTGTATGACGTCAGCGTTCGCCTTGGTCAACTGGGTCCTGATTTCCATCTCCCAAATGCGCATGACGAGGACGTCTCGACTGCGCAGTGTCTGGTTCCTGACCGGCATCATCATCCTGCACTTCTTGTTCATCATCGGCGCCAGTCTAGTCTTGGTCTTCATCTTTCCAGTCTTGGTCATAGGCATCGTATGTCATGGTTTCTTTGTCCTTTGGGGAGTGGTGCTTTCTCTGACCTACATCTACAGCGCTTGGAAGATTATGAGCACGGAGAAAAACAATCGTAAGACGCTCTACGATATCTCCGTTCGAGATGGGAGCACTGTTGACGGCACCACCAAAACAAATGCCGGCTCTAAAATCTCCCGAACGATTCCCAAAAGACTTTCATCGATATTCTCAAGAAATTACAAGGGTCCCTCCATCAATAATACCCCTGTCTTCTCGATTGGTCAAAATGGGAACATCCATCAACCCGTTACCCCCATGCCGTCATCCATTCTTGAAAATGAATTTGAATCCAAATTTACCACAATTGATGGCGTAAGTGACGACATTTCTGACCCATCCACTCAAGAAAAGATTGGAGAGCAGGATGAGAACAAGACTGAAACTTCACTTGACAAAGACAAAGACCAGTCTGGCACTTTAACGAAGACAGAGTCTTCCCCAAACGGCGGACTCAAGAAAGGCAACGCCACTGGTAACGATGAGTCAAAATCTTCGAACACGAGACAGACGCGTGACAAGTTCAGCAAGAGTGCGCCCTCAAAACAAAATTGATGGATTTGCATTTGGGGTAAGGTTTTGTAGCACCTGCTTTTAAAAACATTGTTTGAGTAGCTCTGTCTTTCTTGCAGGTGTTTCGCATTTCAGCCATCACTGCCGCGTTAGGCATTGCCGCATCAGGGTTGGGTCTGTACGGCATTCTAGGCTTGATGATAGCGAGTGCAGCTGACCAACCGACGGAGTGGGGCTGGTATGTGTTCCAGACGTGCTTCAGGTAAGTTTCGAAGGCAGATTTTGTTCTAGATTGCACCAGACTAAAGGCCGAGTTACCGTTGTGCACATGCTTATACTGACACTGATCGCAACGATTTCGAATATAGCCGCTGCACTACACTTTGGCATGATCACTGAAAACAGTTTCAAATGTGGTCTTTGCAGGCAGTTTTTCAAATGTCATTTTCCCCCGGAAAATTACAGTAAACAGTTGGCTATTTATGTGTGGCGTAAATATCCATTTTTTAAGGTGAAATGGCGATTGATTGAAGTCCTGTACAAAACAGTTAATCACTTACTTAATTCTGTTTAATTAATTAAGACAGAACCATTACATGACTTATTATCCGATCCAGCTATCAGATTACAATTTACTAAGATATGCTCAAATATTGGCGTCCGTTTCGTACACATATCGACCCTTTTCCGGATAGATCGGAAGTGTGCAGTGAACGTATGCTGCGCGTTGCATCCTGGGATAGTTAACGTCACGAATGGGATCGTGTGCAGCGCAGTGTCCCACAATGCAACGTAACATACTCGTTCACTGTACATTTCCGGTCGTGGCTACCTGAGGTAGATCCAGTGTATGATTGGCTTTCAATACTAACGCGCTCTGTCTGTTTCTACCTTGATTGTCAGGTTTGTTGAGCTAGGTATGGGGTGCACCATGGCATACTTCACAACTCAGCCCTTTCCCCGTCGACGTCAACGATAGATGGCCTCGACTCTATCTACAACACGATGGATGACATCAGATACTGGCACTTTATAATGAGATCATTAGGCCTATTGTTTTGGATGTTTAGACAATTGTCTTAAATTATTTGTTCAATAATTAGGCAACGAATGTGTCTGTCAATTCGTACTTGATCAGGAAGATTGCCGCATAAAGACAACGAATCAGTCAATACTTGTCAGTATTATGCATGTTTATCTGTGTCGTGGATAATTGGCTAAGCTTTAGCAGCGGTTGTATAGGCTACCCAAAAAGTAGCAAAAATCCGCAATTGATCAGAGCATGCATGCAGCTGACGTGGCAACCACAGCATCAGCAGCAGAGGCAGCCGCAGTTGAGCAGCAGCAAAAAAACTAATACACTGTACGTGTAGTAGCAGGCAGTAGCGACAGCATTATTTTCACCACAGCATCAAACACGTCAGAAGTAACATTATCAGAAGCAACTGCAGTAGCAGCAACAACAGCGCAGTAGCAGCAGCGGACGGCACCTGCAGCATGCAGTAGAAGCAACGGCAGTAGTCTTGATCCAAGACGCTGACTTATCGATAAGGGACGGTGCATAGTGCGCCCTCTAATGGCACAGTAATTAGACCAGCAGGCCTACTCACACTTACGTCTTGGCCATTTCGTTTCATCGGTTTAACTTTTCCTCCTAGGCTTTCCTATAGGGAACCAATCAGCAACCGAAACAAGCTTTAATGGCTCACCCGACGGTCGTAAACATACGCGCTATGCGTGCGGTGATCAAGCATGGAGCTATAAAAATGTACTGTGTTTGTTCGAATTTATACAGACGCGGGCTTATTACAAAAAGTGGCCCCGCCGCCATTGCTACGAAATGTTCAAGAGGTAAGAGCGAGAACGTAAAAAAAAAACCAGTTAGGCCAAAAAAAAAAATAAGTCGGTCTCTGGTCAGCGCCCGCGTCGATTTTAATCATGCGCGTCAATCTTTTTTTTTTCCAAAATGTTCCGCGGTAGCTCCAACAGCGCCCTCTATTGCCGCACCTCCTCAATTTTTTTTCCCCAAAGAGCACCAAGGAATGGGAAATTGCACCAAGGCAAATTATGGAGGACACCAATGTACATGAGGACACCAAATAGCAAAATAGTACCCCACCTTGTCTGTACAATCCAAGCTTGAAGGGAAAAAAAAGCAAAAAAAAAAAAAAAAAAGCCGCTTCCCCGCGTCAATTCCGGAACTTTGGTCTGACCAGAGACCGAATATTTTTTGGGGGCCTTATGCAAAGGCGCTACACAACAATGCAACTATCACTCTTGATCACCGACGTCGGGACCACGAGTACCAGCAACAACGCCTAAAGAATAGTAGCTGCAAAGGTCACCAGTTTTCATGCAGTAAAATCTTCAATAGCGACAATTATATACATGTAGCAGAAACAGTGAATCTTTGTCCTTTAAATAATGTAAAAGACCTGAAGATTATTCAGTCAATGCAATTACGTGTAATTATTATCTGCATCAATTATTATTATTATAATGTATAGTGTAGATATCTTATTGTACATCAGTTAATTGTTACATTCTTAAAACTGTAAATAGAAAGTGGAGCGAACGAAACTTAAGTGCACGTTTAACTTAAGTCTGGTTTCTAGATTTATTACTGTATAAAATGTACCACTGTACATTACAGTCGACTCTCGTTAAAACGAGATTTCGGTTAAGACGAGATTTCGGTTAAGACGAGCTATAAAGCATGACCCGGAAAATGCGTAATGTGCGAGTACTCTGCACTCACTTCACTCATGTTTTATCAAATGTGCAACAAAGGTGTTTGCTGGGTGACGGTCTCTAAGATTGATGTTTTTAGTTTTAGCCCTGATTTGTTTGAATTAAAAAATAAATTGGCTTTCCGGATCTGAAAACGTTTAAATGAAGTAAATAGAGGATTTATGTCGTAAAAACTTTGAAGACCAACGTGGAAGCGGTCACGTAGTACATTTAAGAATTTTAATCTCGTACAAAAATTTAATAATAGAAGTGCAAAATTGGAATTTAAAAATTAAATTTAGGCAATCGGATGACTTGATTTGTCTGTGTTTAATATCGAGATGATGAAATTTAACCACAAGTATACTTGAACCAATATGTTTCTAAAAAGATAAATTGTAGGCATATAGAATTACGTGTTTGGCTTGCAGCCGTAGCAAATACAGTCAAGCCCTGATAAGAAGAGCAATGTTAATACAAGGTCCTGCTTATAACTAGCACAATTTTAGGTCCCAAGTCTTTGTTTTTCATTGTTTTCGTTTGTTTTCCATTACTGTTAATACAAGGTACCTGTTCAACAAGGTAATTCGTAAAGTCCCAAGGGCCTTGTTATAAAGGTGTTCGACTATATAACCAAGGCTTTACATCTAAAGGGCCAGTGCGAGGCACGTTTTAGCAAATAGGAAATGTGCGAACATGTTCTGTTTTTATTTGTTTGAAATAAAGCCTTACTGTGCACGGAAAGGAAAGTTCATTCAAAATTTAATAGATCGACCATCGACAGAATATGGTTGCAGGTGTGATTACGCGTACATTCAAGGATTTTGTCAACTTCAAAGCCGAATGATTTTGTAAATCATAATTTAAATCTTCCGGTTGAGTGTTTCCGAGTGTGCTCGAACAGAGCACTTATAGAATTTCGAATTCACTATACGCCTGAGCATACTGATGTAATTATACCATGTAAATGGTCCTAGACAGAAATATACCTTTTGCGTTAAGGCGTAGTCAAGAGAGCAATGGTTTTAGTATTGCTGGGATAGGCATTCATTGGACATTCATTAATAACTGATTAAAATGAAGAAAACCATCTGAGATACCCATCGTCTCATTCGGTCTAACCTTACTGTCTCCACTGAGTGAATTACACGTCTTTGTCTTGGATGAATTGTGGACGGATGTTTTGTGAGAAAGTATCAAACATCTTATTAGCAATGAAAGAATGACTGAATTACAGTATGGGACATCTCCAAAGGCGATCTTCTCCACTTTTATTTTGATGGTCCATCTGTAACCGGGGAGAGTGGAATTAGTTAGTTAAAAATGGGGCACTCTCCTTATGTCCGAGTGGTTCCACTAAAAAAATGATTTGGGTGGAGCGAAGTTTCTGTTTGTCTCAAGAATATCAAATGGTTTATTTACAGCACAAATATGAGACAGTATATATACAAATTATTAGGTATTTACAAAAACGAAACTTTGTTGGATGTATAAAAACAGAACTTTGTTGGGTCTATAAAAACGACAGTCAAATAGGGAAGATAGGGTGGTGAACTGTCACTCCAAGGATGGTATCTGAAATGTATATAAACGATAAATGACTAATGAATTATGGAAATTACTATGGCATATGTTGCCCAAATGGAGAATTATTTAAATGGCAATTATGCAAGAATATGAATATTTTATATACATGTAGTGTAATTTTAAATCCGAAAATAGAAATGAACTATTCACCAAGTTATGTTATAAAATGAAATAAGAATATAATACCATGCTCTAATAACGAATTCCCGAATGATACCAATAGAAAACTGATAGTTTTGGGAAAATGGGAAAGTCTACTTCAAATGATACATGAGAACGTAAATATTATACATGTAGCAACACTAAAATTTAAGTTGAAGTTATTTGCATATTCAGGTTGCTCAGAAGTTCCAATTTGTGTTTGTTTCAAAAAGGAAAAATGGAAATTCACAAAATATAAAGTACATGATAACATTGTTTTCCGGAATTGCCGAAAAATATTAAAATAGCAGGAAATTGTATTTAAATAAATCGACCTAGTTTACCCGAAATGTTCAAAGTATAAAATATAGTCAACAGAAAATCCTTTTTGCCATCTCATGCAAGAGTTAAATAGAGAATCATTTATAGGGAAAAACTAATTCTCAAAAATACTTGCAAATCACGACAACAGATTGATTTCAAAAGTTAATCAGTCGTGATCGCAAGGCAAATTTCCGGCCGTGTCCGCTTTGACGGCCTTAATTTCTGGCAATAAACCAAGCATACAAACGACCAGAATGTTACATAAATGATGGCATAAAAAGGTTCAGGCATAAAACTGTTTTAGGCATAAAAAGGTTAAATATCAGACAAGGGATTTACTCACCACTTGGGAGGATCTACGCTCATGCCTACTCCGTGTCCGATGTAAAAATCGACGATCAGCAGTGAAAATACAATGAAGATGTAAATATTCTACTGCTATTGGGAGCCTCTCTCAAAATTTCAGTAAAAGTGGAGAGTGTAAGATGCTGGTAAAAGATGGTCTGAATTCAACGATGTGTTGGATCGAAATCAAAGTATTTCGCAGCTAGCCCTTCAAGAAAACTATACCGAAACGCCCGGAATGTCGGCTATTCCTCTTAAACAAAGCGCGGTGGAATGCAAAACTCGCATGCTCGCTACGCCCATCACATAGTTGAGTAAAATTCTAGGCGGCGCGCGCTGTTAAAAAAAGTTTAGTTGGCCGCGAGAGGGCGCTAGGCAAAAAGCATGATCGCAATGGCTGCTCACATGTGAATCGACACAAACACGAAATTACAAAAGTTATTAAATGAATGCTGGAGTAAGGAACCTGTCGGGTAAAAGTAAGTATTGAAACCCGACCTGGTTACACATCCTTCAGCAAAGCTCCGACATACCCCCTCCCAACGACTACACAAAATTGTGTACATCACTGCCAAGGCCATCGTGGCTTAACTTGCCAGCATTTGACAAAGAATCGGGATCCAGAAGGGAGGAGGTCCCCCCAGCACTGACTCAAAATGTCCCCCCCCCCCCCCCGCAAAAAAACCCTGACAATATGTCCGCCTTTTTACGACATTCGGGCAGGCTGGGGTGAGGGGGGGGGTGTGAATGATGTACACAATCTGTAACAATAGAGTGTTCTTGTTCACGGTCGAGATCGTTAAAGTGGGTCGAGATCGTTAAAGTGGGTGCAGAATTGTCAAGCCTTATGGCCTTACTGAGGTCACCTCAAGCTCCACTCTGAAGGAATATTTTGGAGAGTTTTAAGGGGATTGAAGCGTCATCTGCAACATCAGCCGACATTTGAAAAAAAAAGGGGGGAAAAACGTGTCGCCGCACTACTTTTCGGGCAAGCTCCATGCTAAAAACCCGGAGACTTTTTTTTGGCCTATGCTGATGTACAACTCCCCCCCCGGCAAAAAAATCCCGGATCCTGACAATGTACATACATGTAATCATCTCCCGAGTGTCACTGCACTATGAACGTGGAGTCAGTTTACACACATGACACGTGTGGGTGCTGAAACCATAGAGCATTAAGGCTTAAACGGATGCATTAGATAACATTTAGGCCTATATCAATAACAACAGTTTGCATAACGTCCTTCTTGTTTGCATTTGTCTATAAATGATAATGATGTCCGTAGAAAATTCATAACGTAGTCGAAATCATAATGCGTATACCAACAGAAGCAGCCAGAAACTTCTTGGCAAATACGGATCCGATGTAACAGTTCGATCTGTCGACTGTTGATTCTAGGGCTTCCTAATTCGACAACCGATCCGGAACCATAACCGAAAGTAAACAACTTAAGTGCATATAATTCGAGGTAGATGTCTAAAAAAATTAATACATGTGATGACCAACATATCCGGCTCTGGAAGTACAGTGCCGTAAACACGGAAATATCAGCTAAGGGCTAAAGATCAGTTGGCTTCCAAGCTTACCACCGATAGCAACTGGACGTGCAAATATTCACGAAAAGGAGACCACGTCCAAATTGACTACTGTACGGCTTGCGGGCAATTCAAGTATACAGGACGGTAAAAAAAAATCACTCCCAACAAAGCTTTTGGACGTGGCCTGATTCTGTTTAAACCCCGCAGTGTGTCAAAGGTCATTCGGTATGACTGACAAGAATTTAGAGTTGTACAAGTCTGCCACGCGTAATATGTCCGCCGTTATCAAGATCACTATTTAAACACAGACTGGATTGCTGCTTAAAAACATCGTTTTGGTGTGCAAACAATTTACAAATGTAGAGTGGTTGTTTATAGACAGACGGACAGCGATCTGTTCATTATGAATTGAAGGGAAAGTGATACAGTTGAGACTTTTGTAATTCCATGAAACGCCTGGAGCATTAGTTGGCAAGTCTATGTATATGAAATCGGATCTCATGATTAGAAACAAACGGAAGTTTACTCTAGTTTCATTGTGGAACAAAAGCCACATTTTATCGCTTCGAACCCTCATTTCAGTCAAAGCAACTGCGGTGTTTGCATGTTCAGTTGAACTGTCAAAGATTCTGCTGAAAATGTCGTCAAATTTGGCAGCCTTTTCTTGTTGGTTGTTACTACTGCATGTACTATTATTAGTGATGGTGATGGTGTCAACATGCCACGGAGTTCTCCCTGATCCCAAGGACCGAGAAACGATATCGGAGCACCGTGGCTCAGCGGGTGTAATCACGGGGCGCTCACGGTCTTGTGTGCCTGGCTACACCTGCTTATGTTACTCCGATAGCGGTAACTCACACATCTACAAGAAAGTCCAGTGTGACGCTGCAGGGGTGAATTTCGATGCCTTGATGGAGTCCATTCCACCTGCCGAGCTGATACTCCTGACGTGTGCCTACGACCGCAGCAGACATAACCTGACGGCTACAGCTCTGGCCAAGCACGCTCAAAGTCTTCAGCATCTACAGCTGTCTCTCTGTTTCGTGGGGAACATCGATCCGGACACCTTCTCCGAAACCTCTTCCATGGAGATGGTCGACATCTTTCACGCTTCCTTGACACCTGACAATCTCCCAGCTTTTGGAAAAATTACAAATGATGACGGGGACAAGAGTGTTACTGTCCACTTGCAAACTAATGAACTGACCGCCTTGCCTGAATTCGCGTTTGGGACCGAACGCAATAAGAACATCACGGGACTATCTCTGAGTTATAACGGTATGCAGGCGGTTGCACCCAAGGCGTTTTGGGGTTTAGGTAAACTGGAGAAACTGTATCTGAACAACAATGGAATTTCCGTCGTGCAAAACGCAACTTTCGAAGGATGCCACAATTTGGAAACGCTCTCTCTCCATGACAATAACATCAGTTTGATCGAAGATGGCGCCCTCGCACCATTAACGTCTCTCCGAGTGCTGGACTTGCAAAGGAATCGCCTGCGTTCCCTCGACGCATGCGCATTCCGCGGGATGGCGCAACTGCAGTTTTTGAACCTCAGTCACAACAGTCTTGGCAGCTTGCCAGATGGAATCTTCGAGGGTCTGACGTCACTGAAGGAGCTTCGCCTGGAGTGGAACTCGCTCCTCGCTTTTGAGTCTCGGCTCATCGGGTCATCACCTCTGGGTCAGCTGACGTTATTCAACATCTCCCATAATTCCCTTCGTGACGTCACACCATTCCTCCTGCAGACGAAGATGAGCAACCTCGTCAGCGCTGATTTCTCATTTAACAGTCTGCGCATGCTCCGTTCGGGAGCCGTGACTGGTTTGCCTTTGCTACAGGAAGTCAATTTCAGAAACAATGCCTTGTCCCATTTAGAGTGGGCCGCGATAGCACAGACACCAAAACTTCTCGCAGTTGATTTTCGATTCAACAATTTCAGTCTGGTGCCCGAGGCATTTGTTGACATGTTCATCGTGGAAACACAAAGAGAGAAGCAAATATCTATGCTGCTCGGCGGGAACCCGTTCTCATGTGGTTGCTACTGGTCCCTTGTTGTGAGATTGAGTAGTGAGAATTTCTACCCCGTTGTGCTGGTCGACATTGAAGAATTCGTGTGCGAAGCGCCCTCTTTTGTCAAAAGAAGACGGTTCATGCAACTTGAGAAGGACGAGTTTTGGTGTCCACTCGACTCGTGCATTCTTCAAGGCTGCCAGTGTTTTAACCGAACAATAGACAAGGCGCCGATCATAATTTGCCAAGAAAACGCTGCCCTTGCTGACTTCGGACAACTTCCTGTTACCATAGCTACATTCGAATGCCTTGGTTGCTTAGGTACCGGTATCTCGTCGGTGCCCGCACAAAGCTTCGCTGGTCTCTCTCACTTACAGACGCTGAATTTGAATGGGAACAATCTTACCTCTATCAGACCGGGAACTTTATCAGATTTAGCGAATCTACAAAGGCTGTCATTTGGTGAAAATAAATTGAATAGAGTCAGCAGCAGTGAGATGGCGTCATTGTCGTCATTGGTGACAGTTGATTTCCATAGTAACAGACTGCGTCATGTAGGAGTCGATGTTTTTGCTTCCAGCCAAGGCCTGCAAAGCATTGACTTGAGTGACAATGAATTAGCAACTCTCCCGGACGGATTGTTTAACCTCACGGATGATTTGCAATCAGTGCGTCTCTATGGCAACCCACTAGTTTGCAATTGCTCTTTGCTCTGGCTGAAGTATTGGATGCAGGAGAACTTCCGTATCGTTGAGCAAATACAAGACGTGTTGTGTGTTACCAACGAAACGGACGTCTGGATACCAGTTGTTCGGGTTGCCGACGAAGACTTTGGTTGTACGAACGGCAGTGACGTCATCACAAAGATTGTCGTCCATAATAACGTTGTTTTGCTATCTGTGACCTCTTCCGTTGTGTTTATTGTCTTTGTGGCTTCCCTGGTTGCTGTGCGGTACCGTTTCTCTATCAGGGTTATGCTGTACACTCGTTTGCGATTGCATTGGGTTCATGGCACTGAAGATGAGAACGAGGGTGATTTCATCTACGACGCTTACCTCGCATACAGCGACGACAACATCAAACAGGCAATCCACGAAATCGGTCCACGGTTAGAAGAAAGGGCGCCCCCATACATCGCCTGTCTACGCCACCGCGACTTCCCTGTGGGAGATTCCCTGTCCACCACCATAGTGGAGTCTATCAACGCGAGCAAACGAACAATACTGATCCTCAGCCCCAGCTTTTTTGAAAGCGAGTGGTGCTCATTGGAGTTCCAAGCCGCGCATGCGCAGACCCTCCGGGATAAGATGAACCGCATCATCGTCGTCATCGTGGAAGATTTCTCGCGAGATTTGCTGGAGGAAGACTTAAAGCTGTACATGTCAGCAAGTCGGTGCTTAAAGATGACAGATCCGCTATTTTGGGATAAACTCTTTTTCGCTCTTCCCAAGAAAGCCAAGAAAAAGAACACTGATTTACTTTTAGATAATCAGGAATTGAGGCTTGACCCTTGCCATGCAGGCCACGTGATCACATGAAATTGTGACGTTTCCCCCATCTTGGCTTCGTCTGGCGATGGCTATTTTTGAGCACAATCATAAACATAAATTGATTTTGCTACGGAACGAATGATACATGAAGGATTGGATTCACATCAGACAATTTGATGTAGCGGAGTTACAGTGACTAGAAGGCTTACTCAGGGGCCTTAAATTATGATGTGGTAGCTAAATTTGGTCTTCAGCCGAAGTTAGAGTGGGAGTATCATCCGTTGTCTACGGAGCCTTCTCAATCTCCTGTCCAACGTCTGTATATAATTATCTAAGCATGCAAATTTATGCGACCCCGCTTGCCAGCCAACCGGAGTTGATTTTACAAAACTGTAACGTCGATTCGATCAGAAAAGCGGGCTAAGCTGGGGTGGTTTTGCTTAAAGATGACAGACCTATGCAGGCGCGGATCCAGGATTTCGTTAGACGGGGGGCACACCTTCAGAGTATTTGCTCCGAGGACTAATGCGAGCGCGAAGCGCAAAGCCCTTACGGCGTGGGGTCCGGGGCCCGCTTAAGGGCCCCGAGAAATTTTGGATCCTAGATGCTCTGTGGTGCAATCTGAGGCGATTCCTGGCCCCTTTCCCCCTGCATTATTTGTGCAAAAGTTGATTATCTTGTAAGGATTTTTTAAAAATATACTCTTGTTGTTTTTTTTACAAATTTTAAGCTACTGTGTACTTCAAAGTTGCAAACCATGTATTTTCGTCTTCATAATTTCTTGCATTGTCTTAAAAAAAAAGAATTGTATATACTTAGACTGTAAACTGTTGCAACGAGCGATGCGCTGAGGCATTTGCTCCAACTTGACTAATGCGAACGCGGAGCAGTGTCTTAGGGCGTGGGGTTCGGAGCCCACTGAAG
The DNA here is from genome assembly GCA_029964075.1 of Patiria pectinifera. Classification (NCBI taxonomy): domain Eukaryota; kingdom Metazoa; phylum Echinodermata; class Asteroidea; order Valvatida; family Asterinidae; genus Patiria; species Patiria pectinifera. Next base: position 1,399,155 of record CM057134.1, on the reverse strand, counting down.
GGCCCCGGGAATTTTTTGATTCTATAGATGTTCTGTGGTGCAAACTGAGGCGATTCCTGGCCCCATTTCATCAAAATGTTGTGAAGAATATTAGGATTTTTTTTCATTATCGCTTTGGTTTGCGGTAAAACCATGGTTTAAAAAAAAAAAAATTTGTTCATCGGTTTGAAATTGTACTCATGTATTTCTTAATACAAGCCCAGTTAAGTTTCTTCTGTTGTTCACTTGATAACCAAGTATTTTCGACTGCATAATCAATTTCTTGCATTTTATTTTTGTAAAGGAATTGGATAGGCTTAGTTTTGTAGAATGTTTTAAGGATGCGTCGGGAGATCTGCCCCGAGGACTTATAATGCGGAGCGCAATGTCTTTCGGCGTGGGGTCCGGGGCCCGCTTAAGGGCCCCGGGAATTTTTTTGATAATTAGATCCTCTGTGGTGCAATCTGAGGCGATATCTGGCCCCTCTTTCCCTGAGTTATTTGAGCAAAATGTTTTAAGTTAAATAAGGATTTTTTTCATTGGTTTAATATACATGTATACTCTTTCTTTAACAAGCCTTATAAGTTTCTTTTGTCTTTCACTTGATAACCAATTTCGTCTGCATAATTGTTTTTTCGTGCATTTTATTTTTGAAACGGAATTGTATAGGCCTAGACTTAGTTTGTAAACTTTTGCAAGGATGCTTTCTAATGTTTTATATTAATTATAAATATTCAGTTATCAATAAGATAAGATTTTCTACGAACATTTTCTACGGAAACGGACATGTTTTGGACTCCTTGAAAGCGCGTGGAAGAAATGCTGGCAAATTGTTATACGAAAACACACCCCTTGACCAATAGTGTGGTCCAAAGAGTAGCTTTCAACGGGTATGTCGCGCTCATCGCGCTAAACACAGATCGGCTGTCACACGTGTTTTTCGTACCGGTACGTGCGCTCATTTTCATAACCCATATACCATGCAGGGTTACATGGAGTACGTACGGTGGGATCGCGGTTTTTTTCGAAGCTTCTCGAGTTCCCTGTGTCATACTATACGGCCAAGTACACAATGTTTGCAGGCCGCTGATGTTTAATATCGGCGCCGGCATTTTTGTTAGAAGGTTGCCCTCCTCCTTCCCTCCATTTCTCTCACCTCCCCCTCTCCCCCCCCCCCCTGTTTTATTCATTTTTTTGTGTGGACTCAATTTGACGGGGGAGCACGTGCCCCCGCGGCCCACCCCTGGATCCGATGCTAACTTAGCATAAAGGCCGGTTTTGAAGAACGTCCCCTACACTTATACACTCGATGTAGTTTCACATATCCATTGTTTTCTCAAAACAGTGAAAGTAGAACTGGGTAAACACAGTAGCATGTGAATGTCCGGCACGTACACACGCGGATGTGAATCTTGTTACAACTGATAATGTAGTAACCAACGGATAACGTATCATCAACCGATAATGTATCACAAATTGACCGATATTGTATCACTAACCGATAATGTACCAAAAATTGACTGATAGTGTAGTAAAATTTGTATCCGATAATGTATCACGTGTCGACGGATAATGTAACTACAAAATAAGTGTATCCGATAATGTATCACCACGGAACGGATACTGTATCAACTGATAATGTATAAAAAATCAACCGATAATGTATCAGTATGGGGAAAAGGTGTACACAAATGTTTGTTTTATGTCCGATTATCCCGCCCCACGTTTTGACCAGGGAGGGGGGTCTGGAGTAGTTGATCACCACCACCCCCATTATTTTGTATTTAGAGAAAAAGGGCAGATTTTGAGGTATTTTTCAAACTTTCCAACCGCCGAAATGTATTAAATAGTACTGAGAAAGGGAGAAAAAATACAAATAGCTTGAAATGCGCTGGGACGTCTGTATCATGAACAGCGCCCCCAGTGTCATGTGGTCTCCAGCAAGGCCCCCCCCCCTTTGTATTTCACGGCCAGGACTTTTTTTTTAGCTATCCCCCATCCCCAAGTCCCCAGCACAGATTTACGCTACTGTTGTAGGGGCGGATCCAGGAATTTTCGCGGGGAAGGGGGGGGGAGGGGGTTCATCAGCAAAACAATCTGAAAATGTACACAGGATTTTTTTCTCCGGACACTTGGCCTCCGTAAAATCAAAAACTTGGGGAAGGGGGTATCATATTTCAATAGGGGACGCTGTTCAAATTTGACAATTATTAACACTGGATTACAGAATGGTGTAAAATACCCCCTATCTAAGCTGCCTCCGTCCGTATTTTGAATAGGCGGACAATATACCAGTAATTTTTTTTTGGGGGGGGGTGTCACAGCAGAGATGGGGGGGGGGGGAGGTGTGCATTTTTTTTTTTAGGAATTTGTATGCAATTTGTTTTGGGACACAGCTGGGGGACCCCCCCCCCCGGATCCGCGCCTGTGTTGGCCTCAAGGAAGCGGCAGGCTCGTGACGTTTGGACTCCAAACTGTGTGGGTTGAACAAACTGAAGTCAGTGGGTAGACAAATAACAAATGACGTCACATGCGAACGGTGCCCCCCCCCCTAAAAAAAGCCGGGGCATTATTTTGTACGGTACAGTTATATTGTGTACATGATTGTAGGATTTTATCAGCGCTCCCCGTCGAAAATATGGCACGACCCCCCCCCCCCCTCCTCCTCATCGGCCCCCTCCCCCTCCCCCCTCACACACCCCCTCATCCCCCCACTAAATGAGCAGTAATGCTGTGATTGTGCCCTTTTCAAATCTAAATCGACTGGGGTCGACAAGGGACCCATTAAGCTTGATCGCATCTAGACTATCATCGACGATTGCCGCCTAAATCCGGTAAACTTGTTACATTGTATCTTTTGTGACAGCTCAAGTTACATGATCATTTCAGATGGTAGTTTTGCTATACACGTGCCTCGCCACTCGTATGTGTTCCCGGTTCATGCACAGCGCGTATTTTGAATGATGCAAAGTTATTGGGGGAGGGAATAGTCTGGGAGACTATCGCAAGTGAAATTGAACGTATGCGCGCGCCGACGTCGCCTGACGCTCATGCGAAGACGCTGCTGCTAATAGCCACATTCTGGCACATTCTGGAAGTGGTGTGGAACGTTGCGCGCGAACCAGTACAGTACAGTACAGTACGCACATGCTGTGTCCCGTCCATTGATGGTCCCGTAGTGGTAAAACGGGCCCTCTTGTGTCGCAGCACGGAGCCCATATGGAGGCCAAGTGTCCGGAGAAAAGAACTTGTCCACATTTCGGCGCGGATGTGCGAGTGCGGTTACCCCCCGACATCAAAAGCTGGATACGCTACTAGCCTAGGCCCACCAGAGCAACTTCCTACCTCCCAAATTAAAAAAATAACTTTCTCGAGTGGGGACTTATCATAGTAAAGGCACTTATTAGACTTAATTTGCAATATTTCCACCTTTTCCCAATACTGATACATTATCGGTTGATTTTTGATACATTATCGGTTGATACAGTATCCGTTCCGTGGTGATACATTATCGGATACACTTATTTTGTAGTTACATTATCCGTCGACACGTGATACATTATCGGATACAAATTTTACTACACTATCAGTCAATTTTTGGTACATTATCGGTTAGTGATACAATATCGGTCAATTTGTGATACATTATCGGTTGGTGATACGTTATCGGTTGGTTACTACATTATCAGTTGTAACAAATCTTCTCCCGAAGTGATTCTTCAATCTGCATCAGTTGCCAATCGGATAGGAACAAGTCGGGCCTGCGGAAAGTCAATGTTTTCAAGGTTTATTTTGTTCTTTTCTTCTTTCCTTCTTTTTCTGCATTTATTGACACGCGTCCAAACCGTTAGTTTATTTACCGATCTTTTTGGGATGGCTTTGGGACTTTCCCTCTCGTTGGTGTTTGGAGGTTCCTGCCAAATCTCGTTGGTGTTTGGAGGTCCCTGTCAAATATCTGGCAAAATGAGTGTTTCCTTGTAGAAAATGGATGTTCATTTTATTCAGTTGAAGGTTCACAAAGTCTCCGCATTTTTGTTTTGTGAAATATGACATGGGGACAAGACCGGGGTCCAATAATTTGCATGGGGCACAAGGACGAGTGAGGTGGGGGGGGGGTCGTTTTTGGGGAGCACTTAAATGGGGTTTTAAAAAGGTCAGTTTTGCCCCAAATTCTGAGGGGATCAGGCCTGCTTGGAGCTGCGGGGGGGGGGGGGGCGCCACTTCAGAAGTGGAAAGTGGTGGATGTTGTGGCAACTAGTGGCGGTTCTAGGGGAGGGGGCCTAGGGGGGAGCCCCCCCCCAAAAAAAATGTGTCTAGCCCCCCCCCCCCCTCCAAAAAAAACAATTCCATAAAAACAAAAATGCATTAGCAAAAAGAAGGAATGTGACGTACATGCAAACGGTCTCCCCCTTAAGAAATAGTCGTGAAAAGGGTGCATGTAGTTAATATTATAGTGTGCCTGATTGTAGGATTTTATTGGCGCTCCCCATTAAAAATATGGCACAAGGCCCCCAAACACACACCTATTGACTTTCGGAGGCCTACGTGTCCGGAGAAAATAACCGGTCTACATTTCAGCACGCCTCCCTAAAAAAAATATGGACCCGCCCTGCTAGCCCCCCCCCCCCCAAAAAAAAATTGCCTCTAGAACCGCGCCTGGTCGCAACTTCGTTTCTTGCAATTTGAAAAGGATTGTACCATAATTAGTGAAAGGCTTAAATCTGAAAACATACTATATTCCTTATGTTTCCATTAAAAATCAAAGAAAACGAGTTTTTTTTTAAAGCTTGGAAAAGTTGATCACTGCCTATTAAAATGTCTAGCCTGTTTTGTGATGTCGTTTTAAGGTTGAACTTGTATATCTGCGCTTCTAAAAAAAATTCTTTGACGAATTTTTAACTTTTAAGTTAGTTTATTTCAACAAATAGGACATTTTTTTTTTATCCATTTTGGGTGTTTGCAACACTCGCAAAAGGTAGTCTGGCTCCCAGACCAAAATATTCTGACTATTTCTGATGAATAGTCAGGAAACCAGTACAATGCAAATACGGAACGTGACCAAAAAGTTTGTCGTCGACAATTTCGGATAGCGCCGAGTATTTCTAGGTATAAAATAGGTTTTAACCTGCCATGAATAATCTAAACAGTGGAACGTGAAACAATTACCTTATTTCTACCTATAGTTTTTGTTAAGGGAACAAATGTGTGCTTCGGAGGTACTTATCACTCTGTTAGAGTCTGGGTGCTGATAATTACCCGAGCCGGAGGCGAGGGTAATTATCAGCACCCAGACTCTAAGCGGTCTTAAACAGAGTGATAAATACCGACCGAGCACATATTGATTCCCATTCATAAATACCTTTTCGGTAAAAAAAAACCCAAATAATTCGTTCAAAAAATCCCGATTTTGTTCAACAGGTTCACTTCATGCTTTTTTAAACATCCCTCTAGCAAAATAATGGAGTGTTCAGCTGGCGAGTAAGATGTAAACAACCCTTTTATGGAGATTGACGCGCGCGTAGCATGTTCTGCGCGATGTCGCGCAGAACGCACCTCGGGCGCTGCGTTTTGAATTTAGAACTATAAAATTCTGACTCGCTGGTAGTGTTGCGCATGCCTACGTGAGGATTGTAAACGTTCAACCAATGAAACGGTAAGAGGCACTGGATTTTTAGGAGTCCACATTTTTATTGTGACACTGGAAAAGTGTTTAAGACCAGCTAGCCATGTCTTTATCATCCGTTTAAGACCGGCCACGTGACGGGTTCTCGACCAATAGGAATGGCTAAACTGTCTGAGGTATTTATGAATATTAGGGAATAAATGTGTGTTCCGGAGGTTTTTATCACTCTGTTTAAGACCACTTAGAGCCGGAGGCTCGGGTAATTATCAGCACCCAGAATGGTTATTCATAAATACCTAAGACAGCTTACGCTTGCTTTATAGCCTGTGTAAAAAATTTCGGTGTCATGAAATTTAATCCGAAATTAAAAAACGGTGGGGTCCGGAAATTGGGCGCATATTGGTGGAGTGTTCCCCGTGCGTGGCGCACTTGAATAAGTCTCGGAAAATTACAAATTAACATTTGATAATTTCTGTAAAGTTGATAAATTCTGATAAATCATTATTATCTCTACTTACATACCCAGCCAGAAGTTTGTCAGAAAATTATTTTCTGATTTTTCGGGGCATTTTTAAAGGGTTCACGTTACACTTCAAAATAAAATCGAAAAATCACGCCAAAATAATTTTTTCCTAACTTTGTAACGGGTAGATAAACTCACGATTTATGAACGGAAGTGTTTAAAATTTCAGCAACATTTTTGCTCTGGCTATGCGCTATACAGGCAAAAAAATCAAAGTGCGCCACGTTAGGGGCCGCGCCACGTTAGGGTACATCAACAACACCTCTACTTGTTTTGAAATCTGATCGTCCGCGATGTCGCATATAGGATCGTCATCTTGTGCCCAAGATTGACGGAAAAGGAGTCGAACTGGGAGAAATGATCAAAAGATGGAGTTCATGGTGTGATCCTACCTCAAAATGTCTTGGATAATCCGATAAGGAAAGACTTAATCATTTGCTTAAATTACATTGTAGAATGTTAGGTTTGAAAGTTCCAGTCAGAGTTTTTTTTAATGAACATTGCGCTTGTCCAGGGTCAAGGGAGGACAGACGTGAGAGGGGGCTGACAAATTTGCCGACGAACCCTCCGTGCTTGGAGGTAGCCGGGCCTCAGCCGACCGCTAACAAAGTGTGAGGCTAGCGTAGGTTTACTCAGAGAGAACGGAGTACCTTGTTGCAGGGGCGGTGGAACGGGGGAGGGGGCGGCCTGGGGGCATCCCCCCCCCCCCCGATTTACCCTAGTGCCCCTTTTGTGGACATAAATGTGCCCCCTCGAGCATAAATTTGCCCCCTCGAGATGACAGAAAAACATGACCTAAAAGTTTCTGACAATTTGTTTGAAGTAACCATTTCCCAAAATGGTAAAGATAGTTTTGATATGAACGAGGAATATGAATATGTCCCAAAAGCCTTACAATACGCCCTGAAAATGGGCACATAATACGTAGATTGCATAATGACCGATTTTGAAGAACGTTCTCTACAAGTCTTATACACTCACATGTAGTTTCACATTCAACATTAATGTATCCAGTGTTTTCTCAAAATGTGAAAGTAGAACTGGGTAAACACAGTAGCATGTGAATGTCCGGCACGTACGCACGCGGATATGAATCTTCTCCCGAAGTGATTCTTCAATCTGCATCAGTTGCCAATCGGATAGGAACAAGTCGGGCCTGCGGAAAGTCAATGTTTTCAAGGTTTATTTTGTTCTTTTCTTCTTTCCTTCTTTTTCTGCATTTATTGACACGCGTCCAAACCGTTAGTTCATTGACCGATCTTTTTGGGATGGCCTTGGGACTTTCCCTCTCGTTGGTGTTTGGAGGTCCCTGCCAAATCTCGTTGGTGTTTGGAGGTCCCTGCCAAATATCCCGTAAAACGACTGTTTCCTTGTACTGTAGAAAAAGGATGTTCATTTTATTCAGTTGAAGGTTCACAAAGTCTCCGCATTTTGTGTGTGTGAAATATGACATGGGGACAAGACCGGGGTCCAATAATTTGCAGGGGGCAAGGGCGGATCCAGAACACAATTTTGGGGGGGGGGGCCAAAAAAAATTTTGGTCCCCTAAAAAAGTGGGTCAAAAAAATTACGGCGTGGGGTTCGGGGCCCGCTTAAGGGCCCCGAAAAAATTTTGGATTCTAGATGCTCTGTGGTGCGATCTGAGGCAATTTCTGACCACTTTAACCAATGTTTTTTTGAGGAAAAGATGGTGGTGTACTCATTGCCTGCCTTTATTGCGATGTCACATAAAAAAGAAAAATTGGTTTCGTTTTTTTGGGGGCATGGCCCTTGTTCCCCTGGATCCACTTTGGCAGGGGGCACATGCACAAGGAGGAGTGAGGGTAGGGGGGGGGGTAGTTTTTGGGGAACACTTATTAGGGTTTTAAAAAAGGTCAGTTTTGCCCCAAATTCTGAGGGGATCAGGCCTGCTTGGAGCTGCGGGGGGCGCCACTTCAGAGGTGGAAAGTGGTGGATGTTGTGGCAACCAGTGGCGGTTCTATTGGCATGGGTTTATGATTTCTACACTGGAATTTTTGCGGGGGGGGGTGGGTTCATCAGCAAAAAAATCTGATATGTAGACAGGTTTTTCTTTCCGGACGGGGGAGGAGGGGTGCTCAGAACATACTTTCAATGGGGGCGCTATTCAAATTCGACGGTTATTAATTACAGAGTACCGGTAGTAGAAAAATTCCCCCTAACAAAGTTTGCTCTGTCTGTATTTTGTGCACAGGCGGACATTATTACTAGTATAATTTTTGGGGTGTCCGAGCGGGTGGTGGGTGTTGCATTATTTTTCATGAATTTCTATGAACAAAAAATGTTGACAGAACTGGGGGGGGGGGGGGTGAATCCCTCCCCCCATCCGCGCCTGAATTGGCACAGCACCGGAACTTCTTTTTATGTACCAGTCTTCATACTTATTACCGTTTTCAACAAACTTTCAGTGACATTAGTACAGTGCAAAGATGGCGGGATCAGCAAATCTTTCCTGAAAACACGAAAAACACCGGAGTCACAGTCTATAACATTCTGCATCTGTTTACGACCCCAATATAGTTGATTCAAGTTGCCATTGTCAATAGATATGTGACGAATCTAAGCCTCCCTCTTGGGCCGCACAGCATATACGAAAGTCGTACAGAAAAAAACCCACAGCAAATGGCTGCTATATACATGTACATGGGCGTAAAGCACGGGGTAGGGGGAGGGTTATGGAATCATACCCCCCTCCACTTTTTCGTGATGCGAAACAAAAAAAATACGCAGATTTTGAGGTGTTTTTCGAACATCCCTACAACCAAAATGTATTCAGTAGCACTGAAAAGTCGAGAAAAAAGTACAAAAAACTTTTTAACTACGGAAGAGCTTGTAAGACGAAGGGAAGTCACTGAGACGGGGAGATAGGTAGCCTCGGAAGCCAGGGGCTTGAGATGACCTGGTGGGATTGAGGTCACTGGAGAGGATTGAGCATCCTCAGTATCTGACTTAAGTAAGGATACCCATGAGCCAGATGATCGATGACGGCAATGATCTTAGCAATCTTCATTGTGAAAGTCTTGGGGTTAGCTCGAATGGATTCCACAACAAAGCTCTAGGGACTCTAAATCTCAATTTCTGATAAAAGATGTTTGCACAGAACAGATTTATGCGCACACCGCCCGGTCGTAAGTGGTTGGTAAGGTAACGTTCGGTCAGAATATCCCTTGGAGCGACCCTTGACAAGAGCCGTTACGAGCGGGTAGGACAGGTCCCAGGGCCGTGAGTTACGGCAAGGTATATACACGTCCAAGCCGTGGCCGGCTGCTCGTCCCGGCCCGCGGAGAAGGAACCCGGAGCACCGCAGTTCCCCTCCTCTTCTGTGATTGGTCACGGTTCCCATGACGTCACGCTATTTGTGGAATTATGCTGCATAAATTTTCTTCAAAAGATTGCGCGTGAAAATCAACGTCCGCCGAACTGAACAATGCCACACTACATGCCAAAATAAATTAATTAGCCTAGAAAATATCACGCAAGGGGCGGAGTCGATCCCCAGAGTGGATATAAAAGTAGCGCACAAGCCAAGTCCACTCCACAATTAGGCTTCAGGATGGAACCGAAGACAAGTCTCGTCGCTCCGTTCGTCCTGTGTCTGCTACTCGTTTGTCTTCCAGCATCAGGTAGGTTTAAGGCTCACACTTTTATGTTTCTCTGATGACTGAGACATATGGTAATGTGGAGCACTTCATCGACATTGAATTACGCCTGACAGTTATACGACTTTCGATTCCTCTGTGTTAGTGGTCAGTCTCTCTGTCGGGCTGGACATCCCAGTGTCTGCTTTCACCAACCATCATCAAAAATGTTGCTTATTGGGTCTTAAAAACAACTCTCGATACATAAAGCTTTCCAGTGTATCCTCAACTGCACGCGAACTGCAATATGGTCCATGGCCGTTTCCTGACGGTTGTACCCTGCAGCGGCTACAGCGCTGCGGCGCATGCGCTTGTTCCGCTCGAATTGTTTGAGAATGACTCAAACCATCATGGTCCAAGTTTACGACCGTGGATTGTGTGATTGTATTACCCTCTTCTTTTCTACACTTTTCAGATGCATACCGTGCGGGTAGCATTATTGAAGGAGAAATAAGTGAGTACTTTAGATAACTTTATTGTAGCAGGCATGTGATCATTGTATATTCACGAGGCCCCCTTTAATGTAGAAACCACTGTGCGCCCTATCCGGTTCGTAAGTGTGACGTCATCTCAACTTACTGTACATGGTGTAGCATGGCACCAATGGAACCGGAAGTTAACGCAACTTGAGTGTTTATCCAATGGGCGCTCGTAATCAGTGGTGCGTGCGCGTGTATGACGAAGTCACTTTCAAAGCAACTGCCCAGTGACGGATTATTTGAACAAGAGTGATCACAATGCTTTCGCCATTGAAAGGGGCCTCAGTGATAGAATGGCAGCGTGCCCAGATTGGTATATAATAATTAACATAGATCAGGGACTGGTTCATCTTAATGAAGTGGCTACGGCTAGCTGGCAGTAAACACACACTTCGAGCGCAAGTAGCCTTAGCCGCTTCCATAGGCGCATGTGTTTGCAAGTCGTATAGCCAAGAACTCAAACCTGGCCTAATTTAACATCTTTATTATCCCGGTTTTTATTAATGAACATTATTGGAAAAGAAATCCATATAATATACAGTTTTACTCTCCATGAGGCATGATTGCCAAGTTCTCTTATTAAAAAAAAATTAAACACATGTCGGCCTAAATATACTGGATTTATCGCTACTTGACGCAAACCTGCCCGCGTACTCTGACCTTTTGGATGTCATGCTGGTGACAAAAAGACTTTTTTTCAACATTTATTTTACTAGAACGTTTAGTTCGTTATTTTGTTCATGAGAAATGTCCTCTTTTTGAGCGTGAATGGTTTTGAACGTGTAGGGGAACAGCCCTTTTGAAAAAGAAATTCACTTTTTGGAAAGAGACGTCGAACAATTAAAAAGATCTTCCGGTCTCTATGCCCTACTTTATATAGAGAACATCAAATTCTGTGCAACGGTTATTTGAAATTGTTTTATTCAAAGTCGGTCGTAGCAATCCCAAGGTGAAACATTGCAGTATTTATTTTCCTGCCCTCTGAGAGACGCAATTATAATGTTAAATAGTTGGCTGGTTCATCCTCATCCCGTACGCTACTCCATGCACCCGGCAGGTGGATAAATCACCTGTTGCCGCGTATTGAACTTCGTTTTCTTTCTTAATTCATTAACAAAAGAGAAAGGACAACGTAATTATTACATAAAATATTTTACTTACCAGACGTGCTAAAGTAATTAGAACCCAACCCTGTCTGGGTGATTAGGGTGTTACTTTTGCCAAACTGTACCTATAAGTTTCTTGCAATATCGCCCGACGCCAGCCCCCTATGCCTGAGTCGACGTAGTAGTAGTATATAATTATGTACATGTAATAGTAATGTCACCATACGATGTTGCAAACTCTAGCTCACTACATACAATGCTTAAGACCTTTGGCATCCAATTTTGACTTCAGCACATCAGGAACATCCCCCGAAAAAAACCTGGATCCGGCATTGATCAGAGACAGGAGGGACAAAAGAAATCACGTATAATACTCGAGATTAAAGCCCATGCACGGATATTATATAGGGATCACTGGCGGGACTCGAACCCCGGCCAGAATGGGAGCAGTCATCTTGCTAAACTCACTCCCAGAATGAGATATACAGGCAGCGACAATGTGGGCATGGGTAAGGAGGGAAACTGGGGCATGTATCAAACACCAAAGCATATTTTGCTTGTACGTCACCTGGCTATCTTTATTATTTTGCAGAGAGTATGGACGATTGTGTAGTCTTATAAACAACACAGTCAAATACTGCTGGATTCTCTAGTTCTCAAAAAAAACCAAACCCAAACCAAACTGGAAATCTTGTAGCAATGGAAAACAAGCCTGAAAATCAAATTTCCGTTGATTGCTGATTTTGTAATCCTTTATCCTTTTAGTTATTTTGAATGATTTCAAAATGGCAGTTACACCCAGTTGACCCTATAATACAACGATACATTTGAATGTTTCAAAGTCACTCTACCAAAACATTTTTTAGGAGTAGGCCGAATTAGTAGTCACTGATTTGTTTCTCTCGCTTTTTTTAATACATTCACAATCCTGAGCAAGGCAATAAATTATGAAGAACATAAAATGTTGCAATGTTTGATCGTTATCTAAGAACATAGCTTCCCTATTATGTGCACTGATTGCCCATCAGATGGTTCCGAAATATGTTAAGTTCCCATATGCTCAAATGCAACCATTTGGCTTACAGCCGAGCCGGCCCTAGGAGTTAGTATAACCCCGTCGTATTAATCCTCGAGGGTGATTGTCAAGGGCTCTTGGCTCGTGCTCATTACATGTATACCAAGCACTCGTGAGAAAACATCCCAATCCGTTGTGTATTCATCACCTAAATAAATAACATGTTTCGTTTTGTCAAAAGAATATTTCTGTGTTGTATGTACATTGTATATCTTTACTTTCTCAAGCCAATAAGTCAAACTCGTTTTCGAGGGCTGCAGTGACCATTCGCCAATTTGTCCACAATGCAAAATTCGTTTCATGTTTGCAAACGTCTACTTTGACCTCCCGTAGCTTCTCACGATCGACTGTTATTTCTTTGCCAGAGGGGAGATGTCAAATTTAGTCATGAGTTTAACACTCATGAGACTCCAACGACTGACGTCTAAAGTAAACAAACGAACACAGGGGGAAAAGTGACGCTATAAACGTCAACAAAAAGTCGTCACGCACATAGGCCGTATGAAATGATTGAAAATGTTTCGAGATGAAATTTGATAGCTGAAGCACACACTGGAAAACAAAGAGCGATCAGTAAAAAAAGGAAGGATTTTGGTTTTCTAGGGTGGCGAGGTACTTGTTGATACCCGATACTTGAGATTCGCTCTTTGCATGAGAGAAGGTCCTAGCTCTATGATGAGAGGGTGTCATAGCCTGCGCCTGTTTAACACCCTATAGAGCTGGCCCAGGGTATACGTATCGGCAACGCCGACCCAAACGATATGGGCTCGTGCCCGGTACTTGGCCCCGCCCGAGATGAAAGGGCGCGGACGCAAGGCCGGCTCATGTTTCCCAGACTAAAATAGGGCGTGCCTATGACACTGTTTTGAAGTGTCTGCCCCACTTTCTTCTTTTTCTATTGTTAACGCCTAGTACGATCGTGGAGGAATAAGACAGAGTAATTTTATTAAAGGAGAGAAGACAAACATCTGGAACACAACTGGAAAGAACCCGATTTAAAGAAAGCAGAACAAATAAAGACGCATTACTTCCATAGTTTTATTAATTCCTCACACACGAGAAAACACTATTCGTGTAGCCTATATAGGTTTTGCCAGTTAATTTATTAACACTTGTATTGTTTGAACTCCTTGGAGAGATACTTTAATTTCGTTCTAGAACCTCGTTGAGCTCCAATGTTAATTCCGATTTCATCTGGGAAAACATATATATTAAAAAACACACCTGAATATCAAAATGAATTCATTCCTTTCAAATTGTTCTTTAAAAAAGATAACTTGTCCGGGCCGGACATGGGAAATTGAGGTCATACAAAGCACAATCTCTTCAGTTTCATAAATTTAGCACGATACAGATCTAAGTGGATACTAGATAGCAAGGAAAGTGGTCGACTGAAAACAGGCAATTTTCCGGCTTTTCACGGTGGGTCAGATGAAAATCACAAGATTCTGCTGAATGCATTTCAAAATTCTGCTCGATTTAACAAACATCTGCTATATCACCTACAATTACACGAAAAGCATTATAAACACTAATTCATAAATACCTAAGACAGTTTACGCATATTGGTCGAGAGCCCGTCACGTGGCCGGTCTTAAACGGATGATAAAGACATGGCTAGCTGGTCTTAAACGCTTTTCGAGTGTCACATGAAATTTGGACTCCTATGGAATCCGGTGCCTAAAGCTACAGTCCATCATTTGTAATTTGTGCATTTTGTTCATTTGAAGCAACGAAAGAGTTCAAAATCTAATGAAGGATACTGAGCAACTAACCTGATGAAGTTTCAGCTAAGCTTCAGCTGTACATTCCGAGAAAAACAGCATTCTAAGATCTCAATTTCAAATCAAAAGGTACTGTATCATGTTTTGAATTGTTTTGAATTTCAGCTATACGCGACGTCGCGCACTGACCCGACGAATTATAACAACCGCGCGCGCGTGTGCGTCGTTCCAATACTTGTGCGCGCTACGCTGAATAACAAAACGAACTACTAATTTAAATTTTCCTACGGTGCTTCTTAAGAATCACCGTTGAAAATGTCTTCTTTCGTTGATTACTTCAAAATGACATCTTCCCAGAAAGAATAATTTCACAGGGAGTTTAGTTCCCTTACCATCTTTCAACCAAGTTTGTTTTTCAACAATAATTACGCCAATTACTTTTCGGATGGCTGCAAATGATGGACTGTAGCTTTAACGTTACATTGATTGAACGTTCAAATTCCTCCCGTAGGCATGCGCAATGTGCTACCAGTGTGTTCCCCAATACCGATGTTCCCCGAAATCCTCACCCTAAGCCTAACCCTAACCCTAATCCTAAGGATTTTGGGGAACATCGATATTGGGGAACACATGTTTTTGTAATACAACAACGGCTTACCGAAGACCCGATATAGAATTAGGCGCCCACTGAATGGTCAGAATTTTGAGGTCGAGACGCAGTCTTGTTTTGCATAATTAATCGCCGAATCTGCTCCATATCATAGATCCTTGTGCAAGGCCCTCAGGGGATATTCCAAAGACTTAAAAGACGAAGGCAAGACTTGAATCTCGGCCACTCTTAGGGCCTATATACATAGTTGACACTTACACATGTTACTTGTAGTTTGTAAAGTTAATTGCGAGTCCCTTGCCCGGCTTAATTTGTACAGGACCATGAGCTTATATCCTAGAAATTTTGGAGCAAATACTCATATATATGTTATCATTGATATATTTCTTGGTATGTGTTGTACCGAATATAAGCAATTTTTAATGTATATATTTTTTTACTGTATCCGGTGTGCGATGTATTTTTAATGTATCCAGTTATTATTATTGTTAATCGCATTTGCATATTTTGTACATAACATTTTTTGACGCTTAATAAATATTAATAAGAAGGGTATAAATGTGTGCTTCTGAGCTTTTCAACATTGCATGTAAACCAGTTGGAGTCTGGACGCTGATAAACCTCGAGCCGAAAGCGAGGGTAATTATCAGCACTCCAGACTCCAACCGGTCTTATTCATAGTGTCTAACACCGACCAAGCACATTTTTATTCCTATTCACATATAAATACCTTTTAAATAAAAAAATAAAAAAAACCTCTTTTCGGTCCAAAGTCAAAAACAAGTCAAAAGTTTAAGTTTTCAACGATTTCGATCAACAAAATACCCCTCTGGCTATACATTGGTTATAGGCCCTCTGCTAAACAACTCCTTATTTGGTGATTGACGCGCGCGTCTCATATCGCAGTTGTACCGGTGTAGTGTGAATTTATGAAATACGGATTCACTGGTAGTATTGTGCATGCCTACGCAAGGATTGTGAACTTTCAACCAATAAAACGGTGCTTGCACCGAATTTCGCCTGGAGTTTAAACTTCATGCGACATCTTTCATTATCTGTTCCATTTTTTTTTAGGTTAACCAATGGCTATTGATAAAAACTTCCATTCAAAGACGATCACCTCTAAAAGTAGTCCTGAAGCCCATCGCCATTTTGAAATAGGATGCTACGATCCATTGCAAAAAAGAGAAATTTTAAGGCCAAAATTCATCCGAAATTTCGCAGAAATACGAGCTCGCAATCTGGCGCAGTTCCACGGGATGGGGGCTGGCTGAAGCCCCCCAATTTTGTTAAGCCCCCCACACACACACACACACAAACCAACCAATTTCCATTAAAAAAAAATGGTAGTATCCATTTTTAGAAGTTGACGTGTGAATTATCCCCCCACCCCTCCAAAAAAAAAAGAGTCGTGAGAAGGGGGCGTTATAGTGTGCATGATTATAGTGTGCCTGATTGTAGGATTTTATCAGCGCTCCCCATTGAAAATATGGTACGAGCCCCCCCCCCCCCACTATAGATTTTCGACTGATCCACCCTGCTAGGCCCACCAAAAATATAGGCTCCAGAACCGCGCCCGGCTCGCAATTCGGTTCACGGCTTCTGTTTTCGACCAAAAAAAATTAATTCTAGATGCTGCTGTGGTACGATCAGAGGCAGTTTCTGACCACTTTAATCAAATTTTCTTGAGCAAATATTATTTAACATTATCTTCGGGTTTGGAGTACATGTAATTGAATCAGCTATTCTGAACAATATAATCAAATAAAAGCTACAATTTGTATTCGGGGACGAAAAAAGTGTGTTGGGGGGGGGGCGATATGACATCCCACACTTTACAAGTGGGGGTGGGGGTTGGGGAGGGGAACATCCCCAGACCTCTAACTAACGGATAGTACAGCGGATTGGTGATAATATTGTTCAGTTTGATGATAAAAGCATATGACATTTGGCACACAGTCAGAGCATGGGAAAGATATTTGGCTAAACGGCCATCGCAGATTTGTCCTGCATTTGTTCCCGCAGGTAAAATATTCCACACTGACTTAGGCCTATACAAAGAGTTTGGTTATGGCACGATACAATCACTTCATTGATTCGTGATATCGTGCCATACAGAGTCATTCATGCATGACTCAACCGTCCATAGCTCCACGGACGTCCTGGAAAAAAAGCCGTACAATATGCTGCGTTGTTTTGTGAATACGCTCATTTTAAAACCCTATTCTCACCTAAAGCTAGCTACACATAGTTATTCTGTGGTATTTGGTACACAATTCCCCCAAAGACCGTTTAGGGGGTTAGGGTTCAACATACATGGTATTGTTGAATAGTGGAACATGTGGACAAGTTTACACCAACAACTGCAAGGCATATAGCAGTGGTTTTCCGTGTCTGTTTTCTACCAAACTGTAAGTACTGTAGATGCACGTTTTCTAGGCAGTTGTCCTTTCCTCATATTTCAATTAATGGTTACTGAGATAGTTAAGGAAGGAGGCACGATCATCCAGTGTTTAAGGAAAGGAAATGGGAAAAAATGTCATCGCTAGTGCTACCTTAACACAGTGGGCCATATTGGGACGTGACAGATGAAGAACCGTATGTATTAGATGTGTACATGTACATGTATACATGTATATCGATGCACTATGGAGGTAAGAAAACTACACTCAACCAAAATAAAGCAAGTCCCCCTTAATACTTTTCTGTCTAACTCAGAAACTACTGGGCACATCTTGCTCAAATTACGACTGATCAGCACAGAAATCCCTTAGCAATCCAGCCATACTTCTTGTTTGGCCCAAAACGTGATAATGTGTACAAAATGATGCAATTGATGACAAATGGTACCGAAAAAAGTTGCACCTTTGTATACGTTCAAGGCGAGTGTGAACCACAACTTGCACGTATACAAGTGCAACTGTTTTCGGTTCCATTTGTCATAAATTGCATAAATTCGTGCACATTATCACTCAGTGTTTTGGGCCAAATAAAGAGTATATGGCTGGATTGCTTACGAATTTCTGTACACGATTTGAGCGAGAGGCCGTGCTCAGCAGTTTCAGAGTTACACAAACAAATTATTGGAAGGGGGGGGGGCTTTCTTTTTTGGTTGAGTGTACTTGGCATAATTTGATTAAAGTATAAGAGAGAAAGGTCGAAACATTTTATGTGTGTACACTCAATTGTGCTGTGTACAGCAGCGGTGAAATATACCATGGATGACATGAAATGCATGTATTCTTCCCATAAAATTAACATAAAACCTTCCTGGTATTCTAGCAAACTGGGTACATTGTGCCATATGTGTTTATTTAATTCTGAAAGAAAATGGAGGGTTGTGTTTCTCCATCAGACCTAGCTAAGTTCTGTGTTGGCTTTATGACATTATTGAGCTGAATAGTGTAATTATTTCACTCTTTGTTCTTTGTGTTTCTATGGTTTTCATGTCAATCCATGCGGGAGAGTTAAATACTCTGACCCCACTCCAGTGGTGGTGTATCTACACAACTTTAAAAATAGGCCTATGCCTCAAACGATTTTCGAGTTGTTTTATTTCGGCGATGGCTGACAGCCACTGAGGTAACGATGTCAAAGTGTTCATATCTACCCTGTCGATTAAGCCATAGAGCAAGGCATATTCACTCCCCCCCCCCCAAAAAAAAAACTTGTTTGCCAGATCAAGTACGGATCCTATACTTATGCGTCTATCAAATGTCCCCCCTCCCCGCTGCCCCAGGTCCGATTGTCGGGATTTGGTCACGTTTTCATGCCCAGGGTGGGGTACTGCATGGAAAGGCAATCACTAGTGCGCCCCACGTTTGTATGTCGGGGCATGGTCGGGGATTGTCACTTAAATTTTGCCCGAGGGGTGGGGATTTTGTCACTTGAAAAGTGACAATCCCCACGTCTTGGGTGATGGGGCAGCCGGGGGGGGGGGGGAACAATTGATAGGCGCATTACAAGGATGAACGACTGTTCTGAGCTCTAAGTAGTAAAATGCCTTGCAAGGACTTGCCTTTATTGGTCACGGACGCGTGATTAACATGTCTATAACAGCCGTTTGGTTGCGATGGCCGTTTTCTGAAGGTTACGTAATACCTTATTTTGAACGAAAACAACATGCACACAGACATGTGGATGTTCGCGGGCGAAATCTTTCACAGCAGTTTCTCCCGTTTGGAAGACCGTATCTTCATGCAACTTTCAGGGTTTGTTTCACTTAAAATGATCAAACTATATGCTAAAAATCGGTTTGATATGTTTTCGTTGAAATTGGACAAATAGGCCTGGTTACTTGCATTTTTACAGTTGTAACACAGGTGTTTGCAATATCTGTATCTTTTCAAGCCTCATGAATATTAATAAGGTTCTTATCCATCATGGTGTACAGGCAAAGACAAGGTCCTCAGTATTTCACCAACCAAGTTTAAAGTCTCGATTCAATTTTTAAAGACAACTTTTCTTCAACGTTGTAAAGCACGTTTTCGTTCATGCATGGAGGTGGGAAAACGTCCATATTTCATTGTATTGAATTGGTATTTATCAGTTCGTAAAACGGTAAATGATCAGTGGTAGGCAACTGCATTTGATCGTTTTTTTTGTTTTTGCTTAAAATTGACAATTTGGGAATAGACTTTGCAAAATTACGTAAAATATTCACAGTTACTCGTCATGCACTTCATTCCTGTTATTTTTATGAAATGGAACGAGCCACATATTTTTAAAACAATTGTTTTCTTATTCGGTCACTTTGTATTTATATCACCCTGTGAGTGAGTTGATATTGTATTGTATTTTTTTTTGCATTAAAAATCGCTCTTATACATTTGCTCTTCAACAATGTCATTTTTTTTAATCCGAATTTTAAATTTGCATGTTTTATTTAAACGGAAATAACCTTGTTCATTCATTTTATATCCAGCTTGTTTGTTGGGTGTCCCATTCAAAGGTGAATAACCTTTGTATGGTTCGAAAAATAGCAGTATAAAAACAACATTTGGCGGGAAGCAATAGTAATCGGTCTTTTTTATGCGGCAGGGTCGTGCCCCATTGCAAAATAACTGCGTCAGATTTGTAAGGGGTCAACCATGCAAAGCATCCTTTCACAGACGTATGCATGCATTCTATGTTAACCGCTGCTCGAGTTTTATCAAGCTGATTCCAATAAAAATTGCTTTTCTTTCTGAATTAAACAAATTCAAGGCTAGGGGTTATTGTTATGGTTATCATCAGCGGGTATCTATAACGTTTTGGTACTGGCGTATATAGCCAGGGGTAAAGTCTGTATAGAAAGAAAGGATTATACACTCAACCAAAAAAAAAGGAGGTCACTCTTGTTTTGTGTAACTCAAAAACTACCGGGCACCTCCCACTCAAATAACGACTAATCAGAACAGAAATAGCCTATTTCTTTTTTTGGTTGAGTGTAGGTCTATGTAGCAGATTCAGCGAATACTAGGCCTATGCAAAACAAGACTGCGTCTTGACCTCGTGATTCTGACCATTCAGCGGGTGCCTTGTATCGTGTCTGATGTACACGTATTACAAAACAAAATGTCCAATCAACAGCTAATTAGTCCACATTTCTGATCGATATGACGTCACAGATTGTAAACTGCACTCCGATTAGCTGGCGCGCTTGGTGGCATATATTGTGCATAATATGCTAGGATATAACAGGTTTATCAGACGTTCGGTAACTTAGCTATAGCTCTGCACACTGACATGACAAGAATGGCTGTGATCGGACAAGCTAGTGGCTAAAACCGAGTTAGGGGATATAGTTGCGGTTGGGAATGGTGGTTTGCGCTTTAATTTCTTTAAAAAAAAAAAGAAGGATAAAATGTATTTGCAAAATATCAACGGGGTGGGGGGGGGGGGGTTGCCTCTCCTCGCCTGCTAGATCCGCCACTGGTCGATCGTAATGACATTTATCTTGCGCAAAATGCATAACATTATGTTCTAATGTTCTTATACCAGTTTTTGTTTTTAGCGAGTACGTTTAATTTGGACCAGGTTTGTCAATAAAACGCTTCAGTCAATCCAATGAAAGTTGTCCATGCAGTGAATTGGAACACTTTAATACGCTAGCGACATCCGACTGTGTTTGTATTATAATTGCATGTATGAGGGCATGTCAGCATGCATATACAATCTGCGAATCAGCTTCTGCATTGACTGTAATAGAGACCAGTGTATTGGGGTGTTTTTAGATGCTCAAACATTCATTCTTACCTTTGGTTAATGTGTACTTTTTTTTAGGGGGGGGGGGTGTTGGGAAACTTATGTTGTACATTCGTGGGCCAAAAAACCCATTATTGCAAACCCTCTTCAGTGCATTTTTTTGTACATGTAATTACATTGAACCTTGTTGGATTTGGATAACAGTGTTAATTACTTTGTATACTGTTGCAGTGACTATGTAACATAAAATTCCATCATCTTATAACTGCAAACCGATTCACATTTTATAAACGAGTCGTGGTGTTTGTCATAGAGGCTGTACGTGTTGCGTTGTCTCCCACACCGCCCTGACATATTTTTATAGAAAATACTGATGTTGTGATCTCTTGCCCAGTATTGCATGACAGCGGGACATGTATGGTACACCACAAGCTTCATCGTATCAAAGGTTGAGCGACCCGTCCTTGCATTGTCTGGCCAAACAATAACTGACAACCTTCAGCTGAGGAAACTTGTATATAATACATCCAAGGTAACCGCGCCTGTATTAACCTCAGAGTATTCATCGCTTAGTACGCTAGTTTCTGCATTCGAAAATTCCACGAATGCCACCACGTTCCAGTAACCGCCATAATTAGAAAAACGAATTATATTAGGCATACAATGAAGTTTTTTTCGTATCACAAACTGAGGTAATATACAACAAACTCTAAATGAAATGATGATATGACCACTCGTTTTTAATTTGTTTTCCAAACTCCCGCAGTTTTGCGGGTACTAATTTCGACTATATGTTAATGAGGTTTGGGTACGTTGATCATACTAAGGGCCCATACTGATCCGTGACTGTTCAATTAAGTTGAATACCATATGGAACGTGTGAGATATGGAAGTGGTACGGTACATGATGTACATGTACATGCCACGATACCACAGCTGCCGCAAATTGAAAGAGACGAAAACTAAAAGTGTCCGTTCAATCACCAAACGTACGTGTGTTCTGTCCATTCTCTGCTCTGCCCACACCGAATCAGGTGCACATTTGTAAATTGTAAGTATTAATATTAATGGTTTTTTTTATCAAATCAATATTCATTTTGATGTAGCTTATACTGGCTGACTGACTGAAGACTGATTAAAAAAAATGAGTTGTGTCGCTGATTGTACGGAGTGACTAACTGATGTACCGACTGACTGACAGACCGACGGTACGTGTCACTGGGTATACTGAGTGACTGACTGAGTAAAGTACTGACTGACTGACATGCAGGTTGACTGATTGAGTGTGTCACTGATTGAGGGATTGGCAGAGTAACTGTCTGTCTGTCGGGCTGTCGGGCTGACAGACCGACTGATGACGTGTCACTGGGTATAGTGACTGACTGAGTAAAGTACTGACTCCCCGACTTACAGACCCTGATTGTACTGATCGAGGACTGGCTGAGTAACTGTCTGTCTGTCTCCCCGACCGACTGACAGACCGACTGATGACGTGTCACTGGGTATACTGAGTGACTGACTGAGTAAAGTACTGACTAACTGACTTACAGACCCTGATTGTACTGATCGAGGACTGGCTGAGTAACTGTCTGTCTGTCTCCCCGACCGACTGACAGACCGACTGATGACGTGTCACTGGGTATACTGAGTGACTGACGTACTGAGTAAAGTACTGACTAACTGACTTACAGACCCTGATTGTACTGATCGAGGACTGGCTGAGTAACTGTCTGTCTGTCTCCCCGACCGACTGACAGACCGACTGATGACGTGTCACTGGGTATACTGAGTGACTGACTGAGTAAAGTACTGACTAACTGACTTACAGACCCTGATTGTACTCTGAATAACTGTCTGACTCCACGACATACCGACTGTCGGACTGAGTAATTTACTGACTGACTTATACAGGCCGACTGAGTGTGTCACTAATTACTGTATACTGAGAGACTGACTGTATACTTAGAGACTGAGTAACTTTCTGACTGACTGACTCCTCGACAGACCGACCGACAGACCGACCGACTGAGTGACTGATTGAGTGTGTCGCTGAGTATACTGAATGTCTGACTGCATGAGTAACTTACCGACTTACAGACCGACTGACTCCCCTATGTCACTGAATATACTGGGTGACTGACTGAGTAACTTTCTGACTGACTGACTCCCCGACAGACCGACCGACTGAGTGACTGATTGAGTGTCGCTGAGTATACTGAATGTCTGACTGCATGAGTAACTTACAGATCGACTGACTGACTTATGTCACTGAATATACTGGGTGACTGACTGAGTAACTTATACTGACTGACAGACCGACAGACTGAGTGTGTTTGAGTATACTGATCGAGTGACTGACTGAGTAATGAACTAACTGACTGACAGACCGACTCCCCGAGTGTGTCACTCAATGAGTATACTGAGTGACTGACTGAGTAAAGAACTATAAATGACTGACGGACCGACTGACTGAGTGTGTCACTCAATGAGTATACTGAGTAACTGACTGAGTAATGAACTGACTGCAAACCGACTGACTGTGTCACTCCCTGAGTATACTGAGTGAGTGACTGACTGAGTAATGAACTAACTGACTGACTGACAGACCGACTGAGTGTGTCACTCAATGAGTATACTGAGTGACTGACTGAGTAAAGAACTAAGTGACTGACGGACCGACTGACTCCCCGTGTCACTCAATGAGTATACTATAAGTGACTGACTGAGTAATGAACTGACTGACTGACAAACCGATAGACTGAGTGTGTCACTCACTGAGTATACTAAGTGACTGACTGAGTAATGAACTAAATGACTGACGGACCGACAGACTGAGTGTGTTTGAGTATACTGAGTGACTGACTGAGTAATGAACTAACTGACTGACAAACCGACTGACATAGTGTACGTGTCACTGAGTACACCGAGTAACTGAGTAACCCACTGACAAACCGACTGGGTGAGTGTGTCATTTGTTATATATAAAAAAATGTCCCTATCCTTCGGATCCAACAAGTCCACTATCGTGTTTTTCATTTGAGAACTCGTCTTTCATCATCCAGTTGTCGGAGAACTATAGGGTCATTATCAAAAATATCATTCGGACGGTCGCGGATTCTGTAAAATTATGGTGTTTTTTTTTAAATCGTAGAGGTTATGCGTCTTGAGTATGTTTTAGTAATCAAAACCTTTGTAGGAGATGATTGTTGTGAGCTAGCAGGTGTAACATACCAAACCGAATCCTCGTATAAACACGACCTGCAGTGACTATTGTCCTTTCTGAGCCCGTATTAACGAGAATCGACTGTATATAATAATAATAATAATAATAATAAACAGTTCTTATATAGCGCATAATACAATGAAGTCTCTATGCGCTTGTGCGAGTGAACAGGTGAGTTTTAACAAGTTGTTTGAATTGATCCAAGGTGGGACAGGTTTTGATATGGTTAGGGAGATCATTCCATAGTTTGGGAGCAGTGAATTGAAAGGCACGTTGACCGTATGATTTGGTGGTAACTGGATAAGGAGTGAGAAGATCTTTTGAACTAGAGCGAAGGGTTCTTGGTGGTTGATATTTATTGATTAATTCTTGGAGGTAAATTGGGGCTAATCCGTGTATGCATTTGTAAATCAGAACCAGTAATTTGAAAGTTATGCGGGATTTCACTGGTAGCCAATGCAGGTCATGCAGAACTGATGAAATGGGTTCATGCAAGCGTGTTTTGGTGACAAGCCTCGCCGCATATATGCCCTTGTTTATGTTATCATGATTTTACATCACATGTAAAGTATTTCGTTCCTGTATCTTAATGTTGTATATGCAGTTGTATTTTTGTAATAGAAGTATGGAAATAACATTGTGATATTCAATTTAACAGAACATTTACTTCCATAACTTCAACAGTGATAAAGATACAAGAATAATACACTTGTATGTAAACACTTAATATAAAGCAAAATGAATTACACAAAAGAAAGAGTATACATTAATATAGTAGTATAAGTTTAGATAAAACAATTAATTCAAAACAAAAACTGTTAAAAAAGTAAAGAAGATAAAAAAACTATGTCCCACAATGAGAGATGAGAGCCCGTTTATAAAATCGTTTGAATCGACCCACGGACGGCTGGGTTTTTGTTGCTTCGCTGATGCTGTTCCAACGGCGAGGTCCGTAAAATCTCATGGTGCTAATTGAATATGAGGTGCAGGTATATGGCAAAAATAAATTGTGTTTGCTGCGAGACTTGGTGTATACTAAATTGAATTGAATTAAATTACGCATGCATGCACCACATGACTACAGCAAGCGGCTGAATCCACTTCCTGCAAACGCGTGTGTATTACACGCAGGCATAGCAGATTTTAAGGGGCTGATTTCATTTCTGATCTCCTTTTTCCCCTTGTTGTTTCTTCTTTCGGACAGGTCTTAATGATGCTAGGTATTTTATGACGCCTTGTTTCATCTTACTGAAGAGAAACTAGAAGCTATTTTCGAGAACTTTTAGAATCCCGAACACCAGTGAAGATGGCGCTGTGTTGCAGCGTGTTCAAAACTTTGTGTCGCACCAAGACGCTTGACATCAATAATACCGAATCTCAATTCAAACGATGTCTGACAACCTTGGATTTGACTATCTTGGGCATGGGATCCATGATGGGGTCGGGGTTGTATGTGCTCACGGGTGTCGTCGCCAAGGAAACCGCTGGTCCTGCTGTCATCTTGTCTTACGTCATCGCGGCACTGGTGTCCGTCATGGCGGCGATGTGTTACTCCGAATTCGGCTCCCGGGTACCGGTGACGGGATCTGCCTACACGTATACCTACGTCACAATTGGCGAGCTTTGGGGCTTCGTGATTGGCTGGAACTTAGTCCTTGAGTACGTTGTGGGCGGAGCTGCGGTTGCGCGCTCGTTTAGTGGCTACTTCGACGAGTTGATTGGTTATCGCCTCAGCAACTTCACGAAGAACGTCATCTTTGGAGGTCACACCTACGATATACCGTACTTTGCAGCATATCCAGATCTATTCTCCGGTATTTTGGTGATGTTTGTGGTACTGATTGTCATTTTAGGAGCAAATGTCTCAGCACGGTGCCTAAATGTCATGGTGTCTATCAATCTCGTCGTGGTTACCTTTGTGTTTGTATCAGGATTGTTCCTCGGTGATGTTAGGAATTGGAGCGACTTTTTCCCGTTTGGTTTCGCCGGGGCTTTCTCGGGTGCCGCTAGCTGTTTCTTTGCCTTCTCCGGTTTTGACGTCATCGCTCTGTCGAGCGAAGAGGCGATAGACCACGAGAAGGGAGTACCTCGCGCAACCGGTTTTTCCATTCTATTCGCCGGCCTGTCCTACGTCGCTGTCTCCATCTCTCTGACACTGATGGTGCCGTATGACGAGATCTATGAAAACGCAGCCTTTTCTCACGCCCTTGCCTTTCATGGTGTAGTGTGGGCTAAGTATGTGGTGGGAGTAGGTGCTTTGTGCGGCATGTTCACATCGCTCCTTGGTACCGTGTTCTCATTGCCTCGCTCCATCTATGCCATGGCTAATGATGGTCTTCTCTTCACCTTCCTGGCTAAAGTGTCCAAGCGGACCCAGGTTCCAGTGATGGCAGCAGTGATATTTGGTCTCCTATCTGCAATCATGGCTGTTTTGTTTGACCTGAGTGCTTTGGTAGAGTTTATGTCCATAGGGGTACTCATGGCTTACGCCATTGTGGCTGGGGCTGTCATTGTGTTGAGGTACAGGCCTTCCAATGCTCTCAAAAGCAAAAGTCCTAGCCCTGCCGAAGTGGCAAGTCCACACTCAAGCGACAGTGATGATGAGGATGAGAGTTTGGCCGCTCCTCAAGAAGGCGCTACCGATGAGGAACTCATAGATACACTGGAGAGGGAAGGAAGTCTTAAACGTCAGTTCAGGTTCCTGACATTTCTTGCTGATCGCGAGCCAGGCCAGGTCGTCTGCATCTGTTTGTTTTTGACTGTCATCTTCCAGACGCTAGCGGTGGTGGTTGGGGTAGCAGCATTGGACCGCATCGAGATGGGTGATTGGTGGGCCATTCTCCTGATGACTTCTTCTATTGTCTTGGCGATCGTGACCTTTATTCCGATACCGATGCACAATCAGACGACGAACGGCCGTGGATATAATGTAAGTACTTGATGTTCATCTGAAAGGACGCGTTGAGTAGTCATTGAAATACAAACGATGACGTCATTTTAATTCTTGCAACAAGCGTTATAGTAAACAGGGCCTTTTAGTGGCAACCGTTTA
The DNA here is from genome assembly GCA_029964075.1 of Patiria pectinifera. Taxonomy (NCBI): domain Eukaryota; kingdom Metazoa; phylum Echinodermata; class Asteroidea; order Valvatida; family Asterinidae; genus Patiria; species Patiria pectinifera. Next base: position 1,371,919 of record CM057134.1, on the reverse strand, counting down.
AGCTGATTTGTGGACGAAAAAAAATTTAGGCCTGGAAACCCACACAGTAGCAAAAAGAGGAATTTTCGTGCAATTTTATTTGATTTTTTTTTAATTAAATAATGTTGGTATGTTATTCGATTTGTCATCGCTGCAGGTTCCTCTAGTGCCGTATGTCCCCATGGTCAGCATATTCTGTGACATCGTCCTGATGGTTATGCTCAAGCCGGTCACGTGGCTACGATTTGCGATCTGGGTTGGAATAGGTGAGTCACGTGTTACCCCCGAGTGCTCCAGCTGCGCAGGCGCTAGACGCGCGCTGCCTTTGTAGATATAGTTTTGGTGAAAGTGGATTCTAAGACGTGCATGTAATCTGCTCAAATGAGGATGCATTTTGATTGAGTAAAAGCGTTCATAATAAGGTCAGCTTTTACTGTACTGGTATCTTAAGCTTCAAGGCAAATTGGAAACATGCATTCTGAGCCATGCTGTTACTTGGGCCAATATTTGTCAAGAGACCCATTGGTTTGTTAAAAGTATGCCAGGGGAAGTGGAAGCAAACTTTGACCATTTTGTGACCTTTAAACAGCAGGAAGGTTAACCACTGTTACTGTAGGACAAACACTTATACCTTGAACCCATTTTTTTGTATGCATTATACTCAACAGACTTGGTTCTTATTTTGTTAACAGGTCTATTGGTGTACGGGTTGTATGGTTACTGCCATAGCGTCGAGGGACGACAGCGGGTGGTGTCCACAAACCAACAGAAATACAAGATCATCTCAGACTCCGGCGTGCCATCGCCACTGGCCCTATACGGGACAATTGCCCTGCAGCAGCCCAAGTCATCAGAAGAAGAAACTGACATGGAAAAAGAGAGTCCTCAAAGCAAGACCGAACTGTAAAAGATAAGGAATAACACTACAGATCTTAACATTATTAACAGTGTGGCTTGTTGTGCGCATCCCGTGCCGAGTTTACGTACGCTCCTGCGAGACGCGCATGCGCTCTCTGCGACGGGACTCCGTCATACAGTTGTTATTTTGTCGACGTGCTGAGTCCTGACGTCAGTGTCGAAGAAGAAAAGCCTTCACATTAAGTTAAAGTTGCTTTCCCAATATTCTCTCCCACGAAAACGGTGTTTTCTTCTAATTAATTTTCAGTTTGTTCATTCTAAACGCTCAGACAGACCCACCTAAATTATTGTCGAGCGGCAAATAATACGAAATTTGCAAAGTGATCAGTACTTAAAGCTCTCCTTTTTTCTCTTTTTTTTTTAGCCATCATTCAAAACTGAATAACTTTAGTTTTGCTAGAAAATAGCGATTAGAAGCTCGAAAGCCATAATAATAATAAGAAGAAGATAATAAGGAGCCGGATGGGAATTTCCCCGTGTTTTCTCCCAAAAGGGTTTTCGCAGGGTTTTCGCCCCTCCCGTAATCAGCGAATATAGTTACAGCAATATTTTTTCCTTTTCTTGATGTTACAAGATAGATCCAAATTTTTCGTGTTCACTGAATCAACTTTATAGTAAAGCATTCACACTGTACATGTAGTTATAATAGTTTTAAAATATATTGTATCTATAATATTTGCTTAACACCTATGCATTATTCAAATAATGTTTTATCTCACTGTATTGAATTGTAAATTGTTCTTGTAATGCATTGTATAATTATACATGTTTGTAGTTATTATTTATTATATGCAGGGCCCCAATGGAAACCAGTTTTAAACTGTTTGGGCACACCCTGGGTAAAGAAATGTAATAAATAAATAAATAAAGAACTTTGCAAGGACAGCCAGAACCCCTTCTCCCTTCGCTCGTATTCCGTAGGCTGATATAATTTACAGTTTATATTGTGCACTTCACATTAATAAATACTGTGGACAAAAGTCCAAGTCTCAACCTTGATTTTGGGCAAATGGTATTCGAGGTAATTGTGCAAAAAGTATCACTGACAAAAGTATAAAGTATTTTATGAAAGTTTATAGTCTGTAAGATAAATTTAAGGTTATTTCTAACCTTTCTCCGTTAATTGAGTTAATTATGAATTTCGTTTGGAAGCTTAAATTTAGGCTACATAATTATATTGGATATTCTATGGCACTCTTGGTGCCGGTATGTATTATTGATGTGGTACTGGTACGAAGTAGGCCTACATGCTTCAATAACTTTTCAGAGCGTTACCCATATTATTTTTGTGTCACATGCTCGTGTATGAATACTATTTATATCCTCAATGTACCGGTTTTCGAGGTTGAAAAGATTCATTCCAAGCAAGAGAAAAAAAAACCGACATAGCCTGCGGTTTGTTGTTTTTTTTGTGGCTGGCGGTGGAGCGAACCGCACACACAACTAATCAACTTGTTGTGTGGTACGAATCTGCGCGAGTGCGTCGCGGCTACAAGGTCAAACCTCGACAACTTGATGCCTCGTAAACAGGTACACGGACATCGATGCATGTATATAACCATAGCTCTGTGGTAGAGCACTTTAATCTATGCTTGGATGAAACTATTATTTAATGTAAATTATTTCTACTTCCAAAATATCAAAAAACAATATTTTTGAACGAAAAAAATAAAATACTGACTGTCCGTAAGTTTCTGCTTAAATTGAAACATTTGGAATTAGGGATGTGGTTCTTATAAGATTACCCACTGATCTCTATATAAAGACTGGATAGCGGATAAAGAGCCGCACAATGAATGAATTTGACGCCATATTGCAATTGGTGAGACCGGCTGGTGATCTACAAAGGACAAGTTGCCGTCTTTATAGGCATCATGATTACTTTTGTAACATCGCGGTTCACTTGATTTATATTTTGACCACCACCACTGACCACGGTTTACAATTTTTCTAACGTCGTGGTTTACTTTTTTTTAATGCCGCAGTTCCTTTTTCGGCGTTTTGGAAATAATAATCACTGCGGAAATGTGTCCTTTTTAGAACATCATAATACGTGTACGTGACCAAAATGCGCGTCAACTCTTCATACAGCGCGCGCGATATGTGGCTCATTCTGCGTTAGGGTGTTCAAGTTGGAGCTAGGACTTTACAAAATATCAACTACAATGAATATATTAAATCTGCTCAAAATCGTAAAGTTTAATAGCTCCAGGACATGGAACAAAACAGTACTGATTTTTAACTAAACCATATTTTTGGACATAATTACTTGAAATTTAACCTTCTAAAACGTGTTTTAACAACCTAACAGATACGTTACCACTATTTTATTTATAGAAAAGTTGTCTTTGAAACAAAAACTGGGGAGGCTTAAGTCAATATGAATTTCGGAGCTACACACTGTGAAAGACAGACTAAAAATAGAGGGATTTGAGTGACAGTATTTGACAGTAACATTGGAAAACATCGTGTTTTTTTCTAGATTGTGAAAACAAGGCACATAAATTGTCTGTTTCGATTTGCTATGCACATAATTTCAGTTGCTACATCTATCACTTTGCATGTTGCAATTTCGCATTTATTTGCCATAAACTAATAATTAGTCATTATCATTTCGATGAACAGGTAATTATACAAATATTTCCCATGAGATTGAGATAGTGAGATCCACAATGCCAGGCTGCTTTGTAACATCTGGCAAATTAGATTTATAATTAAAACACCATATACGGGATGACGCAGTAAGCAGCACTTACACAAAGTTGTTGTCAAAATATAAAAATGTGTACACCCTGTAAACGAACAAAGTCAGAACCCGACAATTAAAAAACAATCAAAAAAAGTCGAGTTTGCATTGTTTCACACAGCAGAAATGTGAAACTAAGATATTCTATGTGTAAACCAACAGCGATGGTTTCATGTTATCAAGTTTTTGTGCAATTACAACCCCTCACTTCCTTGAATCTTTATCTACAGATTCTACAAGTTACATATTTTACCATTAAAAAAAAACATTGTATGATGCTACTCTAAACTTTAAGAATATTCGACAGAAATTCAGCACAACATTACAATCCTTCTCGGCAAGCATGCACTCTATAAATCACAATTAAATGTGTTACGAAACTTTAAAACGTGTAGACAGTGTTGGAATCGATGACATAGCCCATGTTTGTTGACGTCAGCATAACATTTGCATGATGAATTCATAATCAGTAACGTATCTGGTGTAACGTATCTGGCCCGCTCATGTTGAAATAGGCTTCCCTTGACAAACTGTGTGACCTTAACTACTTCTTCCGCCACTTGCTCAGTCATCACCCAACACACTGTTGACTGGTATGGTGTTTGAGGTCAGCTTCCTTCACGTGTCTCGAAAGGAAAGGCAAACATAGGTAAACGTATCTGGCGCTACACATACGTAACACATGGATTTTTTTCGTTGACAGTTGTAAAAAAAAAAAAATTAAATTCAAAACTTATTAGATTCATGCCATACGTACAATATAATACCCAGTTTGGTCTAGTCTGTGAGCAACTTCAACGTGCATATTCCAGAAATTTTAAGTCTGTTTATCGTTTCGAAAAAATAGTAACGCATCTGGTTATGAAATTGGCGACATGCGCTCTGAAGGCGCTCAAGTAAAATTAATGAGCCAATCTTTTTCGATTTGTCATTGTACATTATTTTGGGGCATACTATGGACTAATAATATAAAAGGTAATCATTGATATGCACACATGGAAGACGAATGGGAGACTTTTAAAAAAAGGCACCTTGGATGGCGACATGAGAAAACCGCAACAAATACCGCCTTACCGTCACAATTTCTAAGATTTTCTTGATTTTTGTTACCTTCTTACTACATGGGTTTATGAAACAAAACTTAGTCTCGAAGAAAATTAATATAAATCATTATCGAACACACTCCATACTTATGTACTGGGACCCGCTTTACTAGACTTGCCTAATAATCAACCACTAAAAAAGTATCATGCTGCATGCAGGGCGCCCTCTACGGCTGCAAAATAATAAATCTTGATTTTGCAGCCGTGGAGGGCGCCCTGCGTGGACGCGACACGTGCGTGGCCACTGGCCAGAATAATGACAACATTGCTATATATTTCATATTTAGGCACCTAGTTTAAAAGAAAAAAAAAAACACTTACAAAAACGCGAACATGACTGGAGGTCACATTTTGAGAATATGTGACGTGCACTGGGCATTAATTGTATGGTGACAGCTGTTTTTGCTCTATGATGGGTCGAATGCCTGCCTTGCCACATGATCCGAAATCAAATCAGCTGATTTGAAGTTGAATACTTACCATGTTTAGGCTACTTACATATGACTTAATTGTCATGCTTGTGTGCTGATTCAGCACCAGATGTAAAGGTTTCAGCATTCAACTCCAAGGTCATGATAGGCAAAATGTTAGCAATGCATGGGAAACTGCACATAACACCTCAGATCTGTGCAGTGAAACGATCAAGATCAAGATATGTGACGGTAAATGGTGAGTTTCTCGGCATGCTCGGCGGTCTAGGCCTATATGACTGAGTGACTTGTATCATGGAGGAAGGATGCTTGTATTAACCATTCCTCCATGTACAGACAAGGTGGGGTACTATTTTGCTTTTTTGGTGTCCTCATGCACGTTGGTGTCCTCCATAATTTGCCTTGGTGCTTTCGATCATTTGCCTTGGTGCAATTTCCCATTCCTTGTTGCTCTTTGGTAAAAAAAATTGAGGAGGTGCGGAAATAGAGGGCGCTGTTGGAGCTACCGCGGAATATTTTGAAAAAAAAAAAGATCGACGCGCATGATTAAAATCGACACGCGCGCTGACCAGAGACCGCCTTTTTTTTTTTTTGGCCTAACGGGTACCTTGTATTATAGTCCAGCGGATATGTGAAAAAATTGTGCACTTTTGCATAAAAGTCTGAAACTTGGCACAGATGTATATATTCATGCGAGAAAATGTTTTAGATGTGGAGCCATCACAAATTTACCCTTTTAGGGGCGTGGCATCCATTTAAAAAAAAGGGGGGACGGGACTTAATTGTCATGCCCACAGTGAAAACGGTTTTTCCCACTTGTTACAAAAGCAGGAAACTTCACAAAGACATAATTATATAGATTATTAGTGTTTTCCAGATTCGGAGCCACCACAAAAGTACCTTTTTGGGGGCGTGGCAGCCATTAAATGAAAAGGGGGGGGGGTAATTAATATGCCCACTTTGGAAAACATTGTGCACATATTTCATGAAGGAATAAAACGTCCCACAGACGTTTATATTCATGAGAAAAAAAATTCCAGATGTGGAGCCATCTCGAACACACCCTTTAAGGGCGTGGCAACCATATAGTAAAAAAGGGGGGCGGGGTTTTCATTATGCCCACCCTGGAAATATTGTTCCCACACTCATAGAGAAATGGGACTTTCCACAAACATTGACATTCATGAGAAACAAAATTCCAGATGTGAAGCCATCGCGAACCCACCCTTTTAGGGGCGTGGCAGCCATATTGAAAAAAGGGGGCGGGGTTCTCATTTTGCCCAACATGGGAAAAATGTGCCCACATCTCATAAACGAATGAAGCTAATTCCCACAGACATTAATACTCACGAGAAAAAAATCACACGTGAAGCCATTGTAAACACACCCTTTTAGGGGCGTGGGAGCCATAATAAAATGGGGGGGGGGGTAGTCATGATGCCCTTATAAAAGAAAGTTGTGCCTACCTTTCATAAATGGATTAAATTCCACTCGGACAATATATTCATAAAAATCTTTTTTTTTTAATGTGAAGCCATCACAAACCTACCATTTTAGAGGCGCTGCATCCGTTTTTAAAATGGGGGGGGGGGGGTCTTGAGCCTTTTTTGACCATTTCTAACAAAGTGAAATATTGGTAAGTCACATGTTAATTGTTTTGTTGTTGTTTTTTTACAAAATTGTTTGCAGTGATGATGAATGCTTGTCCATCTGCATTCAAGCTACTTTTTCCAGCTCTATTTTTGAACACTGCCATATGTTACATTCAAGTCATGAGTGAACACACTTGCAGGGCTGCACTAATATGCAGTTTATATGTAAACTCATTATCAATCTGACAATGTTCAGTTTACTGGTGTACATATGTGCAAACACCCATACTCGGAAATTTGGAGACATTTCTTTGTTCTCGTGTAGTAAAATTTTCGAGTTTGAAAGTGTAGTTTCAAAATGCTCTTATTTTAACCAGAATTAATTTCCTTGGCTGAAATTCGGATTTAATATCCCTTTTTTAAAACTCTTCCATTTGCGACGGATCAAACCACCTTGGAAATTCCTAGTTTTTGAGTAAAATCCATATATTTATTTCGTGAAAATCTTGTGTATTCATCTATAGAAATTGCCCTGTGGAGATGTATACAATCTTTTGTTCCCTATTATTGTGTGCATGTCTCAAGAGGGCACGGTGTATCAGGTGGTAGATTAGTGTATAAATGAGGTTTACTCACCAGATTGATAGAGCTTCAGATAAGCGATGTACATCCTCGGACTTTGTGCACATCAATATCTGATATCTCTGAGCAGTGCCCATTTTATTATCACAACTACACCGAGTTCAACAAACCACTGCCTCAGACCAGAAAACTCCTGGGGCATACATATTTTTCAGGTTTTGTGTGTATTCTCTTGAATGCACACTCTACCTATTGTGTGTTGGCTGGGTAGATTATTTAGTTCAGCACTGATGCACTTGAAAAGTTCTGAGGCTAGGTCAGGTAGGTACTGTAAAGTAGCCTTTTTTGTTTGGTTAAATTGTGGAAATCTTTTTCAAATTTCTCTAATGTGCAGTGTGCATTCATGTATTGTGCTTTAGTATTTGAATAAGTGGGGGGGGGGGGCTAATATGTGCCTACATTTTCCACTCTGATCAATCCTTTCAAAAACTGAAATAACCGTCTGAGTACATCGGCCATGTTCACATTCAGACTGCTTGCCACATCTGCGCTAACAAAACTGGAAGTTACTCTCAGTCTCATGCAAGCTTACATTTGTACTTTGTAGTGATCGAATACTGCTCTATGACTGCTTACGTTGTCAGAGCAGTACTTTTACACTTTGCATGTTGTGTATTTTGCATTGAATGCGTGTGTTATAAATGATCGAATAAGTTGTTTTTGCACACTTTAAGCAGACTGAAGTTTCCAAACAAACTTGAGAGGTTGTCACCATGTCAACAAGCTCAGTTGCATCATGGGTAACGGCAGAGGTGGACTCCAACGAGAATATCGTAAGTGTCGACCTACAACATTAAAAAAAAGTGTCGTGAAATTATCACCATTTGTTTCTACTTTAAATTTAGCCTAATCTAAGATATTTGGCACTACATATTACAATCCTCTCTTCTGAGAGTGCCGTCATAGGAGCTGAAAAGTCTAATGATTGATTTTATGCATGAGAGTAGGTGTAATGAGGGTTTCTTAAACAAGGCTCAAAATGTTTTACTTTAATTATAGACCATGTGCCCTGTGACGTCTTGCCGACAGGCAACTGCTTGGTAACCCCAACATTTTAAACATCGTTCACATAATTATGTTATAGGCTATCAGCTTCATTTGCCATATGTGGGCCACCAGTATCAAATGATCAAATAGAGCAATGTTCATAGCAATTTTTGACAGGGATACACATCTAGAACTGAAAAAAATGTGTGCTAGCTTTGTAGTGTAAGGCAGTCTTTTGGGTGTAATCAGTTTTAATATTTTTTTTTTCAAAATGGCTGCCAATATGCTTGAACTGGATCAATTATATGTGGTAACAAGCATGTTTTGGCTGCCTTTTTTTTTTTTTTTTTTTTTTTTAAAGTGATAGCACCCAAAAAGCTGCCACACCTGCAATGCTATCACATATTGTCCAACTACAGTACAGGGGTGCATACCTGGCCAAAAACCACAATGATCATTATTCCCCTCATTTGATACCGACCAAACCCTAAGGCTGATCAGTGGCCTATTACTTGGCCCACACTATACAGTTTATGTCAACACTTTCAAACCATTCATATTTTAAGAGGTATACATGCAGTGCAGATTAGAGAACAGTGTGCTGAAAGTGGACATCAACATCCAATTTGGTAAACAAATGTCACATAGTCTGTACGTACTCTGAGCTTAACTTTATTATTTTGAACAGCTATGTTATCCTGAGACTTTCCAATTGCAAAACAGGGCATGCAGAATACATCCAAGACTCCTCTTTGAACAAGACAATGTTTAATTGATCAATTCACAGTTTTAAATTATCTTCACTTTTTAAGGATCTCATGACGAAGTCAGCAAGTAGTAAGAGTAAGTTTACGGTTGCATCATGTGACAATTAAGGAATCTCTTTTGTGATTTTGAGATTCTGAAAAGAACCAGGGGAAATTGGAACACAAAAACCTCACCAAAAAACACACAATTTCATGTCCTATGGTACAATTGCAATCTTGAATAAAGATGACAAAATGTGGCACCACCAACATAGGGCTGGATAGCTCAGTTGGTAGAGCATCGGAACGGTAATCCGGAGGTCGCAGGTTCAAACCCCCTCCAGTCAGTTTCTTTGTTCAACTTTTAAAAATATTCATTCTGATTGAACCCTCTTTATCGTAACACAGGAATGTTGTGGATATAAGAAGAACCCACTGAAGACCGCTGTCTGCTACGTCGTTGCTGTATTCTCCTTGGGATTTCTGTTCCTCGTCTTCTACTGGAAAGAAGACTGGCGGCTCAAGTGCATGTGTGCACCTTGTCATCTGGAAGAGGCAGATTTTGTCCTCATCAAGGTACAACCAAGAAATCTGTAACTTGTTTAAAAAAAAATTGTAAAATCTGTCGCTATTTTTATTATGAAATTTACATATGAAAAATAGTGTCTAAAGGCATTTTGAGATTTCCCAAATGTATTTGTTCATGAATACTGTTTCAAAGGTTACGTTTTTATTGTATTTATCAACCAAATCCAACAGCGAGATCATCGCCAAAAAAATCAACATGTGTCAGTTTGTGTACTTCTGACACAGCAGCCATTTTGGGCTTGTCTGTATGTGTTCCTAGCAGTAAATAAAGCCATCAAATTATGAACTGAAGCTGCAATATCAAACTGGTGGGTCTAATTAATGCACATACAGTACATGTCTATTCACTTAATCAATGGGGGCACCGGTATTTAAGTCAACAGTGGTCGGCCAACCATCGTTGGAAAATTGATTCCAAAATTCAACTTTTCTTGAAAATGACAGCACACCAGGTGCCATGATTTCACAAGATTTTCGAGACTTTTATTCACTTACAGTCAAGTAAGGTATTTTAAATTAATTAGGTAGTTTTGTTTTTTTGATGTTTGCAAATGTTGTAGCACCAATTGCACAAATTAAACACCACAAAAATTACACAAAAATTGCAAAGTATCCAGGATGATGACTAGAGCAGGCTAGTCGAAACGTTGAGTCCAAAGACATGTTCTTTTTAAACTTAAAGCAGGACTGTTCTTATCAGAACAAAAGCTACTTAATAGCGAAGTTGATAATAAACAGGACCAGTTCTTTTCAGAACTAAATATCTTCTAAACAGTAGTTATTACCACATGGTTTTACCGAAGCAAAACAATATCCAGGATTAGTTGTCGCGTTTATATAATCTACTTTTTATTTGATTTCATCAAACTGCTATCTATCCCCTTAAATTGTGTTTAGAGGCAAACATGGTTCATTCTGGACAATATGGCTCCTGTACTGCACTTACTCACATTTGATTATCTGACTTTTATGTTGTACAAATTCCAGACTTTACTCAGGTCAGTTGTCAGTCAAACTTGTTGAGTTCCAATCTTTGTTTAACAGGACATTTACCGGCGATATCATGTTTGTGACATTCGACGGAACCTCGTCAAAGATAGCGAGTAAGTTCACTGATAAGACACAGTAAAGCAATGCTACCAAGCTCAGACGACTTTGTTATTGACTTAACGACTGTGCAATGAAATACTTGAATTATGACAAGCCAGAGTTTGTAAGTTTTGTTTTCAAATCAATTTTAACAAGATGTTTTGGTTCCGTGTACTGTAACATTCAAGGGTAGATGTAATTATGTTGATGAAAATATGGTGACATTATTTATTACAATAAGATTATTGTTATCCTAGAAATATTCTTATTTTTTTTTTATTTAGTGGCTGCAGTCGTGAAACACTTCGCACCATTCTTAAGAAGGATGTCGTTGATGCAGACGGAAATCTAAGATTTTTCAAATTTCAAAAGATTTTCTTTATCTTGGATCTTGCTCAGCTTGAGATATTTCGTCTCAGGTAAATGACAAAAAAAAATCATTAGTATGAAAATAATTCAGCTGACAAGATGTTGATGTATCCTACGTGTCATTTAACACAATTAATGTTTGCAGTCGTACGTTTTTTCAACTAAATCAATCACAATGTGCTATCGTTACTTAAGTGGTGATTTACAGAGTTTATGCACACCACCAGTTTCGATAATTATTTGATTCCTGCAAACCCACTTGCTTCCCAGTTTTGAAACTATAAAAGTAGATCCCCAAACAGTTCATGCAGGAAAAGATTGAAATTGAACTTTGTTTTAAAAAATGAAGTAATTTTTCTTTCAACCACTAGGGGACTTGAGAGCGACACGCCATGCAATGCTTTCTTGGAACAATATGCCAACGGATTGTCAGAATCTCAATCCAAACAAAGGTAAAACTCTTTCTTTTATGAAATGTAAATTGATATTTTGTACTTTGTATCCTGAAAAAAAACCAACCACCAAAACCTTGTAACTTACTAAGTGGAGAATGGAATTTGATGCTTTTTTTCATGAGGTGAAGTTGCAAATACCATAAGATATAGTTCCAGGAATAAAGCCAAAAAAACAAATTAAAACTGAAGACTTTTTTAAGGAAACGTTTTATAATTAGACTAAATTAGAGTCTCACAGTGGAGCTGTAGTCCAAGGAAATGTCCACACATGCCCACAAAGCTCCCAGTGGAACTAACTTTCGGTGTTTTTTTTGTCACACAGACAAGTGATTTATGGCAAGAATGACATCTATGTTCGAGTGCGTTCCATCCCAGTATTACTTGTTCAAGAGGTAAGTAATGTTCTCATAACACAACTCGTTCCTCTCTTTGTGTGACGTTATGAAAACTCTTCATCTTTCACACTAGCGCTTGCTTGATTTGGCCAGACTGTAACTTGCCACCAGCTCCAATTATTTTTGACCCCTGACACCCATTTCAGACTTGCGTTCTAGAGTCTTGCTAAACCATAGTTTTTTGAACTACTCAGGTTGACTCAAATAGATTTTGGATTCAGACAGGCAACCTTTGTGTATTAATTTTCTATATTCAGAAATACCTAATTGTTTACCCATTCCTATTGGTCGAGAGCCTGTCACATGGCCAGTCTTAAACGGATGATAAAACACCGGCTGGCTGGTAAACAGTTTTCCAGTGTCACGTGAAATTTTGACTTTTATGAAATCTGGTCCCTTTTAGCCGTTAAACGTTCTTAATCCTCGGTTAGGCATGCGCAATACTACCAATGAGTCTGTATTTCATAGTCCTAAATTCACACTGCACTGGCTAGCTGCGCTCTGCGCCACTAGCGCAGTAACGCCCATCTCCATATAAGGAGTTGGTTACGAGAGGCACAGACCATAACATAGCTAGAGGAGTGTTTTAAAAAAACAGGAAGTAAATCTTCCTGGAAGACCAAAAAAACCCGAAATCTTTGTGTTTTCTCTGCAGGTGTTGAATCCGTTCTACATCTTTCAAATCTTCAGCATCTCTGTCTGGTTAGCTGATGAGTATATCTACTATTCAGCATGTATTCTCATCATGTCGGCTATATCTATTGCTATATCTCTGTATACGACTAGAAAGGTAGGTGTGTGGTGCTGATGCTCGTTATTACGAGGTTCAGATTGTAAATTAGAGTTTCTCAAGAAATACTTCATGAAGATGAAACTTTGTCCTTCAGCATTTGATCTTTCAGCTTTTATCCTTCAGCATGTAAGCTGTCAAATTGGAGCAATTTAAAGCCTTTTTAAATTGCTTTGGAAATAAAACTCAGATGTACCGTATATCAATCAACTGCTAAAAACAAAGAATGTCAAGGACCAAAATTCAAATTTAAATATGAAGCATTTAGAAAGGTTTTTGTATCTGTCCAGTTTCTAGATGTTTCCTGGAAATGGGTAGTGATGTTCTTCATGAAAATTCCTGTTTCATTTTGACATCAAAGTGTTAATTTTTGTTTTTTAATAACAGCAAAATTTGACACTACGCAGCATGGTGCAGTCAGATACTGTGGTTAAAGTCTTGCGTCCTAACAACAGTAAGTACACTTAAACATATTCTTAAAAACTATGGAGCTCATAAGAAGATGAATAAAACATTGGTTTCCTATCAAAATCACCTCTGCTTTTGACATTACTGATCAACTGGTTATTGACTGATACACGTAAACCAAAATTTATTAACAAAAATTGCATAACATAATGAAAAATAAAAAGTTGCAGGTGATCGGAGAGGAATTGATTTTTTTCTCTTGATTTTCAGAGGCCGTTGAGGTATCTGAGAAGGTCTTAGTTCCTGGTGATGTCATCATTATTCCTCATCATGGCTGCATGATGACATGTGATGCTGTCCTCATCAGTGGAAACTGCATCGTCAATGAAAGCTCACTCACAGGTACAAAAAATTGCAGTTCTTTAATGCTAACAAAATGTGGCATTTGTGTTCTTGGGCAAGACACTTTACTACAATAAGCAGGCATGGTAGTTCCTCTGGTAATAAGATTTCTATTGGGGAGGATAAGGCCCAGCCAGCATTGATGCTCCTTGAAACTTGTTATTACACCGGTGTCATTTGTGTTCTTGGGCAAGACACTTTACCGCAATATCCAGGCATGATTCTCCTTTTATTTTGTATTTCCTCCCCTTTCAGCATTCTCTACTGTGGACATTACACTTTTGGGGGTCTGCAGGACACTGAAATCATTGTTGGCCCACCGGTCTGGGGTAATAATAGTTTAATGACTTTTTGTAGACACAGGTGATTGAATTATGACTTGTTAATTTGTAACCAGGGGAGAGTGTACCAGTGACAAAGACCCCCCTCCCACATCAAGGCGACTGCATGACTGAATACTGTCCCATTGAACACAAACGCCACAGCTTATTCTGTGGTACAAAGGTGATACAGACCAGACAAGGGGACACGGATGAAGTCAGGGCGGTGGTTGTACAGACAGGTAATATCTTGGCTTTTTGTTGCTTCAATCTCTGACATAATTCATACAGCTTGGAGCAAGTTCTGACGAGGCCATCAGTCGACTAATTGTTTATTTGTGATGCAACTTACACCTGTGCACTAATAGCAACATGCGAAAGCACCCAGTCAAACGCTGGTCAAAATGTCATCACAAAACGCCTTGATCCTGGCTTCCTGCCGTTCATAATTATCTTGGCTTTGTTGCTTCGCAACTTACACCTATTTGCACTAATAGCAACATGCGAACGCCTCCAGTCAAACGCTGGTCAAAGTGTCATCACAAAACGCCTTGATCCTGGCTTCCTGCCGTTCATAATTATCTTGGCTTTGTTGCTTTGCAACTTACACCTATACGCACTAATAGCAACATGCGAACGCCTCCAGTCAAACGCTGGTCAAAATGTCATCACAAAACTCCTTGGTCCTGGTTTCCTGCCATGCATAATTATCTTGGCTTTGTTGCTTTGCAACTTACACCTATACGCACTAATAGCAACATGCGAACGCCTCTAGTCAAACGCTGGTCAAAATGTCATCACAAAGCTCCTTGGTCCTGGTTTCCTGCCATGCATAATTATCTTGGCTTTGTTGCTTCGTAACTACACCTATACGCACTAATAGCAACATGCGAACGCCTCCAGTCAAACGCTGGTCAAAATGTCATCACAAAACGCCTTGATCCTGGCTTCCTGCCGTTCATAATTATCTTGGCTTTGTTGCTTCGCAACTTACACCTATACGCAGTAATAGCAACATGCGTACGCCTCCAGTCAAACGCTGGTCAAAATGTCATCACAAAATGCCTTGATCCTGGCTTCCTGCCGTTCATAATTATCTTGGCTTTGTTGCTTCGCAACTTACACCTATTTGCACTAATAGCAACATGCGTACGCCTCCAGTCAAACACTGGTCAAAATGTCATCACAAAACGCCTTGATCCTGGCTTCCGGCCGTGCCTAATTATGGTGCGGGCGGCTATTGATAACCAGCGATGGAACCGTATAAGTGCCTTGTGGTACGGTTCCAAATAGTTGACTAGAGTAGTCCAACCATCCGTCTTAGAGCGAAGTTGTAGTCGAAGTATATTTGACTAATACACGCCTGGAATTGCTCAAGGGTGGAATAACAAGTTGGACATTCTCATTTTTAAACCATACACCGCTTGCACAGGGCGCCCTCACTGATGGCAGGTGTTGTTATTTATATTCAGGGACAGTGTCCATGTTCATGCAAATCACAGAGGAACAAAGTCATGTCCTCTATTGGGCACTGTATGCACAGGGTCTATTTTATGTCTAAATAAAAATTAGACCTGTTCAGCCAAATTTTGTACAGTATGTATGTGTTCTACACATAACCCCCGAGGACCGACACACAAAGGAAGAACAACAGATCATTTCAGTCCTCGGGAGTTGTGTCTTTTGTTGGAAACGGCCCTCTGTAGAAAGTTTGTGTGCTTAGTCTATGGGAGAGTATTATATTACAGGGACAAAGGGAAACACAAAGCATTGTCCTCGAGAGTATAGTAAAACACGACTGTATTTGCATTCTCGGTAGGTGAAGGAAGTTGACACTGCAAAAGACACATTCGTTTTTCCTCTGACTGCTCGTTTTTTTCTCTCTTTTTGGCTTTTCTCGGTCACTTTGAATTCAGGTTTTTCCACAGCGAAAGGTTCTCTAGTTCAGGCTATCATGTACCCCAAACCCATGGAGTTCAGGCTGTATCGAGACGCCCTGCGCTTCGTTGGTCTGCTGGCTGTTATTGGTGAGTTTGCATTCTTATAGCCATGTCTGTTCCAAAACTCAGTAAATATGATAGTTCTTGCAATGCTGTCATGCACTCGTATGATACTGTGAGTATTAACTGAAGTTTATTTGAATTGGGAAATATCTCCATTCAATTCAATTCAATTTAATTATTCAATCTATTTTTAATTTACAGCGTTCGTTGGACTTGTTTACGCCATCATCATGATGACTCTAAAAGGAGTAAGTGTTGTTTTTTTTTATTTTGTAATTTTTTTCCCAAGAACTGTAAGGTTGCAGTTAGATCAAGGTTTCAATGACAATTTTGAAGTGAAAATGCTTGCTTAATAAGCCAGTGTGGTTGGTATCAATCTTCTGACTTTCGGTTAAAAAATTAAGACAGAATTTGCTTAATCAAGAATTTGTGCTCATGTATTTTGAGTGAACAATCAAAAAAGCAGTAATTCTGGCTTTTCATACAGTAAGGTTAAACCTTTTTGAACTTTTGTCACTGTTGCACCAAACATTGATATCGTGTGATTTTGCCTACAATCATTGGAAACTTCATCATGCATTTATTTTCAATTTCATTCCTCGTGGGCAGTCCTTTTGGTTAATATACACTGATCATTATATCTTTCTCATTTGTTTGCTGTCATATTTTTGGACTTGCACATAAAAGAGTAAGTTTAATCCCATATTTTCTTAAATTTGATGTTATTGGTCACATTATTGCATTGAAAACGAGCACATGAATGTGCATGCTTGTGATAAATGTAAACTGCTCATCAGTCCTATCTTGTAATTACATGTGCACACCGGATTAGAATAACATGGTTTATGTGTGCTGTGTGTGGTTATGTATTTGGCATGGGTGTGATTTGTTCATCAGTTTGCTCAGTTTGTTTTGATTCACCCTAGTTTGCGTTAACAGAAATGTCAGTTGTACCATGATCAGCTATATTATAAAGGTATATTGGATCATTTGCATTTATCCTAAAAGTAACCTACCAAATTATTATCCAAAAGCGTACTTGGATTAAAGATTGTACTGGTACTAAACACCCTGTGAAATTATCCCATCTGGCTTGCTGTCCGGAAGAAATATAATATCAATAATATTATCAGTCAATTGATAGATTTTTTGAAATATTGAGTGCATTCAAGTAGCTCACCTGGATCGACTCGGGTAAAGGTAGATGGGTTAGCCACGACAGCTGACCTAATTGAAATTGAATGCTCAGCCATGGGCCATCATGATCCCCACGTGATGTCCATAGCCACTGACAAAATGCCCGTTTCGTGCTGGGTTTTAGTTTGAAATTTACTGATTTTCAGTCGATTGCAAAAATCAAAAAAGTTGGGCTGGAATTATAGTCTCTAAAGTCACAATGAACTCAATAAATAAGTACATTTAGACTTCAAATAAAGTTGATTTTTGGGTCCACTTGAGATATATGCTGTCCGGCCGCCATATTTGTCCGTTTCTTGAAATGAACAACACATGCACGTGAAATATTTCCACCACTGACTCTGCTCCACGAGCAGGGTCTGTGGTGGCTGACCAGGGTGAGCCCCGAGAATGACATCAGAGCTAATCAAACGGCACGGGGCTAACCGTAGTTGATCCAAGTGAGCTATTCAAACCCACCCAAGAGTGCTATAACCGAAATTATGTTTTGTGATCAAAAGGTTAAACATTTCCCCCCCCCCCCACGTTTTTACAAAAAGTGTAATATTCACTGAGCTCTGCCAACCTCAACAGGCTAGGTTTTGAACATTCTTCTTTGGATTTAGTGTTAATATTGAAAACGAACAATGCATTGTGAAGCAAATGATCCTATGTATGCCTTCTAGTTTCGCTGATTTCAGTTTAGCAGATGTTTCCCTCGAAAGTTTGCCTTGCATGCTTGTCTGATCTTCCCCCATGTACGATCTTTGTTTGACATGCAGGGTCATCTGACTGAAAGCACAACCTAATATTTCAACTGCAATTGGTCAATGGTCACTTGGAAATCAACTCAAATTCAACTCTTGATTCATCGTCATTTTGATTCCCGTTGTAGGCGACAGTTTCACGGATCATTATCCGAGCCTTAGACATCGTCACCATTGCCGTCCCACCAGCCCTACCGGCAGCCCTGACGATTGGAATGGTCTATGCTCAGATACGACTCAAAGCACAGCAGATATTCTGCATCAGTCCGCAGAGAATCAACTTGAGTGGGACTGTTGATATATTCTGCTTTGATAAGGTAAGGAGTGGAATAATGGAGTCATTCTATAAATTTGGGGTCCACTTTTTCAAAACACTTAAAAAAGGATTTTTGGTTTAACTGTAAAGTTCCTGATTTTGTTTTTTGCTTTTTAATTTTTAGACTGGTACTCTGACAGAAGAGGGCCTGGATTTACTTGGAGTCCAGATGGCTGAGAATGGAAGGTGCCAATTAAATTTTAAAAATAAATTGAATTTATAAAATTGAGATTTTTGTTTTTGCTTGAAAAATGAGCGTGGAGCAGACCACCATACTTATTGAAAGTGAAAGTGTCCATTTGTTGACAGTAATATGTACCATCATAAATATTATTTTAGGCCTGGTCACATATTTTTGGTTATTATCTTTGTTGTTTCTGAAAATACTGAAATACCGCTACCAAAAAAGTAAAAAAAACCAATTCCTCAAATTTTGTGTGAAATCATGGTACCACTTAGCATATGCTACATGCATTCTTAATTGTGTCGACCTCTTTTCAGATTTCTTCCGATGACTACATCAGTGTCCAGCCTTCCTATTGGTCCATTCACGTCTACCATGGCAACATGCCACTCATTGGCTGTCGTCAACGACGAGTTGTCAGGTGACCCCATCGACCTGAAGATGTTCCAGGCCACCGAATGGGTACAATATCATTTTGATGTTTAATTCTTATACTTCAGATTTTGTCCGTTTTCACTTGTGTAGATCGGATGCATGAAACGACTTTAAGTCAGTCACTGCAACTTATAACCATTCTAAATCATCGAGTAGAATTTTGTGCGCTTCTAGACCAGCTTAATTGAGTCTAGCACATCTTGTTATCTGAAGTTTAAAGCTTTAAAAAACTTGTTTGATGATATTTTTTCAGACCTTCAAGGAACCGGACAGAACTTCAGGAGAAAAGTTCATCAAAGTAGAGCCGCCTAAGGACGTTATACAGATGGATGATTCATACAAAGAAAAGGTAACTTCTAATATTATCTGCTAATAACATCTGCTCCTACTTCATACTTTTGATGGGTTTCATAATTTTATTTATCAATAATGGTTGATGCTGTTTCACTACAGCATCAACATCACAAGTTGTTGATGTTAAAAATAATGCCAATTAAAAAAATCAGTTAAGCTGATCAAAATTATTTTTAAATACTACAAACTCTCACTATGATTTGTTGTAGTTCTATTCCTTTTTCTTCAATAAGTTCTGATTAATGTGACTAATGAAATCCCCCCCCCCAAAAAAAAACCCCTAGTTTCCCGGCAAGTTTTCATGTTTTTTTGGCTCGGTTTTGTTTGTTGTTGCCAGGGTGATTACGGTATCTCCGTGTTACATCTGTTTCCGTTTTCCTCTGCCCTGCAACGGATGAGTGTCATTGCACAGACCGAGGGCGACGATCGCGTGGTTGCCTATGTCAAGGGCTCACCAGAGATTATCTCGTCGTTATCAAAACCAGAAACGGGTAAGAATGTAGTGAATTTGTTCCACAATGAAATGTTGTCAGTATTAGAATAATAATCTCAAAATCCTGGGTTGCCTTTATTTGAGTGTCTTTAAAGAAATCTGAAGATTTGTTGTTTTTTTCTTGCAGTTCCTGATAATTTTCAGCAGGTACTCAGTAACTACACCCAAGATGGTCTCCGGGTCTTAGCTTTGGCCTGGAAACCTATCCAATCTGAAGAAACACTGAATAATCTTAAGAATATGCAAAGGTACTTAAAAGTCTTAAGGCCGGTTTGTACTTCATGTGAAAACGAAAGCACAGTAAATTTCATGACATCACTAATTGAAGGTTCATTGTTTGTCGTTACCCTAACGATTTCGCTTCGCGTTGAAATTTGCATGAAGTTTGAACCGGCCTGCAGTAGCAAACTGCAATCCGTTTTTGTATGGTAATCGTTGAAAATTGCGTTGTATTATTGTGATATGAATCAAGGAAAAACAATCGCTAGAGTTACAATCAAATACTTCAGGCAGAAATTGTAATTATAAAAGCTTGGCATTGAGGGGCTTCATACAACTACAAATTAGATAGATTTTGTGTGTTGTATTGACTTTTTAAGTATGGGAATACATATGTGCTTGGCCAGTCTTAAACAAGTATGGTTAAAACTGGCTAGGAGCCTATGCTGATAATGGCCTCAGCCAAAGACTCAAGTTATAACAATTAAGTCAAAAATTCACAGAATTCCAAAGATTTTGTGCAAGAGTTTTACTTTATGTTTTGTGCAACACCCCTCTGGCCATGTCCATGGTATGTGCCTCGCGCGCATAGTGCCAAAAATCGCCTTATATGGAAATTGGTGCATACTGCGCAATGTGGCGCAGAAAGCAGCCGTATTTTACTGGCAGTTTAAACCACCCACTTCATGGGCTCTCAACCAATAGGGATTGATAAACTGTCTCAGGTATTTATGGACATAAATAATTTTAAAGCTTAGGAATTGCTTATGCAGAAAAAGCACAAAATAAATTCAGTAATGTGTCAAAAAGCTTCTCAAGGAGAAAAAAGTCCCGGTGTTGGAATTGAGAGGACACTGTATGATGGGCTTAATTGTTCTACAGGAAGAATGTCGAGGAGGATTTGGAATTCTTGGGTCTGATGATCTTGGAGAATAAACTGAAGCCAGAGACCAGGCCTGTCATTGAAGAGTTGAATCGAGCCAACATACGAACAATCATGATCACAGGTAAAAGTCACAGCAAATCTTGTCACACCATCCATACCAGCCAACATGTTCAAATCGACCCTGATTTTAAAGGTAATAGAATTTTTTTTATAGAATCATGTGCTTTTTGTGCTTTTTTGTTGTTGGAAGTACAAAATTGCACAAAATCTTAAAGAAAGGTGCATATAACCTGTTTAATAAATTACAGCTCAGTTGACAATGTTAATTTTGAAAAAACAACAGAGCAAACATGCCAAGTTTTTCTGAGGCTCGCAACTGATTCTATTTTCGATGCTTGAGAAAAAGTATGGCAGTGGACACACTTTTTAATTAAAATGACCTTCGTTGGTTGCCTTCTTCCGAATGCTACCATTTCAGGCCTAATAATTTCACAGGGTATTTGGTAGCATCCCTATTTTTGCTTTTCACATTTGCACAGTTTGCCTAATCTCAAAATGTTTGAGTTTGTTGACTTTATAATTTGTCTGTTTCCCAGGCGATAATTTATTAACTGCCATCAACGTCGCCTGTAAGTCGGGCATGTGTGGTCCTGACGATACGGTCATCCATATCCAAGTAGAGACACCTGAATGCTGCGACGATTCAACACCGATACTGACGTACAAGACAGTTGACAAGGATCATACACCCGCTGGCGATCAAATCAAGACGAATAATGATTTCAAGAACAACGGAAAAGAGGCTCTGGAAATGAAGGTCAGAAATTAAAACTTTTGTGACTTCTGAAATTGGCTGAAGATGAAACCTTCCTGATTTTCAATTTTGTAAATCATTTCAAGGGTGCATAGTTTACCTGGATAGTGATTACATTTATATGTATAGACCATTTTAATTGGTTCCTTCATCATTCAGTCATAATAAAGTACCCATTTCGGCAATAATGCCTTTCTTCCAAAACTTTATCAAAACTTCTTGCAATGAGCTAACAAAAAAAATGAACATAGCAAGTTGAAAACTGCGAGTTTTTATTGCCTTGAATTGATTGCCCTTGTTTTACTTTGCTGTCAATTGCTTCCAGATAATAAAAGATGAAGTCAGTCCGATGTTAGCCAATAAGCCCCTAGCAGCCTGCAGGACCCACTATGCTATAGATGGAGCTACCTATGATGCCATTCAGCAACATCATCAAGATCAACTGCAAAACGTAAGGCACTGAACAATTATTACTTGCGCCCATTGCCCAATGAGGAACATAGACCATTGATGACTGCTAATTGGCTCAGCTTTAGGAAAGCTTCCTTTCAGGTATACCCCAGGTATACTTGCAGGCATGGTGCCTCTTCCATTTATTCTTTGACTTCTCATCTTCACTTTTCCTTGTTGATTCCAGGTCATCGTCAAGGGAACGATCTTTGCTCGCTTCTCGCCCAATCAGAAGATGTCTTTGGTGGAGGAGTTGCAGCATCTGGATTACTTCGTTGGGATGTGTGGAGATGGGGCTAATGATTGCGGAGCGCTGAAGACCGCTCATGCTGGTATCTCGCTGTCGGAGGCTGAGGCATCCGTTGCCTCGCCGTTCACGTCTAAGATCCCGAACATCTCATGTGTGCCGATTCTTATCAGGTGAGGAAGGTTGAGGTTGTGGTCATTGGAGGGTGTGGTTATTGGAGGGTGTGGTCATTGGAGGGTGTGGTCATCGGTGGGTGTGGTCACTGGTGGTTGTGGTTAGTGGTGGGTGCGGATATTGGAGGGTATGGTCATTGAAGGGTGTGGTCATCAGATATGATTAGTGGTGGGTGTGGTCAATAGAGGGTGGGGTTATTTGAGGTTGTTACAATTGAAAGGGATGCGGTTAGTGGAGGATTTGGTCATTGGAGGGTGTGGTCATTGGAAGTTGTGGTCTTTGGAGGGCGTGGTCAGTCTTTGGTTAAGCCCTTGTGTACAAAGATTTCACCATCTCAAGGTTTCAAAGTTAACGTGCCATGAAGTGACTCAAAACTCAAATGCTACAATTTTCCCCACCAATTACAATCAGGAATTCCCTCCATACCAGCACGTGCTTATGAGATTCTGTCTGAGCTACTCATTCTACTTTGCCTCAATTTTGTTTTTCTCCGTTCAGGGAGGGGCGGGCAGCTCTAGTGACATCATTTGAGATGTTCAAATTCCTCGCCATGTACGGCCTGATTCAATTCATGTCAGTCATGATCCTGTACTCAGTAAGTTTCAAGCCAGTTAGAGGAACGTCAACAGGTGGTTCAAGATTTCATGAATTAACCCTGACGTTCATCTTTGTTTATTCCCCTCAAATGGCGTTCTTACAGCGCGCCCTCAATTGTTAAAACACACAAGGCTATTGTCTGCATTTACTTATCAGGAATGGGAGGGCAACACTGGTGACATAGTTTGCTTTGTTCAAATATCTCGCTGTCTACGCCATGACCATGTTTGTTACTGTCACCATTCTCTACTCAGTAAGTTTCAATAGTCGGCTTGTCTTGATGACGAGTTATCGCTTGTGAATTTGTTCAGTTCATGCGCTCATCGCGTGCCGCCTGCATTTCATGTTTGCTTCCACGCTGTCCACTAAATGCTTCACAGTAAAAGACAATTTCTATTCATATGGATTCCAAGCATACCCAAATTTACTCCAAATTCATCAATATCTAATGACAGTTTACCCATTCCAGTTGGCCGGGGGGCCCGTCACATTGCATGGGTGGTTTTAAACGGCTGATAAAACACCGGCTGGTTAGACCACCACTACATCAGTGAGTCATGATGGAGCAAGATACAAGTGTGCTGGCCTACAGTGAGCTCAATACATTTAGTTTCAGTGTGTAAATTGCATTTTCACAAGCGTCATAAATGTGAATCTGTTGTGTTTTTCCATGTAGCTTGTTCTTCATTTTGAAACTTAATTCTCAACAAATGACATTCAAACCTTTCTTTTTCATTTTCTGAAGTTACTAAGCAATATGTCAAGTTGGTTACGGCTACCCGATCCCATAATCTGGGACCAGTTCCTAATATCAGCAGTCGGGTACTCGGGTACCCGGTTCCGATGCGCAGCCCTAATTTTGCATTTGTACATTTTTGATGACCCATCCGTCTGTTTGGTTAATGCTGTTGACTGCTGATGAAAAGTCAAAAATGTTTACGTCCACTAGAGTAGGGTTGTAACCCCCTCCTGTCTGCTTCACATGCAGGAATCTTGGGTTCGAATCCCGCCAAGGTAGCCAATCTCTGAAACCCCTCCTGCACTGCTCTCATACTGGTTGTATTTTTGCATTTATCCCCAAAGTTACCTACCAAATTATTATTATTACTTGGATTAAAGATTGAACTGGTACTAAAGATCCCGTGAAATCATTCTGTCTGGCTTGCATGCTGTCATGTGGAAGGAATCTATAGAAATGTAGGTGATTTCAAACAATCAATCAAATTTGACCAATTTTTCGGATGTAAAGATCGAGTGCTATAGACAAAATTGTGTTTCGTGATCAAAAGTCTGTGCATGGTTTTTCACTGTTTTCTCAAAAAGTGTATCATCCACTGAGCTGAAACTTGAATAGGTTAGATTTTGAGTGTTCTTCTTTGGATTTTGAGTGGTGGTGTTATTGGAAGTGAACAAAATGCATGAAAAGCAAATGATCCTACACACCTTCAAATGATGTAGTCTTCTTTCATGGTTTGAAGTGGCTCCAAATCTCTATTCCTTTTCAGATTACATCCACACTGAGTGATCTACAGTTCCATTACATAGACTTGGCATTGTGTACTCTAACTATACTATTGGGTAAGTTAAAGCTGTAGTCCATCATTTGCAGCTATCCAAAAAGTGACTGACGTAATTATTGTTGAAAAACGTACTTAGCTGAAAGATAGTAAGGGGACTAAACTCCCTGTGAAATTATTCTTTCTGGCATGCTGTCATTTTGAAGAAATCAACGAAAGAAGGCCTTTCCAACGGTGCTTCTTAAGACGCACCGTTGGAAATTTCCGTTAGTAGTTCGTTTTTTATTCAGCGAAGCGCGCGCAAGCGTTGACACGACGCACACGCGCGCGCGGTTGCTATAATTCGTCGGATCGGTGCGCGACATCGCGTAGCTGCATTCGGCTCAGTAAGAACGTGTCTCGGACGCTGAATTCAGGCCCAATTCAAAACATGATTCAGCAGCTTTTGATCTAAAATCGAACTCCTAGAATGCTGTTTTTATCGAAATATACAGCTGAAGCTGAGCTGAAACTTCATCAGGTTAGTTGTTCAGCACCCTTCTTCAGATTTTGAGTAGGTGTGTTGCTTCAAACGAACAAAGTGCACAAATTACAAATGATGGACTATATCTTTAAGAATAAATCATACCTCCAAATTTAATGAACATAACCTAGCTCTAAATGACAATAGGAATGGTTCCAATTACCCTGTGAAATTTAATTCCTCCTCAAATCGTATTGAAGGTGGTTTGAAAAAAGTGTGCCCGCTGGCTCACTTTTTTAAAAACCACACAAGCTTCCTGTGAATGAACTTTCAAGACTCCAATAAATTCAACACCAAATGATATTCTCACATTTGTCGTCATAGCAGCGAGTTGTCATGAAGGCCAGACACGTGCTTCTTTTTATTCTCTTACACTTCATCAACCGCTCCCTTTTCTGCAGTAAACAATATTTGTTTTTTTTTCTTTGGGGTGCTTTTAGAATGAGTCTTGATGAAGCCTAGGACAAAATATCCATGGAGATTTCCTTGCATAAACTCAGGACCATATGCCCCTTCCCTTGATTCCTGCTTTAACAATATGTGATGCGATCAAGCTAAATGAGACGTTTGTCAGGAATTTTGATTTGGAGATTCAGGCCAAAATAGGGCCACTTCATCACATCTCTTGGTGTTCCGACTTCCATAATTTTTGAACTAAAGATGGTATCAACATGCGGTTTTCACAGCAGTAATACTGAAATTGTGCTCTTTTGAAATCTGTAACAAAAATGTTTTGACCAGGGTGGACAAACGACTGGTGTAGCTTGATCGCATCACATAATTTCCCACTGTTTTGTGTGTGTGGTGTCCTTACAGTGAGTCGTGGTGAAGCCTATGAGAAGATCTCCGTCAAGCGACCGTTCACTAAACTCATGACATCGCCGGTACTCTTCTCCCTGGTGTCCCAGATTATTGTTGTCACCTTGATCCAGACGGCCACGTTCTTGGTGCTCCAAGCAATGCCATGGTAAGATCCAGTCAAATGTTCACCTTAATTTTCAGCTGATATTAATCCCTATCGCAGTTTACGTTCCCATTTTAAAATGAATGACAAAACTCTGGAGTTATTTCAATACAACCAATTAACACCTGTAATTAAATACATTGTAATTAAATAAGGGAATAAATGTGTGCTTGGTGGGTTTTAAACACTATGTTTAAGACCGCTTAAGTCTGGATGCTGATTATTACCCGAGCCAAAGGTGAGGGTCATTATCAGCATCCAGACTCCAACCAGTCGTAAACAGAGTGTTTAATACCGGCCAAGTACATGTCTATTCCCATTCATATATGCCTTTTTCGGTAAAAAAAAAAACCGCCAAAACGTTTTGGTCCAAAAGTCAAAACAAGTCAAAAATTATATATTTCCAACAATTTTGTTCAACAATTTTACTTCATTTTTTTCCAAAACAAGTGTGTTTAAATTGTCCGCATCTAGACCTCTAGCAGCTTTGAAACGTGCTTGATTAAAATCGGCCAAGCACATATTTATTCCCTTTAAAGTAAAATCGGTTTGGGGTGGTGAAGTGGGCTGACTTATGTGCCTGTTCTTATTCTAATTAAGTGCAATTTTTTTTTTTCATGCATGTATTTCGGCACTAATCAATTGATACTTTGGGTGTCGTCAAACCTTTGGATGTACTAGTGCCATACAATAGATTTTCTGTCTGAAGTTTTTGTGTAGTAATGAACAATCTTGAAAGGGAGAATGGTTGAGTACTATTTTCAATTGGCAGGTATGTTCCCCTGGTCCCCGTCCCAGATGGGAGGAACCGAGAATGTCAGGAGACGACGTCTCTATTCCTAATCTCCTGCTTTCAGTATATCATAATGGCAGTGGCGTACACTCCAAAACCACCGTTCCGTCAACCGATCTACAAACTACGTGAGTATAGACGACAGATCTGAGTTTGGATATTGGAAGATTAGAGCCTGCCATTGTATGACTGCATAGACTTGGACCGCTTAAAAAAACAGCAATCTTGGAGACACATGCTAATTTCAGAGCCATCATTGAACACTAACGGGAAAAGGGACCAGTAGACACAACAGCATCAATCAGCATCTTGCCTCCTCTGGTTTAGTTATTAATCCCCCCCCCCCCCCCACATTGCCCCCCCCTCAAAAAAAAAATAATAAAATAACCCCACCTTTTTGGGAGGCCATGCCCCCAGAATCCACTGGTGTGCATAATAATAATAATGTTGTGCTTAGATAGCACTTTTTACCAAAGGTCTCAAAGCGCTTCACAATTATTACCCCTGTTCATCAGGCCATGAGACCAGTTTCTGCAGCAGCTCGAGATCAGTGCATTCTGGTCTCTACCTTCACAGGTACCCATTTATACTCCTGGGTGGAGATTGTAGTTAAGTGTCTTGCCTAAGAACACAAGCACCATGGTCCCCGTCAGGGTTCGAACCCACGTTCCACGGCACGAAGGTCGAACACCGTAACCATTGGACCACCGCTCCACTTGGACACACAGAAAAGCCTGGTTCAAACTTCTTTCATATTTTCAAGTGGAGTTAATTCAATGGACAATTTTACAGTGGACAATTTTACAACTGCAACTTGTTAACAGCAATCTCAAAATGTTGGTGTTTTTGGTTGTTTTTCTTGTTTAGGTTTGTATTCAGCCTATTTGATTATCACGTTTGTTGGTACAACGTTGCTGCTCTATGTGCCAACAGCGCATACTGTGAGAGTCATGGAGGTTTGTATAGAAAAAGGAATCTAGCTTACAAATTGAGAAAGTTAAAGTTGCAAAGTCCAAAAGACAACATTCATTGATGGAAAACTTGCTCTGCTACCGACCAATCCAATCACAAGATCACTGTACACTCAGGAAGGCCTCCTTCAATGGCAACAGCATTGTGCTTGCTATTGTTCAGATAATCTTTTATGGAGCAGTTGCTTTGTACAATAGCTTACACAATGGTTCCTCCATTGAAGGGGGCCTCGTAAGTGTACAGTGTCGTTAGTGGGCTTGGATTGGCCTATATACTACATGTATAATAAATATGTGTGTGTTTATTCAATGATATTCATTCAGAGTTATTCCCCCCACCCCCACCTCAAAAAAAAATTTGAAAAAAAAATGGCCGAGACAACTTTGCTCCCCAGTCAAAAACAATGAAAATAAACAAATATTGGAGTTTTCCTACTTTCACATCTCATTACAGATGGTAGTTCTGCCAGATTACGTCTTTAAGACGTGCATCCTTGCTCTCGCTTTTCTCAACTTTGCCTTCTCTTGCGTCATTGAGGTAAGACAATGATACTAACCTCGTGCTCAAATTTTCCTTTTATAATTTGTTGGAGTAGCAACCAATGAGCCTGAGAACCAAACCATTGAACTCGCCTTCACTATATAGTCTGAGCACATCGTAAGCTTATCAGTCAAATCGATTTTGATTCATTCATCAACTCCATTAATTGATTCCAAGTTTACCCATCCGAGGAAAAAGCTGTGCGGGAAAACCTCAGTAATATCACTAAGGAACTGTATTGCTTTAGTCACAAATGCAAGGTCAACCCTAACCGCCCTGAATTCTTCAAAATCCTCTTTGTCAAAGTGGAGGAATTTGGAGGATTGAGGTTACATGGCAAAAGTGCTTTACTGATTTCGTAGGATGCACTTTGTCAAGGTTTTGGGCCAGACCTTGTGTTGTTTTTGCTCAGCCATGCATAAATATTGGTCTGGATTATGCTTGAACTCCTCCGCACTGCTCCAGGATGTCACTGGCCAAGCCCAGTCACTGCCGCAGGATTTTGCAAGATTCAGGGAGTGGTCATCCCTCCACGGACCATATTCAAGAAATAATGGAGGAAGTTGCAGGATTGAGGCTATATGCTATTTTTTCCATGAGGCCAATTGGAGGATTTTGCAGGATTGAGGCTATATCCTAGCAAAAATGCCGGGGAATGAGGGTTAAAGATTGTAATTCCTCTCTTATAATTGATCAGTTACCATATAAATTTGGCATTGAAGTTCTTGGAGTCTATTCCTGGGGGAACAGGAATTAATTCTACTGGGAATTGATTCCTCAAAAAATTGGTATCACGATTCCTATTCTAGATATGGGATTAATCCTATTTTATTCTGAGCAAGGCCCAAGCCTACCGTAATAAGGAGATTATTGTAATTGTAGTCGGATTTTTATATGCCCATATTTTTGTCCTTTTCTTCAACAAAATTACTCCTCACCACCTTACATAAGTGATGTATAATTTCCACGTTAACCTACTTTCTGAATGATTTCAGTACATCCTGGTGCCCAGTCCTGCCTTTATTCGTTTCGTGTCCTGCGCCGCCTGGCGGAAATCGAGACCACCCAAGTACACACTGCTAGAGATGGACTACCGCTGCCATGGAGACCAAGTCTGAGGGGTGAGAATGACCAGGGGTCACCTCTAGAGGGAGCTGGTCATTTACAAGGGTTACCATGCAGATATTATTGTCCTGTACGCAATCAGCAATTATTCAATATGATGTCTACAATCCTGGCCAAATCTCGTTGGGCCCCCAACCCCCCGGCCCCCATTCAATGTTGTCTCTCATTGCGCGGTGTGTGCTCCATCAGTTGGGGAGAACAACATTGACCGGGGGAGCAGGGGAGTGGGTGACCGTGGCGGGCTCAGGAAGGTCCCAACCATTTTGGCCGGGATTGTAGATACTGGACACATAATCATACCAAAATCAGCATTTGCCCTTGGATTTGTATAATCCTTGGGCCCGAAATGGGACGATTGAACATGATGCAGTTTATTATATTGGTGTACATATTATTCTTGCTCCTTTATACTTCAGAAAGTAGGTTCAAAATCATTGAAATGTGTCAGAGTAATTAATCTAAAGTACAGTGAAAATCGGTAAGTCAAACTCTGATAACTCAAAACAACTGTCAAATCAAACAAAGCATCCATTGCCTTCAGTAGTATAACAATGATATAACCCTGCTTGATAAACTCGAAACTCTGCTAAAATCAAATTTTGAACCCGTTACCTTGAGGTTTGACTTATCAAGATTTCACTGTAGTTTTAAATACAAGAACTGAGCACATCTTGGTATTTTGTTGAGGTATGGTACATTCGGCATTCATACACATTAGCGCTGATCTCCAGAACAAATTGGACATTTCTGGCACTGCCCTCTTAATTCGCGCGCATAGCAAGCAGTACGTATTTGAAAGTAGTAACTGCGCCATTGTTTTTTGAAAAGTTTATTGTCAGCATTGTTGTTTTCTTAGTAGCAATTGAATGTCGACCTGTAAACGAGACACATTTTCCATGTTGTGTTTGGTTCCTAGTCACTAAAATGGAGATCAGTGCATGCCACTCACAAGCTTTACAACTAATGTTGATTTCAATTTTGAACTGAGTAGTAAACAATTTAATCTGTGATGAGTTTTTGTAAATGTCTTTACATAAAGAAAATTGTCGATTGTTGCAACCTGACACCACTTTTCATCAGTTGTGAACAAAGTCTATGGAGAGTCAAGAAAATTTTCCAAGTATTTCCTAACAAAATTGGAAATGTTTCTCAGTCCCAGACTAATGTCTTATCATCATTTTTGCAATGACTGACCTTCATTGAGATGATATATGAAGAAAAAAGTGGCGTCAGGTTGCAGCATTTTTTCCAGCATATTTTTGAAAACCTGGGATCTAAGTTTTGGCGCCTAGCTTAAAGGTGTTAAGTTTAAGAAAATAAAAGTTGAAGAGAAATATCAGTGAGCATAAATTAAACTCAAATCGGGTAACTATTGGTCATTTGCCAAAGTAAATAGAAAAAAACGAACCAGTTGGACAGATTCAGTGTTGCTCTGAATGTAAATGAGAAAAGACGTAATTATCAAATCGAAAACAAAGCTTTTAGAATTAATAGAATTTCAGTATACCTTTTTAAGAATTGTGTAATGTACTGGTATGCTACTATTGTATGTAAAATGAAAGTGGAAGAAATCACAATTTTTATAACAGCATTTTTATGAAAGTACATGTATAACCATATTTTATAGATTTTGTAACATCCTTGATAATTTTGATATAAAACTGATGTTTTTGCCAGTGGAATAAAAGGCACTGAAATAGTTTGATTAAAA
Source organism: Patiria pectinifera (assembly GCA_029964075.1). Taxonomy (NCBI): domain Eukaryota; kingdom Metazoa; phylum Echinodermata; class Asteroidea; order Valvatida; family Asterinidae; genus Patiria; species Patiria pectinifera. The sequence continues at coordinate 1,340,699 of CM057134.1, read as the reverse complement.
TGTAGGGGAGCCGTGATATTCAGAGGATATTTCGCATGAAAAAGTGACGGAAAGGTTAAAAAAAGTGGGATTTTACTAAATACATGGCTTTCTTGCATTGCAAATATTACCCATGTCTGACAACTGTCTTTTGGACTATAATGTTTACCATTTGAAAGCATTCTAATTATGTCAGGTTAGGTATTTATAGTTAGTATTACCCCACTTTAACATGTGGAAATGTTGCCAATTATGTAAAAACATGATCTGAATGGGCCTTATTCACGAGTCGGCCATATTGAATTGAAAGTGAGGTAAAATCTTAATTTTTAGAACTAGTGAAGAGATATAAAAGCAACTTTTTAATTCCTAATTAATTCCAGTCTGCTTCAATGAATAATTTTTAATTTGTAATTAAAAATTCCCGAACGTTTAAAGTCAGATTAAAGAAAAAATAGACAGTAAAATAAGGCTGCATTGTGCCTGCATAAATAGTCTGGCACCATCTCATTGAACAGTTAACACTTAATGAAATACTTTCAGGGAACTCAACAAAAATGGCCAACTCGTGAATAAGGCCCATAGTGCCCCGCTCTGATCTGTTGCATAATATATGCATATATTCAAATTTATGCTTCTGTTATTTAAATGAACCAGGGGGTCTATTCCCATTTATTTTAATTATTGCACAACATTCAACACCCAATGTTATAAGATTTGGGCAAAAATATCCATTTTTAGACAATAAAATCTTTATTTTTGACAGGTTTTACCCCAAATTTGCATCGAAATTTCATTTTGAAAAGCACACCTGTCCAAAAATTGAATTGGAATGTGTTCTATGTATGGTCCCTGGCATCTTTCCTGCAAGTTTGAAGCAATTTCATTTTTTTTGGACAAAATTTAAAAATGTGCTAAGCCTTACTTTGGGGTAAGCCTTACTTTTTTTGATGAAATTTGGTCAAAAATTGGCTTTTTCAAAACAATGCAGAAATTCTTTTGAAAAGTCCATCTGTCCACAAATCACATTGGAATGTGTTCTAGTGTCCCTTAGGCGTCTTTCCTGCAAGTTTGAAGCAATTTCATTTTTTGGCCAAAATTGAATAAAATGCAAGGGGTTAGGCCAAAAAAAAAAGTCTCCGGTTTCTGGTATGGAGCTTGCCCCAAAAGTGGTGCAGTGACGCGGCTTTTTTTTTAACCTTTTTTTTGTTTTTGCTTCAAATATCGGCTGATGACTGCAAATGGTTCCCGACTAAACTTAGTGCAAATATATGGGAGTCCAGAGAGGCCACATAAATCTTATTCTCGATCATAACCCCTTCTAAAAACACGTTAAAATTGTGCAGCAGCAGAATTCCAGTCAAACCAGTGAGTTTGGCAGTTTTGAAACATCATCTTGTATTGAAAAAAAACTTTTTCATTTTGCCGACGCGCATGGCTACGGCGACGCGCGCGCATACCAGAAACCGGAGACTTTTTTTTTTTGGCCTTAGCCTTACTTTTTTGATGAAATTTGGTCCAAATTGAAAAAAATGCAGAAATTCCTTTGAAAAGTCCATCCGTCCACATATCGCATCGGAATGTGTTCTAGTGTCCCGCAGGCATCTTTCCCGCAAATTTGAAGCAATTTTATTTTTTGCCAAAATTAAAAAAATGCAAGGGGTTAGCCTTACTTTTTTGATGAAATTTGGTCAAAAATTGACTTCTTCTCCAAACAATGCAGAAATTCCTTTGAAAAGTCCATCTGTCCACAAATCGCATTGGAATGTGTTCTAGTGTTCCGTAGGCATCTTTCCTGCAAGTTTGAAGCAATTTCATTTTTTGGCCAAAATTGAAAAAAATGCAAGGGGTTAGCCTTACTTTTTTGATGAAATTTGGTCAAAATTGAAAACAATGCAGAAATTCTTTTGAAAAGTCCATCCGTCAACAAATCGCATTGGAATTTGTTCTAGGGTCCCTTAGGCATCTTTCCTGCAAGTTTGGAGCAATTTCATTTTTTGGCCAAAGATTGAAAAAAATGCAAGGGGTTAGCCTTACTTTTCTGATGAAATTTGGTCAAAAATTGACTTTTCTCCAAAACAATGCAGAAATTCCTTTGCAAAGTCCATCCGACAACAAATCACATTGGAATGTGTTCAAGGGTCCCTTACGCATCTTTCCCGCAATTTGGAAGCAATTTCATTTTTTGGCCAAAATTGAAAAAAATACAAGGTGTGAGCCTTACTTTTTGGATGAAATTTGGTCAAAAATTGACTTTTCTCTAACCAATGCAGCAATTTCTTTGAAAAGTACATCCGTCCACAAATCGCATTGGAATGTGTTCTAGGGTCCCTTAGGCATCTTAACTGTAAGTTTGAAGCAATTTCATTTTTTGGCCAAAATTGAAAAAAAATGCAATGGGTTCACCTTACTTTTTTGATGAAATTTGGTCAAAAATTGACTTTTCTCCAAACAATGCAGGAATTCCTTTGAAAAGTCCATCCGTCCACAAATCACATTGGAATGTGTTCTAGGGTCCCTTAGGCATCTTTCCCACAGTTTGAAGCAATTTCATTTTTTGGCCAAAATTGAAAAAATTCAAGGGGTTAGCCTTACTTTTTTGATGAAATTTGGTCAAAAATTGACTTTTCTCTAACCAATGCAGAAATTTCTTTGAAAAGTACATCCGTCCACAAATCGCATTGGAATGTGTTCTAGGGTCCCTTAGGCATCTTAACTGTAAGTTTGAAGCAATTTCATTTTTTGGCCAAAATTGAAAAAAATGCAAGGGGTTAGCCTTACTTTTTTGATGAAATTTGGTCAAAAATTGACTTTTCTCCAAACAATGCAGAAATTCCTTTGAAAAGTCCATCCGTCCACAAATCACATTGGAATGTGTTCTAGGGTCCCTTAGGCATCTTTGCTGCAAGTTTGAAGCAATTTCATTTTTTGGCCAAAAATTGAAAAAAATGCAAGGGGTTAGCCTTACTTTTCTGATGAAATTTGGTCGAAAATTGACTTTTCTCTAACCAATGCAGAAATTCCTTTCAAAAGTCCATCTTTCCACAAATCACATTGGAATGTGTTCTAGTGTCCCTTAGGCATCTTTCCTGCAAGTTTGAAGCAATTTCATTTTTTGGCCAAAATTGAAAAAAATGCAAGGGGTTAGCCTTACTTTTTTGATGAAATTTGGTCAAAAATTGACTTTTCTCCAAACAATGCAGAAATTCCTTTGAAAAGTCCATCCGTCCACAAATCACATTGGAATGTGTTCTAGGGTCCCTTAGGCATCTTTCCCGCAGTTTGAAGCAATTTCATTTTTTGGCCAAAATTGAAAAAAATACAAGGGGTTAGCCTTACTTTTTTGATGAAATTTGGTCGAAAATTGACTTTTCTCTAACCAATGCAGAAATTTCTTTGAAAAGTACATCCGTCCACCAATCGCATTGGAATGTGTTCTAGGGTCCCTTAGGCATCTTAACTGTAAGTTTGAAGCAATTTCATTTTTTGGCCAAAATTGAAAAAAATGCAAGGGGTTAGCCTTACTTTTTGATGAAATTTGGTCAAAAATTGACTTTTCTCCAAACAATGCAGAAATTCCTTTGAAAAGTCCATCCGTCCACAAATCACATTGGAATGTGTTCTAGGGTCCCTTAGGCATCTTTTCCGCAAGTTTGAAGCAATTTCATTTTTTGGCCAAAATTGAAAAAAATACAAGGGGTTAGCCTTACTTTTTTGATGAAATTTGGTCAAAAATTGACTTTTCTCTAACCAATGCAGAAATTTCTTTGAAAAGTACATCCGTCCACAAATCGCATTGGAATGTGTTCTAGGGTCCCTTAGGCATCTTAACTGTAAGTTTGAAGCAATTTCATTTTTTGGCCAAAATTGAAAAAAATGCAAGGGGTTAGCCTTTCTTTTGAAATTTGGTCAAAAATTGACTTTTCTCCAAATAATGCAGAAATTCCTTTGAAAAGTCCATCCGTCCACAAATCACATTGGAATGTGTTCTAGGGTCCCTTAGGCATCTTTTCCGCAAGTTTGAAGCAATTTCATTTTTTGGCCAAAATTGAAAAAAATACAAGGGGTTAGCCTTACTTTTTTGATGAAATTTGGTCAAAAATTGACTTTTCTCTAACCAATGCAGAAATTTCTTTGAAAAGTACATCCGTCCACAAATCGCATTGGAATGTGTTCTAGGGTCCCTTAGGCATCTTAACTGTAAGTTTGAAGCAATTTCATTTTTTGGCCAAAATTGAAAAAAAAATGCAAGGGGTTCACCTTACTTTTTTGATGAAATTTGGTCAAAATTGAAAAAAATGCAGAAATTCCTTTGAAAAGTCCATCCGTCCACATATCGCATCGGAATGTGTTCTAGTGTCCCGCAGGCATCTTTCCCGCAAATTTGAAGCAATTTTATTTTTTGCCAAAATTAAAAAAATGCAAGGGGTTAGCCTTACTTTTTTGATGAAATTTGGTCAAAAATTGACTTCTTCTCCAAACAATGCAGAAATTCCTTTGAAAAGTCCATCTGTCCACAAATCGCATTGGAATGTGTTCTAGTGTCCCGTAGGCATCTTTCCTGCAAGTTTGAAGCAATTTCATTTTTTGGCCAAAATTGAAAAAAATGCAAGGGGTTAGCCTTACTTTTTTGATGAAATTTGGTCAAAATTGAAAACAATGCAGAAATTCTTTTGAAAAGTCCATCCGTCAACAAATCGCATTGGAATTTGTTCTAGGGTCCCTTAGGCATCTTTCCTGCAAGTTTGGAGCAATTTCATTTTTTGGCCAAAGATTGAAAAAAATGCAAGGGGTTAGCCTTACTTTTCTGATGAAATTTGGTCAAAAATTGACTTTTCTCCAAAACAATGCAGAAATTCCTTTGCAAAGTCCATCCGACAACAAATCACATTGGAATGTGTTCAAGGGTCCCTTAGGCATCTTTCCCGCAAGTTTGAAGCAATTTCATTTTTTGGCCAAAATTGAAAAAAATACAAGGTGTGAGCCTTACTTTTTGGATGAAATTTGGTCAAAAATTGACTTTTCTCTAACCAATGCAGAAATTTCTTTGAAAAGTCCATCCGTCCACAAATCACATTGTAATGTGTTCTAGGGTCCCTTAGGCATCTTTCCCACAGTTTGAAGCAATTTCATTTTTTGGCCAAAATTGAAAAAAATACAAGGGGTTAGCCTTACTTTTGAAATTTGCAGAAATTCCTTTGAAAAGTCCATCCGTCCACAAATCACATTGGAATATGTTCTAGGGTCCCTTAGGCATCTTTCCCACAGTTTGAAGCAATTTCATTTTTTGGCCAAAATTGAAAAAAATACAAGGGGTTAGCCTTACTTTTTTGATGAAATTTGGTCAAAAATTGACTTTTCTCTAACCAATGCAGAAATTTCTTTGAAAAGTACATCCGTCCACAAATCGCATTGGAATGTGTTCTAGGGTCCCTTAGGCATCTTAACTGTAAGTTTGAAGCAATTTCATTTTTTGGCCAAAATTGAAAAAAATGCAAGGGGTTAGCCTTACTTTTTTGATGAAATTTGGTCAAAAATTGACTTTTCTCCAAACAATGCAGAAATTCCTTTGAAAAGTCCATCCGTCCACAAATCACATTGGAATGTGTTCTAGGGTCCCTTAGGCATCTTTGCTGCAAGTTTGAAGCAATTTCATTTTTTGGCCAAAAATTGAAAAAAATGCAAGGGGTTAGCCTTACTTTTCTGATGAAATTTGGTCGAAAATTGACTTTTCTCTAACCAATGCAGAAATTCCTTTGAAAAGTCCATCTTTCCACAAATCACATTGGAATGTGTTCTAGGGTCCCTTAGGCATCTTTCCCGCAGTTTGAAGCAATTTCATTTTTTGGCCAAAATTGAAAAAAATACAAGGGGTTAGCCTTACTTTTTTGATGAAATTTGGTCAAAAATTGACTTTTCTCTAACCAATGCAGAAATTTCTTTGAAAAGTACATCCGTCCACAAATCGCATTGGAATGTGTTCTAGGGTCCCTTAGGCATCTTAACTGTAAGTTTGAAGCAATTTCATTTTTTGGCCAAAATTGAAAAAAATGCAAGGGGTTAGCCTTACTTTTTTGATGAAATTTGGTCAAAAATTGACTTTTTTTCAAACAATGCAGAAATTCCTTTGAAAAGTCCATCCGTCCACAAATCACATTGGAATGTGTTCTAGGGTCCCTTAGGCATCTTTGCTGCAAGTTTGAAGCAATTTCATTTTTTGGCCAAAATTGAAAAAAATGCAAGGGGTTAGCCTTACTTTTCTGATGAAATTTGGTCGAAAATTGACTTTTCTCTAACCAATGCAGAAATTCCTTTGAAAAGTCCATCTTTCCACAAATCACATTGGAATGTGTTCTAGTGTCCCTTAGGCATCTTTCCTGCAAGTTTGAAGCAATTTCATTTTTTGGCCAAAATTGAAAAAAATGCAAGGGGTTAGCCTTACTTTTGAAATTTGGTCAAAAATTGACTTTTCTCCAAACAATGCAGAAATTCCTTTGAAAAGTCCATCCGTCCACAAATCACATTGGAATGTGTTCTAGGGTCCCTTAGGCATCTTTCCCACAGTTTGAAGCAATTTCATTTTTTGGCCAAAATTGAAAAAAATACAATGTTAGCCTTACTTTTTTGATGAAATTTGGTCAAAAATTGACTTTTCTCTAACCAATGCAGAAATTTCTTTGAAAAGTACATCCGTCCACAAATCGCATTGGAATGTGTTCTAGGGTGCCTTAGGCATCTTAACTGTAAGTTTGAAGCAATTTCATTTTTTGGCCAAAATTGAAAAAAATGCAAGGGGTTAGCCTTACTTTTTTGATGAAATTTGGTCAAAAATTGACTTTTCTCCAAACAATGCAGAAATTCCTTTGAAAAGTCCATCCGTCCACAAATCACATTGGAATGTGTTCTAGGGTCCCTTAGGCATCTTTGCTGCAAGTTTGAAGCAATTTCATTTTTTGGCCAAAAATTGAAAAAAATGCAAGGGGTTAGCCTTACTTTTCTGATGAAATTTGGTCGAAAATTGACTTTTCTCTAACCAATGCAGAAATTCCTTTGAAAAGTCCATCTTTCCACAAATCACATTGGAATGTGTTCTAGGGTCCCTTAGGCATCTTTCCCGCAGTTTGAAGCAATTTCATTTTTTGGCCAAAATTGAAAAAAATACAAGGGGTTAGCCTTACTTTTTTGATGAAATTTGGTCAAAAATTTACTTTTTTCTAACCAATGCAGAAATTTCTTTGAAAAGTACATCCGTCCACAAATCGCATTGGAATGTGTTCTAGGGTCCCTTAGGCATCTTAACTGTAAGTTTGAAGCAATTTCATTTTTTGGCCAAAATTGAAAAAAATGCAAGGGGTTAGCCTTACTTTTTTGATGAAATTTGGTCAAAAATTGACTTTTTTTCAAACAATGCAGAAATTCCTTTGAAAAGTCCATCCGTCCACAAATCACATTGGAATGTGTTCTAGGGTCCCTTAGGCATCTTTGCTGCAAGTTTGAAGCAATTTCATTTTTTGGCCAAAAATAGAAAAAAATGCAAGGGGTTAGCCTTACTTTTCTGATGAAATTTGGTCGAAAATTGACTTTTCTCTAACCAATGCAGAAATTCCTTTGAAAAGTCCATCTTTCCACAAATCACATTGGAATGTGTTCTAGTGTCCCTTAGGCATCTTTCCTGCAAGTTTGAAGCAATTTCATTTTTTGGCCAAAATTGAAAAAAATGCAAGGGGTTAGCCTTACTTTTTTGATGAAATTTGGTCAAAAATTGACTTTTCTCCAAACAATGCAGAAATTCCTTTGAAAAGTCCATCCGTCCACAAATCACATTGGAATGTGTTCTAGGGTCCCTTAGGCATCTTTCCCGCAGTTTGAAGCAATTTCATTTTTTGGCCAAAATTGAAAAAAATACAAGGGGTTAGCCTTACTTTTTTGATGAAATTTGGTCAAAAATTGACTTTTCTCTAACCAATGCAGAAATTTCTTTGAAAAGTACATCCGTCCACAAATCGCATTGGAATGTGTTCTAGGGTCCCTTAGGCATCTTAACTGTAAGTTTGAAGCAATTTCATTTTTTGGCCAAAATTGAAAAAATGCAAGGGGTTAGCCTTACTTTTTTGATGAAATTTGGTCAAAAATTGACTTTTCTCCAAACAATGCAGAAATTCCTTTGAAAAGTCCATCCGTCCACAAATCACATTGGAATGTGTTCTAGGGTCCCTTAGGCATCTTTCCCGCAGTTTGAAGCAATTTCATTTTTTGGCCAAAATTGAAAAAAATACAAGGGGTTAGCCTTACTTTTTTGATGAAATTTGGTCAAAAATTGACTTTTCTCTAACCAATGCAGAAATTTCTTTGAAAAGTACATCCGTCCACAAATCGCATTGGAATGTGTTCTAGGGTCCCTTAGGCATCTTAACTGTAAGTTTGAAGCAATTTCATTTTTTGGCCAAAATTGAAAAAAATGCAAGGGGTTAGCCTTACTTTTTGATGAAATTTGGTCAAAAATTGACTTTTCTCCAAACAATGCAGAAATTCCTTTGAAAAGTCCATCCGTCCACAAATCACATTGTGTTGTGGAATGTGTTCTAGGGTCCCTTAGGCATCTTTTCCGCAAGTTTGAAGCAATTTCATTTTTTGGCCAAAATTGAAAAAAATACAAGGGGTTAGCCTTACTTTTTGGATGAAATTTGGTCAAAAATTGACTTTTCTCTAACCAATGCAGAAATTTCTTTGAAAAGTCCATCCGTCCATAAATCGCATTGGAATGTGTTCTAGTGTCCCTTAGGCATCTTTCCTGCAAGTTTGGAGCAATTTCACATTTTGGCCAAAATTGAAGAAAATGCAAGGGGTTAGCCTTACTTTTTTGATGAAATTTGGTCAAAATTTTTTTTTTCTCCAAACAATGCAAAAAGTCCTTTGAAAAGTCCATCCCTCCACAAATCGCATTGGAATGTGTTCTAGTGTCCCTTAGGCATCTTTCCTGCAAGTTTGGAGCAATTTCATTTTTTGGCCAAAAATAGAAAAAAATGCAAGGGGTTAGCCTTACTTTTCTGATGAAATTTGGTCGAAAATTGACTTTTCTCTAACCAATGCAGAAATTCCTTTGAAAAGTCCATCTTTCCACAAATCACATTGGAATGTGTTCTAGTGTCCCTTAGGCATCTTTCCTGCAAGTTTGAAGCAATTTCATTTTTTGGCCAAAATTGAAAAAAATGCAAGGGGTTAGCCTTACTTTTTTGATGAAATTTGGTCAAAAATTGACTTTTCTCCAAACAATGCAGAAATTCCTTTGAAAAGTCCATCCGTCCACAAATCACATTGGAATGTGTTCTAGGGTCCCTTAGGCATCTTTCCCGCAGTTTGAAGCAATTTCATTTTTTGGCCAAAATTGAAAAAAATACAAGGGGTTAGCCTTACTTTTTTGATGAAATTTGGTCAAAAATTGACTTTTCTCTAACCAATGCAGAAATTTCTTTGAAAAGTACATCCGTCCACAAATCGCATTGGAATGTGTTCTAGGGTCCCTTAGGCATCTTAACTGTAAGTTTGAAGCAATTTCATTTTTTGGCCAAAATTGAAAAAAATGCAAGGGGTTAGCCTTACTTTTTTGATGAAATTTGGTCAAAAATTGACTTTTCTCCAAACAATGCAGAAATTCCTTTGAAAAGTCCATCCGTCCACAAATCACATTGGAATGTGTTCTAGGGTCCCTTAGGCATCTTTCCCGCAGTTTGAAGCAATTTCATTTTTTGGCCAAAATTGAAAAAAATACAAGGGGTTAGCCTTACTTTTTTGATGAAATTTGGTCAAAAATTGACTTTTCTCTAACCAATGCAGAAATTTCTTTGAAAAGTACATCCGTCCACAAATCGCATTGGAATGTGTTCTAGGGTCCCTTAGGCATCTTAACTGTAAGTTTGAAGCAATTTCATTTTTTGGCCAAAATTGAAAAAAATGCAAGGGGTTAGCCTTACTTTTTGATGAAATTTGGTCAAAAATTGACTTTTCTCCAAACAATGCAGAAATTCCTTTGAAAAGTCCATCCGTCCACAAATCACATTGGAATGTGTTCTAGGGTCCCTTAGGCATCTTTTCCGCAAGTTTGAAGCAATTTCATTTTTTGGCCAAAATTGAAAAAAATACAAGGGGTTAGCCTTACTTTTTGGATGAAATTTGGTCAAAAATTGACTTTTCTCTAACCAATGCAGAAATTTCTTTGAAAAGTACATCCGTCCACAAATCGCATTGGAATGTGTTCTAGGGTCCCTTAGGCATCTTAACTGTAAGTTTGAAGCAATTTCATTTTTTGGCCAAAATTGAAAAAAATGCAAGGGGTTAGCCTTACTTTTGAAATTTGGTCAAAAATTGACTTTTCTCCAAACAATGCAGAAATTCCTTTGAAAAGTCCATCCGTCCACAAATCACATTGGAATGTGTTCTAGGGTCCCTTAGGCATCTTTTCCGCAAGTTTGAAGCAATTTCATTTTTTGGCCAAAATTGAAAAAAATACAAGGGGTTAGCCTTACTTTTTTGATGAAATTTGGTCAAAAATTGACTTTTCTCTAACCAATGCAGAAATTTCTTTGAAAAGTACATCCGTCCACAAATCGCATTGGAATGTGTTCTAGGGTCCCTTAGGCATCTTAACTGTAAGTTTGAAGCAATTTCATTTTTTGGCCAAAATTGAAAAAAATGCAAGAGGTTAGCCTTACTTTTTTGATGAAATTTGGTCAAAAATTGACTTTTCTCCAAACAATGCAGAAATTCCTTTGAAAAGTCCGTCCGTCCACAAATCACATTGGAATGTGTTCTAGGGTCCCTTAGGCATCTTTTCCGCAAGTTTGAAGCAATTTCATTTTTTGGCCAAAATTGAAAAAAATACAAGGGGTTAGCCTTACTTTTTTGATGAAATTTGGTCAAAAATTGACTTTTCTCTAACCAATGCAGAAATTTCTTTGAAAAGTACATCCGTCCACAAATCGCATTGGAATGTGTTCTAGGGTCCCTTAGGCATCTTAACTGTAAGTTTGAAGCAATTTCATTTTTTGGCCAAAATTGACAAAAAAAATGCAAGGGGTTCACCTTACTTTTTTGATGGAATTTGGTCAAAAATGAAAACAATGCAGAAATTCCTTTGAAAATTCCATCCGTCTACGAATCGCATTGGAATGTGATCTAGGGTCCCTTATGCATCTTACCTGCAAGTTGAAGCAATTTCATTTTTTTGGCCAAAACTGAAAAAAAATGCAAGGGGTTAGCCTCACTGTTTTGATGAAATTTGGTCAAAAATTGACTTTTCTCCAAACAATGCAGAAATTCCTTTGAAAATTCCATCCGTCCACAAATCGAATTGGAATGTGTTCTAGTGTCCCTAAGGCATCTTTCCTGCAAGTTTGGAGCAATTTCATTTTTTGGCCAAAATTGAAAAAAATGCAAGGGGTTAGCCTTACTTTTGAAATTTGGTCAAAAATTGACTTTTCTCCAAACAATGCAGAAATTCCTTTGAAAAGTCCATCCGTCCACAAATCACATTGGAATGTGTTCTAGGGTCCCTTAGGCATCTTTTCCGCAAGTTTGAAGCAATTTCATTTTTTGGCCAAAATTGAAAAAAATACAAGGGGTTAGCCTTACTTTTTGGATGAAATTTGGTCAAAAATTGACTTTTCTCTAACCAATGCAGAAATTTCTTTGAAAAGTACATCCGTCCACAAATCGCATTGGAATGTGTTCTAGGGTCCCTTAGGCATCTTAACTGTAAGTTTGAAGCAATTTCATTTTTTGGCCAAAATTGAAAAAAATGCAAGAGGTTAGCCTTACTTTTTTGATGAAATTTGGTCAAAAATTGACTTTTCTCCAAACAATGCAGAAATTCCTTTGAAAAGTCCGTCCGTCCACAAATCACATTGGAATGTGTTCTAGGGTCCCTTAGGCATCTTTTCCGCAAGTTTGAAGCAATTTCATTTTTTGGCCAAAATTGAAAAAAATACAAGGGGTTAGCCTTACTTTTTTGATGAAATTTGGTCAAAAATTGACTTTTCTCTAACCAATGCAGAAATTTCTTTGAAAAGTACATCCGTCCACAAATCGCATTGGAATGTGTTCTAGGGTCCCTTAGGCATCTTAACTGTAAGTTTGAAGCAATTTCATTTTTTGGCCAAAATTGACAAAAAAAATGCAAGGGGTTCACCTTACTTTTTTGATGGAATTTGGTCAAAAATGAAAACAATGCAGAAATTCCTTTGAAAATTCCATCCGTCTACGAATCGCATTGGAATGTGATCTAGGGTCCCTTATGCATCTTACCTGCAAGTTGAAGCAATTTCATTTTTTTGGCCAAAACTGAAAAAAAATGCAAGGGGTTAGCCTCACTGTTTTGATGAAATTTGGTCAAAAATTGACTTTTCTCCAAACAATGCAGAAATTCCTTTGAAAATTCCATCCGTCCACAAATCGAATTGGAATGTGTTCTAGTGTCCCTAAGGCATCTTTCCTGCAAGTTTGGAGCAATTTCATTTTTTGGCCAAAGCTGGAAAAAATGCAAGGGGTTAGCCTTACTTTTTTGATGAAATTTGGTCAAAAATTGACTTTTCTCTAAACAATGCAGAAATTCCTTTGAAAAGTCCATCCGTCCATAAATCGCATTGGAATGTGTTCTAGTGTCCCTTAGGCATCTTTCCTGCAAGTTTGGAGCAATTTCACATTTTGGCCAAAATTGAAGAAAATGCAAGGGGTTAGCCTTACTTTTTTGATGAAATTTGGTCAAAAATTTTTTTTTCTCCAAACAATGCAAAAAGTCCTTTGAAAAGTCCATCCCTCCACAAATCGCATTGGAATGTGTTCTAGTGTCCCTTAGGCATCTTTCCTGCAAGTTTGGAGCAATTTCATTTTTTGGCCAAAGATTGAAAAAATGCAAGGGGTTAGCCTTACTTTTTTGATGAAATTTGGTCAAAAATTGACTTTTCTCCAAACAATGCAGAAATTCCTTTGAAAAGTCCATCCGTCCACAAATCGCATTGGAATGTGTTCTAGTGTCCCTTAGGCATCTTTCCCGCAAGTTTGAAGCAATTTCATTTTTTTGGCCAAAATTGAAAAAAAAAAAATGCAAGCGGTTAGCCTTACTTTTTGGATGAAATTTGGCCAAAAATTGACTTTTTCAAAACAGTGCAGAAATTCCTTTGAAAAGTCCATCTGTCCACAAATCGCATTGGAATGTGTTCTAGTGTCCCTTAGGCATCTTTCCTGCAAGTTTGAAGCAATTTTATTTTTTGGCCAAAGGTGGAAAAAATGCAAGGGGTTAGTTAAAAATTGACTTTACTCCAAACAATGCAGAAAGTCCTTAGAAAAGTCCATCCGTCCACAAATCGCATTGGAATGTGTTCTAGTGTCCCTTAGGCATCTTTCCTGCAAGTTTGAAGCAATTTCATTTTTTGGCCAAAATTGAAAAAAAAAAAATGCAAGCGGTTAGCCTTACTTTTTGGATGAAATTTGAAGTTTGAAGCAATTTCATTTTTTGGCCAAAATTGAAAAAAATACAAGGGGTTAGCCTTACTTTTTTGATGAAATTTGGTCAAAAATTGACTTTTCTCTAACCAATGCAGAAATTTCTTTGAAAAGTACATCCGTCCACAAATCGCATTGGAATGTGTTCTAGGGTCCCTTAGGCATCTTAACTGTAAGTTTGAAGCAATTTCATTTTTTGGCCAAAATTGAAAAAAATGCAAGGGGTTAGCATTACTTTTTTGATGAAATTTGGTCAAAAATTGACTTTTTTTCAAACAATGCAGAAATTCCTTTGAAAAGTACATCCGTCCACAAATCGCATTGGAATGTGTTCTAGGGTCCCTTAGGCATCTTAACTGTAATTTTGAAGCAATTTCATTTTTTGGCCAAAACTGAAAAAAAATGCAAGGGGTTAGCCTTACTGTTTTGATGAAATTTGGTCAAAAATTGACTTTTCTCCAAACAATGCAGAAATTCCTTCCACAAATCGCATTGGAATGTGTTCTAGGGTCCCTTAGGCATCTTAACTGTAATTTTGAAGCAATTTCATTTTTTGGCCAAAATTGAAAAAAAAATGCAAGGGGTTCACCTTACTTTTTTGATGGAATTTGGTCAAAATTGAAAACAATGCAGAAATTCCTTTGAAAATTCCATCCGTCTACAAATCGCATTGGAATGTGATCTAGGGTCCCTTATGCATCTTTCCTGCAAGTTGAAGCAATTTCATTTTTTGGCCAAAACTGAAAAAAAATGCAAGGGGTTAGCCTTACTGTTTTGATGAAATTTGGTCAAAAATTGACTTTTCTCCAAACAATGCAGAAATTCCTTTGAAAAGTCCATCCGTCCACAAATCGCATTGGAATGTGTTCTAGTGTCCCTTAGGCATCTTTCCTGCAAGTTTGGAGCAATTTCACATTTTGGCCAAAATTGAAGAAAATGCAAGGGGTTAGCCTTACTTTTTTGATGAAATTTGGTCAAAAATTGTTTTTTCTCCAAACAATGCAGAAAGTCCTTAGAAAAGTCCATCCCTCCACAAATCGCATTGGAATGTGTTCTAGTGTCCCTTAGGCATCTTTCCTGCAAGTTTGGAGCAATTTCACATTTTGGCCAAAATTGAAGAAAATGCAAGGGGTTAGCCTTACTTTTTTGATGAAATTTGGTCAAAAATTGTTTTTTCTCCAAACAATGCAGAAAGTCCTTAGAAAAGTCCATCCGTCCACAAATCACATTGGAATGTGTTCTAGGGTCCCTTAGGCATCTTTCCTGCAAGTTTGGAGCAATTTCATTTTTTGGCCAAAGATTGAAAAAATGCAAGGGGTTAGCCTTACTTTTTTGATGAAATTTGGTCAAAAATTGACTTTTCTCCAAACAATGCAGAAATTCCTTTGAAAAGTCCATCCGTCCACAAATCGCATTGGAATGTGTTCTAGTGTCCCTTAGGCATCTTTCCTGCAAGTTTGAAGCAATTTCATTTTTTTGGCCAAAATTGAAAAAAAAAAAATGCAAGCGGTTAGCCTTACTTTTTGGATGAAATTTGGTCAAAAAATTGACTTTTTCAAAACAGTGCAGAAATTCCTTTGAAAAGTCCATCTGTCCACAAATCGCATTGGAATGTGTTCTAGTGTCCCTTAGGCATCTTTCCTGCAAGTTTGAAGCAATTTTATTTTTTGGCCAAAGGTGGAAAAAATGCAAGGGGTTAGTTAGTCTTACTTTTTTGATGAACTTTGGTCAAAAATTGACTGTTCTCCAAACAATGCAGAAAGTCCTTAGAAAAGTCCATCCGTCCACAAATCACATTGGAATGTGTTCTAGTGTCCCTTAGGCATCTTTCCTGCAAGTTTGAAGCAATTTCATTTTTTTGGCAAAAATTGAAAAAAAAAAAATGCAAGCGGTTAGTCTTACTTTTTGGATGAAATTTGGTCAAAAATTGACTTTTTCAAAACAGTGCAGAAATTCCTTTGAAAAGTCCATCTGTCCACAAATCGCATTGGAATGTGTTCTAGTGTCCCTTAGGCATCTTTCCTGCAAGTTTGAAGCAATTTTATTTTTTGGCCAAAGGTGGAAAAAATGCAAGGGGTTAGTTAGTCTTACTTTTTTGATGAAATTTGGTCAAAAATTGACTTTTCTCCAAACAATGCAGAAAGTCCTTAGAAAAGTCCATCCGTCCACAAATCACATTGGAATGTGTTCTACGGTCCCTTAAGCATCTTTCCTGCAAGTTTGAAGCTGAAGCAATTTCATTTTTTTGCCAAAATTGAAAAAAAAATGCAAGGGGGTTAGCCTTACTTTTTGAATGAAATTTGGTCAAAATTTACTATTTTTCAAAACAGTGCAGAAATTCCTTTGAACAGTCCATCCGTCCACTAATAACAATGTAATGTGTTCTAGTGTCCCTTAGGCATCTTTCCTGCAAGTTTGAAGCAATTTAATTTTGGCCAAAGTTGGAAAAAATGCAAGGGGTTAGCCTTACTTTTTTGATGAAATTTGGTCAAAAATTGACTTTTTCAAAACATAGAGAAATTCCTTTGAAAAAGTCCATCCGTCCACAAATCGCATTGGAATGCGTTCTTGTGTCACGTAGGAATGTTTCCAGCAAGTTTGAAGCAATTTCATTATTTGGTCAAAATTGAAAAAAAAATGCAAAGGGGTTAGCCTTACTTTATTGATGAAATTTGGTCAAAAATTGACTTTTCTCCAAACAATGCAGAAATTCCTTTGAAAAGTCCATCCGTCCACAAATCGCATTGGAATGTGTTCTAGTGTCCCTTAGGCATCTTTCCTGCAATTTTGAAGCAATTTCATTTTTTTTCCAAAATTGAAAAAAAAAATGCAAAGGGGTTTATAACCCCTTGCATTTTTTTTAATTTTGGCCAAAACATTTCTTTGAAAACAATTTGTCAATTTGAACAAAAGCCATTCTTTTGGCCAAATTCCTTGCGCAATAATTAAACAAATTGGAATCGACCCCTTGCTCATTTAATAACAGAAGCAGAAATTTGAATATCAGATCAGATCAGAGGGCACTATGGGCCTTATTTACGAGTTGGCCATTTTTGTTGAGTTCCCTGAAAGTATTTCATTAAGTGTTAACTGTTCAATGAGATGGTGCCAGACTATTTATGCAGGCACAATACAGCCTTATTTTACTGTCTAGTTTTTCTTTAATCTGGCTTTAAACGTTAGGGAATTTTTAATTACAAATTAAAAATTATCCATTGAAGCAGACTGGAATTAATTAGGGATTAAAAAGTTGCTTTTATATTCACTAGTTCTAAAAATTAAGATTTTACCTCACTTTCAATTCAATATGGCCGACTCGTGAATAAGGCCCATTCAGATCATGTTTTTTACTAATACATATTATTTGGCAACATTTCCACATGTTAAAGTGGGGTAATACTATTTAGAATGCTTTCAAATGGTAAACATTATAGTCCAAAAGACAGTTGTCAGACATGGGTAATATTTGCAATGCAAGAAAGCCATGTATTTAGTAAAATCCCACTTTTTTTTTTAACCTTTCCGTCACTTTTTCATGCGAGATATCCTCTGAATATCACGGCTCCCCTACATTTTAATCAAACTACCGGTATTTCAGTGCATTTTATTCCACTGGCAAAAACATCATTTTTATATCAAAATTATCAAGGATGTTTGTTACAACTGATAATGTAGTAACCAACGGATAATGTATAACACACAAATTGACTGATACTGTATCACTAACCGATAATGTACCAAAAATTGACTGATAGTGTAGTAGAATTTGTATCCGATAATGCATCACGTGTCGATGGATAATGTAACTACAAAATAACTGTATCCGATAATGTATCACCACGTAACGGATACTGTATCAACCGATAAAGTACCAAAAATCAACCGATAATGTATCAAAAATCAACTGATAATGTATCAGTACGGGGAAAAAGGTGTACACAATTGTTTGTTTTATGTCCTATGTATCCCGCCCCACCTTTTGACCGGGGAAGGGTCTGGGCTATTGGATCACCCCACCCCCATTATTTTGTATTTAGAGAAAAAGTGCAGATTTGGAGGTGTTTTTCAAATTTTCCAACCGCCGAAATGTATTCAATAGTACTGAGAAAGGGAGAAAAAGCACAAAAAGCTTGAAATGCGCTGATACATCTGTATCATGAACAGCGCCCCCAGTGTCATGTGGTCTCCAGCCCCCTCAGATTTTTAAAAATTTTACCATGGAGGTATGGGCTCCGTGCACAAGTG
This sequence comes from Patiria pectinifera, assembly GCA_029964075.1. Lineage (NCBI taxonomy): Eukaryota > Metazoa > Echinodermata > Asteroidea > Valvatida > Asterinidae > Patiria > Patiria pectinifera. The sequence goes on along the minus strand of CM057134.1, from coordinate 1,322,978 downwards.
CCCGTTCAACGACCAGAAACGGAGAGTTGGGGGAGGACCTAGACTGGTCCCATCCACTGCGTATTTTGAATGATGCAAAGTTATTGGGGGAGGGAATAGTCTGGGAGACCATCGCAAGTTAAATTGAACGTATGCGCGCGCCGACGTTGCCTGACAATCATGCGAAGACGGTGCGGCTAAGAGCCTTGGCACATTCTGGAAGTGGCGTTGAACTTTGCGCGCGAACCAGTACAGTACAGTTCGCACATGCTGTGTTCCGTCCATTGATCTCCATACATGGTGCTCTCAAAAGTGGTAAAACGCGCCCTCTTGGGTTCCAGCACGGAGCCCATACGGAGGCCAAGTGTCCGGAGGAAAGAACTTGTCCACATTTCGGCGCGGATGTGCGAATGCAGTTAAAAAATATTCTTAATGATAAACTTTCCCGAGTGGGGACTTGTCATAGCAAAGACACTTATTTGACTTTAATTAATTTGCAATATTTCCACCTTTTCCAAATATACTGATACATTATCGGTTGATTTTTGATACATTATCGGTTGATACAGTATCCGTTCCGTGGTGATACATTATCGGATACGATTATTTGGTAGTGACATTATCCGTCGACACGTGATACATTATCGGATACAAATTTTACTACACCATCAATTTTTGCTACATTATCGGTTAGTGATACAATATCAGTCAATTTGTGATACATTATCGGTTGGTGATACGTTATCCGTTGGTTACTACATTATCAGTTGTAACAGATGTTACAAAAGCTTTAAAAGATGGTTATACATGTACTTTCATAAAAATGCTGTTATAAAAATTGTGATTTCTTCCACTTTCATTTTACATACAATAGAAGGATACATTACACAATCCTTAAAAAGGTATACTGAAATGCTATTAATTCTAAAAGCTTTGTTTTCGATTTGATAATTCAGTCTTTTCTCATTTACATTCAGAGCAACACTGAATCTGTCCAACTGGTTTGTTTTTCTATTTACTTTGGCAAATGACCAATAGTTACCTGATTTCAGCATAATTTATGTTCACTGATATTTCTCTTCAACTTTTATTTTCTTAAACTTAACATCTAGGTGCCAAAACTGAGATCCCAGGTTTTCAAAAATATGCTGGAAAAAATGTTGCAACCTGACGTCACTTTTTTCTTTATATATCATCTCAATGAGGGTCAGTCATTGCAAAAATGATGATATAACATGAATCTGGGACTGAGAAACATTTCCAATTTTGTTAGGAAATAATTGTCTTGACTCTCCATAGACTTTGTACACAACTGATGAAAAGCGGCGTCAGGTTGCAACAATCGACAATTTTCTTTATGTCAAGACCCTATGAAAAAACTCATCATAAATTGATTCAAAATTGATATCAACATTATCTGTAAAGCTTCTGAGCGATCAGCTGCTCTCCATTTTCGTGACTAGAAACCAAACATAACATGGAAAATTTAATTGCTACTAAGAAAACAACAATGCTGACAATAAACTTTTCGAAAAAAATGGCGCAGTTACTACTTTCAAATACTGCCTGCTATGCCCATAGAGGGCAGCGCTAGAAATGTCCAATTTGTTTTGGAGATCAGCGCCAATGTGTATAAATGCTGAATATATCATACCTCAACAAAATACCCAGATGTACTCACTTCCTAAATTTAAATCTACAGTGAAATCTTGATCAGTCAAACCTCAAGGGAACAGGTTCGAAATTTGATTTAAGCAGAGTTTCGAGTTAATCAAGCAGGGTGATATCATTGTTATACTACTGAAGGCAATGGATTCTTTGTTTGATTTAACAGTTGTTTTGAGTTATCAGAGTTCGACTTATCGCTATTTCACTGTACTTTACATTAATTACTCTGACACATTTCAATGATTTTGAACCTACTTTCTGAAGTATAAAGGAGCAAGAATAATATGTTCACCGATATAACAAACTGCATCATGTTCAATCGTGCCATTTCGGGTCCAAGGATTATACAAATCCAAGGGCAAATGCTGATTTTGGTATGATCATGAGTCCAGTTTCTACAATCCCGGCCAAAATGGTTGGGACCTTCCTGAGCCTGCCACGGTCACCCACTCCCCTGCTCCCCCGGTCAATGTTGTTCTCTTTAGCTGATGGAGCACACACTGCGCAATGAGAGACAACATTGAACATTGGGGGCCCAGCGAGATTTGGCCAGGATTGTAGACATCATATTGAATAATTGCTGATTGCGTACAGGACAATAATATCTGCATGGTAACCCTTGTAAATGACCAGCGCCCTCTAGAGGTGACCCCTGGTAATTCTCACCCCTCAGACTTGGTCTCCATGGCAGCGGTAGTCCATCTCTAGCAGTGTGTACTTGGGTGGTCTCGATTTCCGCCAGGCGGCGCAGGACACGAAACGAATAAAGGCGGGACTGGGCACCAGGATGTACTGAAATCATTCAAAAAGTAGGCTAACTTGGAAACTATACATCACTAATGTGAGGTGGTGAGAAGCAATTTTGTTGAAGAAAAGGACAAAACTACGGGCATATAAAAATCCGACTACAATAACAATAATCTCCTTATTATGGTAGGCTTGGGCCTTGCTCAGAGTAAAATAGGATTAATCCCGTATCTGGAATAGGAATCGTGATACCAATTTTTGAGGAATCAGTCCCCAGTAGAATTAATTCCTGTTCCCTTAGGAATAGACTCCAGGTTCTTCATTGCCAAATTTATATGGTAACTGATCAATTATAAGAGAGGAATTACAATCTTTAACCCTCATTCCCCGGCATTTTTGCTAGGATATAGCCTCAATCCTGCAAAATCCTCCAATTGGCCTCATGGAAAAATAGCATATAGCCTCAATCCTGCAAATTCCTCCATTATTTCCTAAAGATGGTCCGTGCAGGGGTGACCACTGCCTGAATCCTGCAAAATCATGCGGCAGTGACTCTGTTGAGGCTTGGCCAGTGACATCCTGGAGCAGTACGAATGGTTTCAAGCATAATCCAGGCCTATATTTATGCATGGCTGAGCAAAAACAACACAAGGTCCCGCCCAAGACCTTGACAAAGTGCATCAAGTAACGAAATCAGTAACGCACTTTTCTCATGTAACTTCAATCCTCCAAATTCCACCACTTTGGCAAAGAGGATTTTGAAGGATTAGGTTGACCTTGCATTTGTGACTAAAGCAATACAGTTCCTTAGTGATATTACTGAGGTTTTCCCGCACAGCTTTTTTCCTCGGATGGGTAAACTGATGAATGAATCAGAATTGATATGCTCAGACTATATAGTGAAGGCGAGTTCCATGGTTTGGTTCTCAGGCTCATTGGTTGCTACTCCAACAAATTATAAAAGGACAAATTGAGCAGGAGGTTAGTATCATTGTCTTACCTCAATGATGCAAGAGAAGGCAAAGTTGAGAAAAGCAAGAGCAAGGATGCACGTCTTAAAGACGTAATCTGGCAGAACTACCATCTGTAATGAGATGTGAAAGTCCAATTTTTGTCTATTTTCATTGTTTTTGACTGGGGAGCAAAGCTGTCTTGGGCATTTTTGTTTTTTTCATTTTTTGGGGGGGGGGGGGGGGGCGGGGGAATAACTCTGAATGAATATCATTGAATAAACACACACATATTTATTATACATGTAGTATATAGGCCAATCCAAGCCCACTAACGACACTGTACACTTACGAGGCCCCCTTCAATGGAGGAACCATTGTGTAAGCTATGGTACAAAGCAACTGCTCCATAAAAGATTATCTGAACAATAGCTAGCACAATGCTGTCGCCATTGAGGGGGGCCTTCCTGAGTGCACAGTGATCTTGTGATTGGATTGGTCGGTAGCAGAGCAAGTTTTCCATCAATGAATGTTGTCTTTTGGACTTTAACTTTCTCAATTTGTAAGCTAGAATTCTTTTTCTATACAAACCTCCATGACTCTCACAGTATGCGCTGTTGGCACATAGAGCAGCAACGTTGTACCAACAAACGTGATAATCAAATAGGCTGAATACAAACCTAAACAAGAAAAACAACCAAAAACACCAACATTTTGAGATTGCTGTTAACAAGTTGTAGTTGTAAAATTGTCCACTGTAAAATTTTAAAATTTTCCATTGCCTTAACTCACTTGAAAATATGAAAGAAGTTTGAACCAGGCTTTTCTGTGTGTCCAAGTGGAGCGGTGGTCCAATGGTTATGGTGTTCGACCTTCGTGCCGTGGAACGTGGGTTCGAACCCTGACGGGGACCATGGTGCTTGTGTTCTTGGGCAAGACACTTAACTACAATTGCCTATCTCCACCCAGGAGTATAAATGGGTACCTGTGAAGGTAGAGACCAGAATGCACTGATCTCGAGCTGCTGCAGAAGCTGGTGGCCTGATGAACAGGGGTAATAATTGTGAAGGCTTCAAGCGCTTCGAGACCTTTGGTAAAAAGTGCTATCTAAGCACAACATTATTATTATTATGCACACCAGTGGATTCTAGGGGCATGGCCTCCAAATAAGGTGGGGTTATTTTATTTTACATACAAATATATATGTACATATAGGCATTTTTATAGCGCCCCACAAAGATCGGAGCGCTTTACAAAAGCTGACAAATTAATTAAAGATACAAACAAAAAATGCATTGATACAGATACAAAAAACTATACAAGCAAAATAACATATGGCATGATTAAACAAATAAATGGGTTTTGAGTCTATTTTTGAAGAGCTGAAGTGTGTTGGCTTCCCGGATGTTACGGGGTAGGGAATTCCACAGCCGGGGAGCAGCGGCTTGAAAGGCACGATCTCCAGTACGCGACTTAGTTTGGGGGTTATTTTATTTTATTTTTTTTATTTGTTTAATTTTTTTTTGGTGGGTGGGTGGGGGGGGGGAGGCGATGTGGGGGTTATTAATAACTAAACCAGAGGAGGCAAGATGCTGATTGATGCTGTTGTGTCTACTGGTCCCTTTTCTCTTAGTGTTCAATGATGCCCCTGAAATTAGCATGTGTCTCCAAGATTGCTGTTTTTTTAAGCGGTCCAAGTATATGCAGTCATACAATGGCAGGCTCTAATCTTCCAATGTCCAAACTCAGATCTGTCGTCTATACTCACGTAGTTTGTAGATCGGTTGACGGAATGGTGGTTTTGGAGTGTACGCCACTGCCATTATGATATACTGAAAGCAGGAGATTAGGAATAGAGACGTCGTCTCCTGACATTTTCTGTTTCTCCCATCTGGGACGGGGACCAGGGGAACATACCTGCCAATTGAAAACAGTACTCAACCATTCTCCCTCTCAAGATTTTTCACTACTACACAAAAACTAAAATTTCAGACAGAAAATCTACTGTACAGTACATCCAAAGGTTTCACGACACCAAAAGTATCAATTGATTATAGTGCCAAAATACATGCATGAGAAAAAAATTGCACTTTGAATATAAGAACAGGCAACACACAAGTGGGCCTGTATGGGCTCCGTGCGCCAACAAAAGAGGGCGCCCTTTTACCTAGCAATGACGTCCCATGGGCAGGACACATACATTTGGCGCTGGTTGACGCGCGCACCATTCCTTAAGTGTCGCACGTACACCAGGGGATTTGTACTGTACACGCAGTTGCCGCGCTTTGCGGCAAAGTATTGCAGTCAGGCAAGATGGCATCGTTCGGTCACCCCCAACTGTACTTTCTTTGCCGGTGAGGGGGTACTTGTGAACAGAGCAGATACCACCCTAAGCCACTTTTCCTTTTACAATGTACTATAAAGGGAACAAGTATTTGCTTGGCCAGTTTTAAACAAGTGGCTAGGGGCCTGGACGGGAATGATTATCTGCGTCCAGACCCCTAGCCCGGTTTTAAACGTACTTGTTTTGAAAAATATGAAGTAAAACTGTTGAATAAAATTGTTGGAAATTTCTAATTTTTGACTTTTGTACCGGAAAGTTGTGGTTTTTTTTACCAAAAAGGTATATAAATGGGAATAAATATGTGCTTGGCCGGTATTAAACACTCAGTTTAAGACTGGTTGGAGTCTAGATGCTGATAATGACCCTCACCTTTGGCTCGAATAATTATCAGCATCCAGACTCCAACCAGTCTTAAACTGAGTGTTTAAAACCGGCCAAGCACATATTTATTCCCTTATTTAATTACAATGTAGTACAAGTGTTAATTGGTTATATTGAAATAACTCCAGAGTTTTGTCATTCATATTAAAATGGGAACGGAAACTGCGATAGGGATGAATATCAGCAGAAAAGGTGAACATTTGACGGGATCTTACCATGGCATTGCCTGGAGCACCAAGAACGTGGCCATCTGGATCAAGGTGACAACAATAATTTGAGACACCAGGGAGAAGAGTACCGGCGATGTCATGAGTTTAGTGAACGGTCGCTTGACGGAGATCTTCTCATACGCTTCACCACGACTCACTGTAAGGACACCACACACACAAAACAGTGAGAAATATGTTAAAGCACTGGAATCAAATGGGGATAGGTCGTAGGGTCAAGAAGGAAATCTCCATGGATATTTTGTCCTCAAGACTCATTCTAAAAGCACCCCAAAGAAAAAAAAAAAATTGTTTACTGCAGAAAAGGGAGAGGTTGATGAAGTGTTAGAGGTTTATTCAAAAGAAGCATGTGTGGGCTTCATGACAACTCGCTGCTATGACGACAAATGTGAGAATATCATTTGGTGTTGAAATTCATGGAGTCTTGAAAGTTCATTCACAGGAAGCTTGTGTGGTTTTTAAAAAGTGAGCCAGCGGGCACACTTTTTTTCAAACCACCTCAAATGATTGTTTTTTCCGTGTTTTTATGAAAAGGGTTTAAGGGGGAATTAAAGTAAATTTCACAGGTTACATGGAACCTAAGCTTCCTATTGTCATTATGAGCTAGGTTTTGTTCATTAAATTGGAGGTATGTTTCTAGGTATTTACCATCGTACTTTTAAGATTGAATACTCAGGATTTATTCCAAACTTACCCAATAGTATAGTTAAAGTGCACAACGCCAAGTCTATGTAAGCGAACTGTTGATCACTCAGTGTGGATGTAATCTGAAAAGGAATAAAGATGGGGCCACTTCAAACCGTGAAAGAATACTACATGTACATCATTTGAAGGCATGTAGGATCATTTGCTTTTCATGCATTTTGTTCGTTTCCAATAATATAGCACCACTCAAAATCCTAAGAACAATGTCCAAAGGTTAAACCTGTTGAAGTTTCAGCTCAGTGGATGATACACTTTTTGAGAAAACAGTGACAAACCATGCACAACCTTTTGATCACGTAACGCGATTTCATCGATACCACTCTTTATTTCTGAAAAATCAGTCAAATTTTATTAATCGTTTGAAATCACCTACTTTTCTCGATTTCTTCCACATAACAGCATGCAAGCCAGACGGAATGATTTCACGGGATGTTTAGTACCAGTACGATCTTTAATCCAAGTAAGCCTTTTTAATAATAATTTGGTACTTTGGGGATAAATGCAAATGATCCTACATGCCTTTAATACAACCAGTACAACCAGTGAGCAGTGCAGGAGGGGTTCAGAGATTGGCTACCTTGGCAGGATTCGAACCCAAGATTCCTGCATGTGAAGCAGACAGGAGGGGGTTACAAGCATTTACTAAGGGAATAAACATGTGCTTGGCCCATTTCAGACAAGTATGTTTAAAACTGGCCAGAAGCCTGGTCACGGATAATGGCCCGAGCTGAACATATCTGACAATATTAAACCTTCAATACCGACCAAGCACATATTTATTCCCACTCATCAATACCTTATAGTAAAAAAATGTCCAACGATTTTGTTTAACAATTTTACCTCATGTGTTGTGAAACACCCCTCTAGCTATGTTATGGTATGTGCCTGACATGCGTAGTGCTAAAAATATCCTCTTATGGAGATTGGCGCGTGCGCAGTACGTACTGCCCGATGTGGCGCAGAACACAGCGGTGCAGGAATAAAGTGTTTCAAACCAGCCGGTGTTTTATCAGCCGTTTAAAACCACCCATGCAATGTGACGGGCCCCCGGCCAACTGGAATGGGTAAACTGTCATTAGATATTTATGAATTTGGAGTAAAGGTATGCTTGGAATCCATATGAATAGAAGTTGTCTTTTACTGTGAAGCATTTAGTGGACAGCGTGGAAGCAAACAGGAAATGCAGGAGACAAGCGCATGAACTGAACAAATTCACAAGCGATAACTCGTCATCAAGACGAGCCGACTATTGAAACTTACTGAGTAGAGAATGGTGACAGTAACAAACATGGTCATGGCGTAGACAGCGAGATATTGGAACAAAGCAAACGATGTCGCCAGTGCTGCCCTCCCATTCCTGATAAGTAAATGCAGACAATAGCCTTGTGTGTTTCAACAATTGAGGGCGCGCTGTAAGAACGCCATTTGAGGGGAATAATCAAAGATGAACGTCAGGGTTAATTCATGAAGTCTTGAACCACCTGTTGACGTTCCTCTAACTGGCTTGAAACTTACTGAGTACAGGATCATGACTGACATGAACTGAATCGAGCCGTACATGGCGGGGAATTTGAACATCTCAAATGATGTCACTAGAGCTGCTCGCCCCTCCCTGAACAGAGAAAAAACAAAATTGAGGCAAAGAAGAATGAAGTAGCTCAGACAGCATCTCATAAGCACGTGCTGGTATGGAGGGAACTCCTGATTGTAATTGGTGGGGAAAATTGTAGTATTTGAGTCACTTCATGGCAAGTTAACTTTGAAACCTTGAGATGGTGAAATCTTTGTACACAAGGGCTTAACCAAAGACTGACCACGCCCTCCAAAGACCACAACTTCCAATGACCACACCCTCCAATGACAACACCCTCCAATTACCACACCCTCCAATTACCACATGCTCCAATGACCACACCACTGACCACACTCTCCAATGACCACACCCTCCAATTACCACACCCTCCAAGTACCATGTGCTCCAATGACCACACCACTGACCACACCACTGACCACACCATTGACCACTCTCCAATGACCACACCCTCCAATGACCACACCCTCCAATGACCACACCCTCCAATTACCACACCCTCCAATGACCACACCACTGACCACACCACTGACCACACTCTCCAATGACCACACCCTCCAATGACCACACCCTCCAATTACCATGTGCTCCAATGACCACACCACTGACCACACCACTGACCACACCACTGACCACACTCTCCAATGACCATACCCTCCAATGACCACACCCTCCAATTACCACGTGCTCCAATGACCACACCACTGACCACACCACTGACCACACCCTCCAATAACCAACACCCTCCAATGACCACACCCTCCAATGACCACACCACTGACCACACCACTGACCACACTCTCCAATGACCACACCCTCAACCTTCCTCACCTGATAAGAATTGGCACACATGAGATGTTCGGGATCTTAGACGTGAAGGGTGAGGCAACGGATGCCTCAGCCTCCGACAGCGAGATATCAGCATGAGCGGTCTTCAGCGCTCCGCAATCATTAGCTCCGTCTCCACACATCCCAACGAAGTAATCCACATGTTGCAACTCCTCTACCAAAGACATCTTCTGATTGGGCGAGAAGCGAGCAAAGATCATTCCCTTGACGATGACCTGGAATCAAGCAGGAAAAGTGAAGATGAGAAGTCAAAGAATAAATGGAAAAGAGACACCATGCATTAGATTAGAGTCTTGGGGTACACCCGAAAGGAAGCTCTCCTAAGCCGGGCCAATTAGCAGTCATCAATGGTCTATGTTCCTCATTGGGCAATGGGCACAAGTAATAATTGTTCATTGCCTTACGTTTTGCAGTTGATCTTGATGATGTTGCTGAATGGCATCATAGGTAGCTCCATCTATAGCATAGTGGGTCCTGCAGGCTGCTAGGGGCTTATTGGCTAACATCGGACTGACTTCATCTTTGATTGCCTGGAAGCAATTGACAGCAAAGTAAAACAAGGCCAATTCAAGGCAATAAAACTCACAGTTTTCAACTTACAATGTTTATTTTTTTGTTAAGTCATTGCAAGAAGTTTTGACAATGTTTTGGAAGAAAGGCATTATTGCCAGCAATGGGTACTTTATTATGACTGAATGATGAAGGAACCAATTAAAATAATTTATACATATCAATTTAATCACTATCCAGGTAAACTATGCACCCTCAAAATGATTTACAAAATTGGAAATCAGCCAATTTCAGAAGTCACAAAAGTTTTAATTTCTGACCTTCATTTCCAGAGCCTCTTTTTCGTTGTTTCTGAAATGATTCTTGGTCTTGATTTGATCGCCAGTGGGTGTATGATCCTTGTCAACTGTCTTGTACGTCAGTATCGGTGTTGAATCGTCGCAGCATTCAGGTGTCTCTGCTTGGATATGGATGACCGTATCGTCCGGACCGCACATGCCCGACTTACAGGCGACGTTGATAGCAGTTAGTAAATTATCGCCTGGGAAACAGACAAATTATAAGGTCAAAAAGCTCAAACATTTTGAGATTAGGCAATCTGTGCAAATGTGAAAAGCAAAAATAGGGATGCTTCAAAATACCATGTGAAATTATTAGGCCTGAAATGGTAACAATTGGAAGAAAACAACCAACGAAGGTCATTTTAATGAAATAGTGTGTCCACTGCCATACTTTTTCTCAAGCATCGAAAATAGAATCAGCTGCGGGCCTCAAAAAAACTTTGCATGTTTGCTCTGTTTTTTTTTCAAAATTAACATTATCCACTGAGCTGGAACTTATTAAACAGGTTACATGCAATTTTTTTAAGAATTTGTGCAATTTTGTACTTCCAACAACAAAAAAGCACAAAAAGCACATGATTCTATAAAAAAAATTCTATTTCCTTTAAGATCAGGGTCGATTTGAACATGTTGGCTGGTATGGATGGTGTGACAAGATTTGCTGTGACTTTTACCCGTGATCATGACTGTTCGTATGTTGGCTCGATTCAACTCTTCAATGACAGGTCTGGTCTCTGGCTTCAGTTTATTCTCCAAGATCATCAGACCCAAGAATTCCAATTCCTCCTCAACATTCTTCCTGTAGAACAATTAAGCCCATCAAACAGTGTCCTCTCAATTCCAACACCGGGACTTTTTTCTCCTTGAGAAGCTTTTTGACACATTACTGAATTTATTTTGTGCTTTTCCTGCATAAGCAATTCCTAAGCTTTAACAAAATTATTTTATGTCCATAAATACCTGAGACAGTTTATCAATTCCTATTGGTTGAGAGCCCATGAAGTGGGTGGTTTAAACTGCCAGTAAAAAACGGCTGCTTTCTGCGCCACATTGCGCAGTATGCACCAATTTCCATATAAGGCGATTGTTAGCACTATGCGCACGAGGCACATACCATGGACATGGCCAGAGGGGTGTTGCACAAAACATAAAGTCAAACTCTCGCACAAAATCTTTGGAATTTTGTGAATTTTTGACTTAATTGTTATAACTTTTTGACTTTTTGAGTCTTTGGCTGAGGCCATTATCAGCATAGGCCCCTAGCCAGTTTTAAACACACTTGTTTAAGACCGGCCAAGCACATATATATTCCCATATTTCAAAAGTCAATACAACACACAAAATCTATCTTATTTGTAGTTGTATGAAGCCCAGGAGGGGCATTGCCAAGCTGTAATCACTACAATTTCTGTCTGAAATATTTAATATTAACTCTAGCAACTGATTTTCCTTGATTCATATCACAATAATACAATGCAATTTTCAACGATTACTATACAAAAACGGATTGCAGTTTGCTACACTGCAGGCCGGTTCAAATTTCATGCGAATTTCAACGCGAAGCGAAATCGTTAGGGTAAAGGCAAAACAATGAACCTTCAATTATTGACGTCATGAAATTTACTTTGCTTTCGTTTTCACATGAAGTACGAACCGGCCTTAAGACTTTTAAGTACCTTTGCATATTCTTAAGATTATCCAGTGTGTCTTCAGATTGGATAGGTTTCCAGGCCAAAGCTAAGACCCGGAGACCATCTTGGGTGTAGTTACTGAGTACCTGCTGAAAATTATCAGGAACTGCAAGAAAAAAAATCAGCAGATTTCTTCAAAGACACAAACAGGATTTTGAGGTTGATATTCTAATACTGGCAATATTTAACTGTGGAGTAAATTCACAACAGTGAATGTTCTTTTCGCCATGCTCACCCGTTTCTGGTTTTGATAACGACGAGATCATCTCTGGTGAGCCCTTGACATAGGCAACCACGCGATCGTCGCCCTCGGTCTGTGCAATGACACTCATCCGTTGCAGGGCAGAGGAAAACGGAAACAGATGTAACACGGAGATACCGTAATCACCCTGGCAACAACAAACAAAACCGAGCCCAAAAAAATTAAAAACTTGCTGGGAATCTAGGGGCGTTTTTGTAGAAAAAAAGGAATAGAATTACCTCAATCGTAGCGAGGGTTTGAAGTATTTAAAAAGAATTTTGATCAGCTTAACTGATCAACAAGAAAACTTATTTTTTTTTTACTGGCATTATGTTTAACATGAGCAACTTGTGATGTTGATGCTGTGGTGATCAACCATAATTGATAAATAGAATTATGAAACCCATCACAAGAATGTAGGAGCATATGTTTGCAGATAATGTCAGAAGTTACCTTTTCTTTGTACGAATCATCCATCTGTATTACGTCCTTAGGCGGCTCTACTTTGATGAACTTCTCTCCTGAAGTTGTGTCCGGTTCCTTGAACGTCTGAAAAAGTATCATCAAATAAGTTTTTTTAAAGCTTTAAACTTCAGATAACAAGATGTGCTAGACTCAATTAAGCTGGTCTAGGAGTGCACACAATTCTACTCGATGATTTAGAATGGTTATAAGTTGCAGTGACTGACTTAAAGTCGTTTCATGCATCCGATCTACACAAGTGAAAACGGACAAAATCTGAAGTATAAGAATTAAACATCAAAATGATTTTGTACCCAGTCTGTGGCCTGGAACATCTTCAGGTCGATGGGGTCACCTGACAACTCGTCGTTGACGACAGCCAATGAGTGGCATGTTGCCATGGTAGACGTGAATGGACCAATAGGAAGGCTGGACACTGATGTAGTCATTGGAAGAAATCTGAAAAGAGGTCGACAGAATGCACTAACATGTGCCATATGAAGTTGTACTATGTCTTTCACTGAACACTTCAGAATTTTTTTTTTTACTTTTTAGGTAGTGGTTGAATAGATCGCCGGGTGGTCTGCTACACACTCATTTTTCAAGCAAAGACAAACATTTTCAATTTCATAATTTCGATTCATCTTTTAAATTTAATTGACACCTTCCATTCTCAGCCGTTTGGACTCCAAGTAAATCCAGGCCCTCTTCTGTCAGAGTACCAGTCTAAAAATTAAAAAGCAAAAAAAAATAAAAAATTCAAGAACTTTACAGTTAAACCAAAAATCCTTTTTTAAGTGTTTTGAAAAAGTGGACCCCAAATTTATAGAATGACTCCATTATTCTACTCCTTACCTTATCAAAGCAGAATATATCAATGGTTCCACTCAGGTTGATTCTCTGCGGACTGATGCAGAATATCTGCTGTGCTTTGAGTCGTATCTGAGCATAGACCATACCAATCGTCAGGGCTGCCGGTAGGGCTGGGGGTACGGCAATGGTGATAGTGTCTAAGGCTCGGATAATGATCCGTGAAACTGTCGCCTACAACGGGAATCAAAATGACGATGAATCAAGAGTGGCATTTGAGTTGATTGCCAAGTGACCCTGCATGTCAACCAAAGATAGTACATGGGGGAAGTGCAGACAAGCATGCAAGGCAAGCTTTCGAGGAAAACACCTGCTAAACTAAAATCAGCGAAACTTAAAGGCATATAGAATCATTTGCTCTACATGCTTTTTGTTCGTTTCCAATATTAGCGCTCGAAATCCAAAGAAAATTGTTCAAAACCTAACCTGTTGAGGTTGGCAGAGCTCAGTGAATATTACACTTTTTGTAAAAACGTGGGGGGGGGGGAAAATGCTTAACCTTTTGATCACAAAACATAATTTCGGTTATAGCACTCTTGGGTGGGATTGAATAGCTCACTTGGATCAACTACGGTTAGCCCCGTGCCATTTGATTAGCTCTGATGTCATTCTCGGGGCTCACCCTGGTCAGCCACCACAGACCCTGCTCGTGGAACAGAGTCAGTGATGGATATACCTTACATGCATGCCTTGTTCATTCCCTAGAAACTGACAAATATGGCGGCCGGAAAGCAGAAATCTCAAGTGGACCAAAAAATTAACCTTATTTGAAGTCTAAAGGTACTTATTTAATGAGTTCATTGTGACTTTAGAGACTATAATTCCAGCCCAACTTTTTTGAATTTTGCAATCGTCTGAAAAGCAGTAATTTTCAAACTAAGACCAAGCCCGAAACGGGCATTTCGTCAGTGGCTATACGGCCACGGCTATGAACATCACGTGAGAATCGTGTTGGCCCGCAGTTTAGCATTCGATTAGACCGGCTGTCGTGGCGCACAAGTCTGCCTTTACCCGAGTCGATCCATGTGAGCTACTTAAATGCACTCAATATTAAAAAAATCTATCAATTGACTGATAATACTATTGATATTATATTTCTTCTGGACAGTAATAAGCCAGACGGGATAATTTCACAGTGTGTTTAGTACCAGTACAATCTTTAATCCAAGTTAGCTTTTGGCTAATAATTTGGTAGGTTACTTTTAGGATAAATGCAAATGATCCTTTATACCATTATAATATAGCTGATTTTGTACAACTGACATTTCTGTTAACGCAATTATGGGTGAATCAAAACAAACTGAGCTTGAACAAATTATACGCATGCCAAATATATAACCACACACAGTACACCAAAATAAACCATGTTATTCTAATCCAGTGTGCACATGTAATTACAAGATAGGACTGATGAGCAATTTACATTTATCACAAGCATGCACATTCATGTGCTTGTTTTCAATGCTATAATGTGACCAATAACATCAAATTTAAAGAGGTTGTGGAATGCTCGAGGACATTTCCGTCATTTTTCGGGTATATGTAGCCTAAGGTGTGATGAAATAAAAACGACTATTGTTTCTGTCATGAAATGAGTACAAAATGTACTTTTGAGAGCTGTTTTTCAGGTCCAGTTTCGACCCGACTGTGTAAAAGTCGTCGTTGCGGGCAGCAAACAAAACACAATAAATCGTGACGTAATAAACAGGACTCCCGATGCACAGTAGCATACACGAGTCCTGTTTATTACGTCACGATTAACTGTGTTTTGTTTGCTGCCCGCAACGACGACTTTTACACAGTTGCACGTTCGGGTCGAAACTAGACCCGAAAAACAGCTCTCAAAAGTACCTTTTGTACTCATTTCATGACAGAAACAATTCGTTTTTATTTCATCACACCTTAGGCTACATATACCCGAAAAATTACGGAAATGTCTTCGAGCATTCCACAACCTCTTTAAGAAAATATGGGATTACTTACTCTTTTATGTGCAAATCCAAAAATATGACAGCAAACAAATGAGAAAGATATAATGATCAGTGTCTATTAACCAAAAGGACTGCCCACGAGGAATGAAATTGAAAATAAATGCATGATGAAGTTTCCAATGATTGTAGGCAAAATCACACGATATCAAAGATTGGTGCAACAGTGACAAAACTTCAAAAAGGTTTAACCTTACTGCATAAAAAGCCAGAATTACTGCTTTTTTGATTGTACACTCAAAATATATGAGCACAAATTCTTCATTAAGCATAATTTTTTTTACCGAAAGTCAGAAGATTGATACCAACCACATTGGCTTATTAACTGAGCATTTTCACTTCAAAATCGTCATTGAAACCTTGATCTGTGTCCAAACTGTACAGTTCTTGGTAAAATAATTTAAACATAAAAACAAAACAATACTTACTCCTTTTAGAGACATCACGATGATGGCATAAACAAGTCCAATGAATGCTGTAAATTATAAAAAAAATATTTCCCAATTCAAATAAACCTGCAGTTTACTCAAACTGTAATACGAATGCATGATGACATCATTGCAGTATTCCAATTGTAATTCTGTAACATTTATTTGAATGATGCCATTCTTTTATACAAATATGTACAAACATACAAACATGTTTAAATAATATAAGGAGTACAATTATATGATATTTGATGTATGTACACAATGATTAATAAAGTAACTAACTAAATGTACAAAAGCTAAGTGCTTTTGTACCCTAACCAATGTTCAGACAAACATTAAAACTGTGATATGGACATATGACAAGCAAAACACAACGTGAGTCAGACCATGGACAGACAACACAAGCGTGGGACAAGACCAACGGTTCACAAAAACACCTTCATTTATGAATACGAGTCGAAGAACTGAGCTCTTAATTTTTTCAGAAAGACATGAAAGACGATCTAAACTATTCCAGTATGAAATTAGGTTTTGCCCTTCACCGACCTTTAAACAGTGTGTTACCTCCGGAGTGAAAATCACTTGGGTGGGACTCGAACCCACGACCTCAGTGCAGATGTTTACCACTCGACCACCGAGTATACAGTGTTTAAACGTCAGTGAAGGGCAAAACCTAATTTGATTTATATCACCCCGACGCAAAAATTCCATCTTATAATATTCCAGTATCATTTTAGATACTGAGTTTTGGAACAGACATGGCTAAGAATGCAAACTCACCTATAACAGCCAGCAGACCAACGAAGCGCAGGGCGTCTCGATACAGCCTGAACTCCATGGGTTTGGGGTACATGATAGCCTGAACTAGAGAACCTTTCGCTGTGGAATAACCTGAATCAAAATAACCGAGAAAAGCCAAAAAGAGAAGAAAAAATGAGTAGTCAGAGGAAAACGAATGTGTCATTTGCAGTGTCAAATTTCTTCACTCACCGAGAATGCAAATACAGTCGTGTTTTACTATACTCTCGAGGACAATGCTTTGTGTTTCCCTTTGTCCCTATAATATAACACTCTCCCATAGACTAAGCACACAAACGTACTACAGACGACCATTTTGAACAAAAGACCCAACTACTGAGGACTGAAAGGATCTGTTCTCTCGTTGTGTGTCGGTCCTCGGGGGTTATGTAGAACATGTACATAATGTACAAAATTTGGCTGAACACGTCTATTTTTATTTAGACATAAAATAGACCCTGTGCATACAGTGCCCAATAGAGGACATGACTTTGTTCCTCTGTGATTTGCATGAATATAGACACTGCCCCTGAATATAAATAACAACACCTGCCATCAGTGAGGGCGCCGTGTGCAAGCGGTGTATGGTTTAAAAATGAGAATGTCCAACTTGTTATTTCACCCTAACTTCGCTCTAACGACGGATGGTTGGACTACTCTAGTTGACTATTTTGAATCGTACCACCGGGCACTTAACGGTTCCATCGCTGGTTATCAATAGCTGCCTGCACCATAATTATGCACGGCAGGAAGCCAGGATCAAGGCGTTTTGTGACGACATTTTGACCAGCGTTTGATTGGAGGCGTACGCATGTTGCTATTAGTGCGTATAGGTGTAAGTTGCAAAGCAACAAAGCCAAGATAATTATGTACCGCAGGCAGCCAGAATCAAGGCGTTTTGTGACAACATTTTGACCAGCGTTTGACTGGAGGCGTACGCATGTTGCTATTAGTGCGTATAGGTGTAAGTTGCGAAGCAACAAAGCCAAGATAATTATGCACAGCAGGAAGCCAGGATCAAGGCGTTTTGTGACGACATTTTGACCAGCGTTTGACTGGAGGCGTACGCATGTTGCTATTAGTGCGTATAGGTGTAAGTTGCAAAGCAACAAAGCCAAGATAATTATGCACAGCAGGAAGCCAGGATCAAGGCGTTTTGTGACGACATTTTGACCAGCGTTTGACTGGAGGCGTACGCATGTTGCTATTAGTGCGTATAGGTGTAAGTTGCAAAGCAACAAAGCCAAGATAATTATGCACAGCAGGAAGCCAGGATCAAGGCGTTTTGTGACGACATTTTGACCAGCGTTTGACTGGAGGCGTACGCATGTTGCTATAAGTGCGAATAGGTGTAAGTTGCAAAGCAACAAAGCCAAGATAATTATGCACCGCAGGGAGCCAGGATCAAGGCGTTTTGTGATGACATTTTGACCAGCGTTTGACTGGAGGCGTTCGTATGTTGCTATTACTGCGCAGGTGTAAGTTGCATCACAAATCAACAATTAGTCGACTAATGGGCCTCGTCAGAACTTGCACCAAGCTTTATGAATTATGTCAGAGATTGAAGCAACAAAAAGCCAAGATATTACCTGTCTGTACAACCACCGCCCTGACTTCATCCGTGTCCCCTTGTCTGGTCTGTATCACCTTTGTACCACAGAATAAGCTGTGCCGTTTGTGTTCAATGGGACAGTATTCAGTCATGCAGTCGCCTTGATGTGGAAGGGGGGTCTTTGTCACTGGTACACTCTCCCCTGGTTACAAATTAACAAGTCATAATTCAATCACCTGTGTTTACTAGAAGTCATTAAACTATTATTACCCCAGACCAGTGGGCCAACAATGATTTCAGTGTCCTGCAGACCCCAAAAATGTAGTGTCCACAGTTTGCTGAAAGGGGAGGAAATACAAAATAAAAGGAGAATCATGCCTGGATATTCCGGTAAAGTGTCTTGCCCAAGAACACAAATGACACCGTCTGTGTAATAACAAGTTTCAAGGAGCATCAATGCTGGCTGGGCCTTATCCTCCCCAATAGAAATCTTATTACCACAGGAACTACCATGCCTGCTTATTGTAGTAAAGTGTCTTGCCCAAGAACACAAATGCCAGATTTTTTGAGCATTAAAAAAGTGCAATGTCTTGGTACCTGTGAGTGAGCTTTCATTGACGATGCAGTTTCCACTGATGAGGACAGCATCACATGTCATCATGCAGCCATGATGGGGAATAATGATGACATCCCCAGGAACTAAGACCTTCTCAGATACCTCAATGGCCTCTGAAAATCAAGAGAAAAAATCAATTCCTCTCTATCACCTGCGACATTTTTTTTTTCATTATGTTATGCAATTTTTGTCAATAAATGTTGGTTTACGTGTATCAGTCAATAACCAGTTGATCATATTGTCAAAAGCAGAGGTGATTTTGATAGGAAACCAATGTTTTATTCATCTTCTTATGAGCTCCATAGTTTTTAAGAATATGTTCAACTGTACTTACTGTTGTTAGGACGCAAGACTTTAACCACAGTGTCTGACTGCACCATGCTGCGTAGTGTCAAATTTTGCTGTTATTAAAAACAAAAATTAACACTTTGATGACAAAATGAAACAGGAATTTTCATGAAGAACATCACTACCCATTTCCAGGAAACATCTAGAAACTGGACAGATACAAAAACCTTTCTAAATGCTTCATATTTTAATTTGCATTTTCGTCCTTGACATTCTTTCTTTTTTTTTGCAGTTGATAAACGGTACATCTCAGTTTTATTTCCGAAGCAATTTAAAAAGGCTTTAAATTGCTCAAATTTGACAGATTATATGCTGAAGGATAAAAGCTGAAAGATAAAATGCTGAAGGACAAAGTTTCATCTTCATCAAGTATTTCTTGAGAAACTCTAATTTACAATTTGAACCTCGTAATAACGAGCGCCAGCATCACACACCTACCTTTCTAGTCGTATACAGAGATATAGCAATAGATATAGCCGACATGATGAGAATACATGCTGAATAGTAGATATACTCATCAGCTAACCAGATAGAGATGCTGAAGATTTGAAAGATGTAGAACGGATTCAACACCTGCAGAGAAAAAAACAAAGATTTCTGGGGGTTTTGTCTTCCAAAATTATCCCTGGGTATAAACACTCAGAAGAAAAAGAAATCATTTCACAGATTTAGATTTAAAACCTAGATTGATCTTGAATTGGCAAGCATGTCAGCGTCAGCAATGGAAAGATTAACACATTTCCAATTGTCATTTCAGAGGTGCATTGAACCAACTTATAGTGAAGATTTGAATTGAGTACATGAATTAAAGTTCAATGTTTGAAACAGGAGCAATTTCGCCGAAATATCAACTATTGAATAACGGAATAAATGTGTGCTTGACCGGTTTAAAGCACTATCTTAAGACCGGATTAATGACCGAAGTCAATCATTCAAACAGTCAAAACAAGTAAAAAAATAAATATTTTCCAATGATTTTGTTCAACAGGTTTACTTCCTGTTTTTTAAAAACACCCCTCTAGCTATGTTATGGTCTGTGCCTCTCATAAACAACTCCTTATATGGAGATTAGAGCCCGCATTGCATGTACTGCGCTATGTGGTGCTATGTAACCAGTGCAGTGTGAATTTAGGACTATGAAATACGGACTCATTGGTAGTATTGCACATGCCTAACCGAGGATTAAGAACGTTTGACGACTAAAAGGGACCGGATTTCATAGGGTCAAAATTTCATGTGACACTGGAAAACTGTTTAAGACCAGCCAGCCAGTCTTTATCATCCGTTTATGACCGGCCATGTGACAGGCTCTCAACCAATAAGAATGAGTAAGCAATTAGGTATTTCTGAATATAGAAAATTAATACAAAAAAGGCTGCCTGTCTGAATCCAAAATCTATTTGAGTCAACCATTATTTATTGGGGTCAACCTGAGTAGTTCCAAAAAATTTGGTTTAGCAAGACTCTAGAACGAGTCTGACATGGGTGTCAGCCTGTCAGGGGTCAACAATAATTGGAGCTGGTGGTGAGTTACCATGGTTACAGTCTGGCCAAATCCAGTAAACCCTTGTGAAAGATTAAAAGTGTTTATAATGTCACACAAAGAGAGGAACGAATCGCGATATGAGAACATTACATACCTCTTGAACAAGTAACACTGGGATGGAACGCACTCGAACATAGATGTCATTCTTGCCATAAATCACTTGTCTATGTGACAAAGAAAACAAAGTTACCGGTAGTTCCATTGAGAGTTTTGTGGGCATGTGTGGACATTTCCTCTGCCCTATAGCTCCAATGCGAGACACTTATTAAGTCTAATTATAAACAATGTTTCTTTAAAGAAGTCTTCAGTTTTGTTTTGTTTTTTAGTTTTTTTTCCTGGAAATATATCTTATGGTATTTGCAACTTCACCTCATGAAAAAAAAGCATCCAATTCCATCCTCCACTTAGTATAGTTACAAGGTTTTTTTGCTTATTTTTTCAGGATAAGAAAAGTACAAAATATCAATTTGCATTTCATAACAAAGAGTTTTACCTTTGTTTGGATTGAGATTCTGACAGTCCATTGGCATATTGTTCCAAGAAGGCATTGCATGGCGTGTTACTTTCAAGTCCCCTAGTAGTTGAAAGAAAAATTACTTTATTTTTTAAAACAAAGTTCAATTTCACTCTTTTCCTGCATGAACTGTTAGGGGATTTACTTTTATAGTTTCAAAACTGAGAAGCAAGTGGGTTTGCAGGAATCAAATAATTATCGAAACTGGTGGTGTGCATAAACTCTGTAAATCATCACTTTAAAGTAACGATAGCACATTGTGAATGATTTAGTTGAAAAAACTTACGACTGCAAACATTTGTGTTAAATGACACGTAGGATATATCAACATCTTGTCAGCTGAATTATTTTCATATTAATGATTTTTTTTGTCATTTACCTGAGACGAAATGTCTCATGCTGAGCAAGATCCAAGATAAAAAAAATCTTTTGAAATTTGAAAAATCTTAGATTTCCGTCTGCATCAACGACATCCTTCTTCAGAATGGTGCGAAGCGTTTCACGACTGCAGCCACTAAATACAAAAAAATATGAATATTGCTAGGATTTACAATAATATTTTGATAATAAATTATGTCACCATATTTTCATCAACATAATTATATCTACCCTTGAATGTTACAGTACACGGAACCGAAACATCTTGTTAAAATTGATTTGCAAACAAAACTTACAAACTCTGGCTTGTCATAATTCAAGTATTTCATTGCACAGTCGTTAAGTCAATAACAAAGTCGTCTGAGCTTGGTAGCATTGCTTTACTGCGTCTTATCAGTGAACTTACTCGCTATCTTTGACGAGGTTCCGTTGAACGTCACAAACATGATATCGCCGATAAATGTCCTGTTAAACAAAGATTGGAACTCAACAAGTTTGACTTCACAACTGACTTCTGGAATTTTTACAACAAAGTCAGATAATCAAATGTGAGTAAGTGCAGTACAGGAGCCATATTGACCAGAATGAACCATGTTTGCCTCTAAACACAATTTAAGGGGATAGATAGCAGTTTGATGAAATCAAATAAAAAGTAGATTATAGAAACGCGACAACTAATCCTGGATATTGTTTTGCTTCGGTAAAACCATGTGGTAATAACTACTGTTTAGAAGATATTTAGTTCTGAAAAGAACTTGTCCTGCTTATTATCAACTTCGCTAAGTAGCTTTTGTTCTGATAAGGCCACAAAAAAAAGTCTCCGGTTTAATCTGGTATGCGCGCGCGTCGCCGTAGCCATCCGCGTCGGCAAAATGAAAAAGTTTTTTTTTCAATACAAGATGATGTTTCAAAACCGCCAAACTCACTGGTTGGACTGGAATTCTGCTGCTGCACAATTTTAACGTATTTTTAGAAGGGGTTACACGTATGATCGAGAATAAGATTTATGTGGCCTCTCTGGACTCCCATATATTTGCACTAAGTTTAGACGGGCACCATTTGCAGTCATCAGCCGACATTTGAAGCCAAAAAAAAAAAAAAAAAACAGGTAAAAAAAAAAAAAAAAAAGCCGCGTTGCCGCACCACTTTTGGGGCAAGCTCCATACCAGAAACCGGAGACTTTTTTTTTTTGGCCTAAGAACAGTCCTGCTTTAAGTTAAAAAAGAACATGTCTTTGGACTCAACGTTTCCACTAGCCTGCTCTAGTCATCGTCCTGGATACTTTGCAATTTTTGTGTCATTTTAGTGGTGTTTGTGCAATTAATGCTACAACATTTGCAAACATCACAAAACAAAACTATCTAATTAATATGAAATACCTTACTTGACTGTAAGTGAATAATAGTCTCAAAACATGCTGTGAAATCATGGCACCTGATGTGCTGTCATTTTCAAGAAAAGTTGAATTTTTGAATCAATTTCCAACGATGGTTGGCCGACCACTGTTGACTTAAACACAGGTGCTACCATTGATTAAGTGAATTGACATGTACTTCATGTGTATTAATTGGACCCACCAGTTTGATATTGCAGCTTCAGTTCATAATTTGATGGCTTTTTACTGCTAGAAACACATACAGACAAGCCCAAAATGGCTGCTGTGTCAGATGTACACAAACTGACACATGTTGATTTTTTTGGCGATGATCTCCCTGCTGGATTTGGTTGATAAATACAATTAAAAAAAGTTCTTTTGACAGTTTCTCCAGTCCATACAACCTTTGAAACTTTATTAGTAAGCACTTACACATCTCAAAATGCCTTAAACACCATTTTTCATGAGTAAATTTCATAATAAAAATATAGCGACAGATTTTACATTTTTTTTTGCTACAGATTTCTTGGTTGTACCTTGATGAAGACAAAATCTGCCTCTTTCAGATGACAAGGTGCACACATGCACTTGAGCCGCCAGTCTTCTTTCCAGTAGAAGACGAGGAACAGAAATCCCAAGGAGAGTACAGCAACGACGTAGCAGACAGCGGTCTTTAGGGGGTTCTTCTTATATCCACAACATTCCTGTGTTACGATAAAGACAGCTTAATCAGACTAAATATTTTAAAAGTTGAACATTATAAGAAACTGACTGGAGGGGGTTTGAACCTGCGACCTCCGGATTACCGTTCCGATGCTCTACCAACTGAGCTATCCAGCCCTATGTTGGTGGTGCCACATTTTGTCATCCTTTGTTCAAGATTGCAATAGTACCATGAAACATGAAATTGTGGGTTTTAATAGTTTTTTCAGAACCTCACAAAATTACAAAAGAGATTCCTTGTCACATGATGCAACCGTAAACTTACTCTTACTACTTGCTGACTTTGCCATGACATCCTCAAACTGTGAATTGATCAATTAAACACTGTCTTGTTTAAACAGGAGTCTTGGATGTATTCTGCACGCCCTGTTTTGAAAATGGAAAGTCTCAGATAACTCAAATAATAAAGTAAAGCCCAGAGTTCAGACCATGTGACATTTGTGTACAAATTGTGGTCAAGGGATGCCCACTTTCGGCAACCTGTTCTCATCTGCACTGCATGTATATCTCTTGAAAAATGAATAGTTTAAAAGCGTTGACATAAACCGAGTGGGCCAAGTAACATGCGAACGATGTTTAAATGTTTTGGTTGCCAGGCGATTGCCTGTCGGCATGACGTCACAGGTCACATGGTCTATAATAAAACAAAAAAAGTTGAGCCTTGTTTCAGAAACCCTTTTCACACCTACTCTCATGCATACGAAATCCATCTTAAAACTGCTCAGCTCCGATACAGCACCGGCTTGTACTATGTAGTGCCAAAAATCTTACAATAGGCTAACGCCAAATAAAAAAAAAAACATGTTTCGCATCTTTCTTTTTTTGAGACCGCCTCCTTTTTCCTTTTTTTTTTAACCGAAAAAAAAATGATAAATTTTAAACAGTGACATCATTTTGGCCTTTTTGTCTGTTGCATCTAGCCCATATAAAGCTGGTATGTCATTTCCTGAGAGCAATGGCAGCAAATAAAAAAAAATGGCAGCAATCTTGAAAAATATAGCCCAGTCGAGCGGCCATTTTAAGAAAAAAAAACAGGGCCTCCCGCTTCCTTTTTTTGCAAAAAGGCAGGACGCTTAAAATGTTTTTGTTTATTGGCATAAAAGTAGAAAACAATAGTGATTCACGACCCTTTTTTTAATGTTGCAGGTCGACACTTACGATATTCTCGTTGGAGTCCACCTCTGCCGTTACCCATGATGCAACTGAGCTTGTTGACATGGTGACAACCTCTCAAGTTTGTTTGGAAACTTCAGTCTGCTTAGTTAAAGTGTGCAAAAAGCAACATATTCGATCATTTATAACGCACACATTCAATGCAAAATACACAACATGCAAAGGGTAAAAGTACTGTAAAGGTACTGCTCTGACAACGTAAGCTGTCATAGAGCAGTATTCGATCACTACTGCACAGTACATAAATGTAAGCTTGTATGAGACTGAGAGATAGGCCGTGTCCGAAACGGGCTTCCAGAGCTACGGCTACGTCTATTGTCAGCGCGTCCCCGCGTATTTTCAATGGGCGCAGACCTAGACCTAGCTCTAGACAGTTGATTCGGATGCAGCCTAACTTCCAGTTTTGTTAGCACAGATGTGGCAAGCAGTCTGAATGTGAACATGGCCGATGTACTTTAAGACGGTTATTTCAGTTTTTGTAAGGATTGAACAGTGTGGGAAATGTACGCACATATTAGCCCCCCCCCCACTTATTCAAATACTAAAGCACAATACATGAATGCACATTGCACAGTAGAGAAATTAAAAAAAGATTTCCACAATTTAACCAAACAAAAAAGGCTACTTTAGGCCCCCCCAAAAAAGTCTCCGGTTTCTGGTATGGAGCTTGCCCAAAAAGTGGTGCTGTGACGCGGCTTTTTTTTTTTTTTTTACCTATTTTTTTTGCTTCAAATGTCGGCTGATGACTGCAAATGGTGCCCGACTAAACTTAGTGCAAATATTAAGGGAGACCAGAGAGGCCACATAAAGCTTATTCTCGATCATAACCCCATCTAAAAACACGTTAAAATTGTGCAGCAGCAGGATTCCAGTCAAACCAGTGAGTTTGGCGGTTTCAAGACATCATCTTTCATTGAAAAAAAAACTTTTTCATTTTGCCGACGCGCATGGCTACGGCGACGCGCGTGCATACCAGAAACCGGAGACTTTTTTTTTTTGGCCTTACAGTACTTACCTGGCCGATAGCCTCAGAAATGCTCAAGCGCATCAGTGCTGAACTATATCTACCCAGCCAACACAATAGGTACAGTGTGCATTCGAGAGTATACACACAAAACCTGAAAAACACGTATATGCCCCAGGAGTTTTCTGGTGTGATCTGAGGCAGTGGTTGAACTCGGTGTAGTTGTGATAATAAAATGGGCACTGCTCAGAGATAAGATATTATACAAATATTGAATGCTTCGAGTGGTGTAGTAAAACTAGCCTCCCGAGGTGATATCCATGGACCATTCTATTTTCCCGAGGCGAAGCCGAGGGAAAATTGACTTTTCTCCAAACAATGCAGCAATTCCTTTGAAAAGCACATCTGTCCAAAAATGGAATTGGAATGTGTTCTATGGTCCATTAGACATCTTCCCAGCAAGTTTGAAGCGATTACATGTTTTGGCAAAAATTGAAGAAAAAAAAATACAAGGGGTAGGCCCTAAGTCTTCGCACTGGACTTTTTTTTGTTGGTCAAACCATGGAGGCCTCCATGGTCAAACTAACCGAGACTATGGGTACTTTTCCCATTTTAAGTCCAGTGCGGACAGCCTAGGACGTTTTCCTCTCGGTTACTTTTCCTTAGTCCAGCGGTTACTTTTACTGGCCAACTGCTGCCCAGGAAAACTTCCCACGGGCCCAGGAAAACCATGGAGGATTCTTATTCCTCCATGGGAAAACTAACCAGGTCACTTTTCCCGATACAGAGACCGCTCGATGCGCACGTGCAGTGGCCGAAAATTTTGTAGAAACACGCTGCGGTGTATCATCAAGTCCGAGCGGTAAAATCTCGTTAAAATATATATTTCAACTGACAAATACATACACAGAGAAGAGAGATCACGTTCTGAGAATTAATTTGCGGAAATTCTCTTTCTCCACCGATGTATGTTATTTTCTACGATCCAAATTCGTCCTGATACGCTACTGTAGTCATGCACGGAACATCATGGTCCGGTACCGTACGTAGGCCGTAGTCACTGGTTCCTGGCCCACATCATAGCTTCGATTCTGTAAGCATGCGATGGGAACCAACGAATACTGATGGCACTGCTGCCGCACGGAACATCGTACAGCGGCATGGCTTCGACGACGTGCATCACAAATGCATCAGAATTATAGGCCTTTTCGTCAAAATTTAGCGTGTCAAGATGAAATAATATCATGTAAACGATTATGCTGTGCATGCAAATGGCGTGTGTTATATTACTGTGCGTATCGGCGGCTGAAAATGTGATCGGCAATTTGTTTTCTGTGTACGGTGAGTCATTATGTGACAGCTCGGTTACTTCTCCAACGCGGTCTGGGTAAATTTTCCCGTGTCGAAAGTCCAAGTGCGGACAGTGGTCACATTTGACCATTTCTCATTTTACCATCGTCTCGGTAAAACCTTCAAAAAAAAAAAGTCCAGTGCGGACACGGCTTTACTTGTTTGATAAACTTTAACTCTCAATCTTAAGTTTCATATGAATTTGTTGTGTTCACTTAAGCTCAAACCTCTGTGCGGGCCCGTTTCCGGGCGAGAATCCCGGTAAAAAGGCCCCTTTTTTCGATGTTTCGAGTCATAGTTTGATAACCATGCGGTCTTTTTCAATGGGGGTAAACGGTTCTGTACAATTTAACTCTTTCTCTTTCTCATGGTATATGTTATTTTTTTTTATCTTGAAAAAAATCCCCGTAATTTCGGCTTTGAAAATGTGAACTTTTCATCATTTTCCTGTGTAAACGCACCGATTGAGCGCCCTCGCGTCGACTCTTTTGACTGTAACTCCTGACTAGAGTATCGAATTGCGTGGGGGTAAACGGAATCGAATAGCTTAGCTCCTCCTCTTTCCTTACATGTAAAACTTATTATGATTGGTTGAAAAAAACCACCGTACTTTTCACAAAGAAAAAAAGTGGCCAATGACAACTTTCGATCGATAAGGCATCGTTCGAGACTTACATCAATGTACCATTGCTTACCACGTGTCTCGTGATCTTGGACTCTGCTAATCACCTGTTTTTCAAGACACGTTTTCTCCAATTCTACTTTAGATAAGACATTTAAAAACTATCCATTTGTAAATCAGTTATCTGGCATTAAAACTGTGGTCTTTTTAGGAGTTAATTTCATTTTAAAATAATGTAATTTTTGATCTGAATACTGTTCACTTCAAGGCAGTTATAGAAATTTGTGATGGAAAGAACGTGCACTTGTTTATTGGGCTGTACCATTTTGTTTGTGGGGAGGATATCTATATGCATATACACGTTAGTGTATACGTCAGATTTCTTGAAGAATGCAAAAATGAAATAAGATGTTTATATCAAGTTTGACAAAATCGGACAAGAAGTTGTACTATTAGGCATACCTTCACATCGATATGTGCACAAATCCTATATGTACATTGTCATGTATAGGTTTGTTTTAACCATTTTATGAATGGAATGTGCCGGGCCACATTTTAGGGTTGAACGCACAGCCACACAGGGCCAGCGTTAATCCGATTATGTAGCCCTAGACCTCTGTGTGGTACTCTGCACGCCAGATTTAAACTGTAAAATTAAGTGAACAAAAGTGGGGGTAACAAATTCATATGTTGCCTGTTCAAAAACAAGTAGTTTTGACCCCAAAAAATATCAGAATGAAAACATGGATCCATTTGTTCTTTTATTTTCCATTTTTGTTTTAATTTCATCCGTAAATCTTCCAATACAGACATTATTTTTGGATTTCACAAAATCTACGTCCAATAAAAGCACACACAAACAATAAAGCAATCACGATTGGGGCAATCGGCCAAATTAAAATAGATAATCAAAATGTACATTCATTCATTCATGCATTCACACACATTAAAATACATCAAATCAACAAATTGTTCTGGTATCCCTAATGTTTAAATACATTCTCTGATAAGTACATGTACGTGTAAATCTAAGCTGGGGAACACTCAAAGGAGCTACAATAGTTAAACAGAAGTCAAATACTCATTTAGCAAGTAGGTATACCAAACTGCTGTCTTAATAGGAAGTTTGGAAAAAGTAATGCTCTCAAATTTGGTTCTTATGCAGTCCAGCAACTAAGACACAAACTGCATACTTTTGTCCAGACTAGTAGCATGGCATATTGATTAGCAGCCTGCTGTAGTCAGGGAACCAGACAACATGTGTTTTCAAAAGAGTGTTTTCAATCTTCACAAAGTGGAGTATTTCTGTTCTTGCATGTGCCTGAGGTTACAATTTAGCTGAAAATTCTTGCTTGAAGGTATTTGTGCATTTTGTTCGTTTGAAGCAACAAAAGTGCTCAAAATCTAAAGAAGGGTGCTGAACAACTGACCTGATGAAGTTTCAGCTCAGCTTCAGCTGTATATTCCGAGAAAAACAGCATTCTAGGGTCTCAATTTCAAATCAAAAGTTGCTGAATCATGTTTTGAATCCAGCGTCCGAGACATGTTCTCACTGAGCCGATTGCGGCTACGCGATGTCGCGCACTGATTGCGCGTGCTTCGTCAAATAAAAAACCCAACTACAAACGGAATTTTCCAACGGTGCTTCTTTTGGAAAGGCCTTCTTTCGTTGATTTCTTCAACACGACAGCTTGCCAGGGAGAATAATTTCACAGGGAGTTTAGTCCCCTTACCATGCTTACTATCTTTGAACCAAGTATGTTTTTCAACAATAATTACATCAGTTACTTTTTGGATAGCTGCAAATGATGGACTCGGGCTTTAAGTGGATGACTTAAGAGACCATAAGTAACATAAGGCATGCTTTGAGGAATTAACCGACTTCTGGATTCATATATCTGAAATACAAAGACTAGTGGGAAAAAGTAAAACCATATATTCAAGTATAGGGAATGCCCTGAAGAAGACTAGTAACACTACAATCACAGTCCAGAGAATACTGCTGGAATGTCCACAGATTTTATAGTTGGCACTTTGAAGTTTGATTTAAGAAAGAACAGATTTTAAACCTTCATTTTAGTCAGCTGTAATGAAACCTTCCAAAGCACACAGTAAAAAAAATACACATCAATCAATTTATGTTAAAATTCCCACTTAAAAAAATATCCTCAAAACTAGACGGAATCTGAGCAAGTTTTGAATAAAAAACTGCAGTGCACATTGTTCACGGATTTCTCTTAAAAACATCAACATCAACTTGAAACAAAAGGGAGAGTAAAATTGTCTGATTAAAATGGAATTTTTAGGATGCAAAGAATAAACACAAGAATTAAAAACCACACTCTTAACAAAGAACTGTGTACACTGTGCAACTACTAGCATACAAAAAATCTCTCAAATATATACACTTTTGAAACAATAAATCAGATTAAAATATTTTGTCAATTTTGACACAATTTTAAAGTCTAAACAATTTACGGCTTATTAAAAATTTCTTTGATCGCTTGTTTGATTTTGGGTGGAATCTAAAACTACACTGTGTCTACTGGTGCTTTCGAAAAATTGCTTATTAAGTGTGACATTTTTTTTAATTATAAGTTTACGCTTCTAAATTGATAAAAAGTTATTTTCTTAGACAGTTCCAAAATATTCAAATTGATCCAATAAGCTCTAGTGGTAAATTACTGTTGGGTCAAAACCTGAGCTTCCTTGAACAATTTCTTGTATAAAAAACTCGTTTTTTTGGTCTCAGCATCCTTACTTCTCTGGGGACTGGAATTGTGATTTTACAATTGTTAAGAATTCAATTAAAAAGCCACATGTTACGTAAGCATGACATGAAACACACTGCATTCTTAGCATAGCAAAGGCAACATCACTGCAATGAGGAATCATTTCGCATTTGCATAATACTGTAGGGAGCAATACGCTTCAATTCGTTTCATTTCAGTATGGCAAAATTTTTGTAACACAATTCTTCAAAAATCAACTCGCTTTCAAACTGTCCATTTGTCCTTTTTCAAACGGTGCAGTAGTCCTTTTCCTTGAACAAATCTTAGTGTGATCTTACCAAATTATACTCTTTTTAAGTCTGTGAAGTTTGACTGTTACATCCTAGATCATTTATACACTGTCGTCATACTTTCCACAATTTTAGCACCAAACGAACAATTCCAAGTATCTAAGATGTCAGTTATCCTCCACAAAATAAGAACTAGAAACAGAACGTTAAACTGTAAATTTGGTTTCAACTTCACAAAATACTGTGCTACAGAAAAATGTCAAAATCTGAGCCGAGTATCAATGTCAGAATTAAAAAAAAAAAACCTTGTAATTTCTACTTAATCATCCAAATATTTTTTAATCGAACACCATGAAACCATAAGAAATAACACCACAGGTACAAGATACCACAGACATTGAGATAAAAAGCAGCACCTTGTCAGACATCTTAGATACTGAGAATCGCTCGCAGGTGTCAACTCAAGACCAGCGATGGAGAAAGTTGCTTACATTTTCTTACTTTCTGAGTGAGCGACGGGGAACTGGGCTGAGACCAACGGAGGCAGTCCGATCATGGGCCCTCGGAGATGCCTTGATCTTGGATTCTGAAACACAAATCCAAAACAAAACCACAATACAGTCAAGTTCTAGTTTACTCAAACATCGATTTTTGAAGATTTTTAAACAGTTACAGTCCCGTTGAAGACAAAATGGCAAACTTGAATCGATTCTTGCAATACATGTCACGTTTGATGTCATGCTCTGTAGTGTAATACCAAGCTTTTTAAAGCCGCTTATCGTTATACTTCAAGTTATA
Source organism: Patiria pectinifera (assembly GCA_029964075.1). NCBI lineage: Eukaryota > Metazoa > Echinodermata > Asteroidea > Valvatida > Asterinidae > Patiria > Patiria pectinifera. The sequence goes on along the minus strand of CM057134.1, from coordinate 1,291,224 downwards.
TACATGCAGTGTAAAATACGTCACTTTTGGAATTTTAATTTTGGGTTTACAACCTCCGGAACATTGCTAAGAATACAGCAATGATAAAGTTATATTGGTGAAGGGCAAACTCAATTTAAAAATTCTATCTTCCCGTCACAAAATTACATAATCCAAAGTACAATGAAGGTATAGTCACACATAAACCTCATATCAAATAGGCTTGTGCAGTAATGGATTTTGAGAGTCCACGGTACAAAAATATGGCGGTATTCAGTATGATCAGGTACTTTTCTGGGCAGACTGTCGTCAAAAATACAATAAGATACATGCGTTGACAGAGAAACTTCAAACATGCAGCATGGGCAGGACTTCAAGGCCCTGCTAGGTGACTAGGAAGCACTATTTTCACCTTATCTAGATACCATGAGCACAAGGAATTTAAGTAATCATCCATACAGTGCAGATCTGGCCAAGTTGTTTCTGTTGCCCTTATTTTTAAAGATTACAGAAGTTGTCGGTATTTCAGAACATCATTCCATATAGGTCCCTCTCAAATGACGTAATTTCCTACGGACCAGCCACATGCAACGGCATTTTGAGTGTCAATTTGCATAACCCGCATCAGAGATGTTGTATTTCGAACACACTTCGAGCAACTAACGTGTTTTGATTGCCTAAAATACACAGTTGCAGTTCTCTTGCAGAGATGGCCGTCTTTAAGGGTGCCCTATTGTTCAGTATAAAAACATATAGTCGCGGTATTATTGAAATAAAGTCCAAGCCTAATATCAAATAGAATCGAAATGAAAGGAATTATTTATTTTATTTATTTATTACTTCTGGTACTGAAACCAAGGATTCCCAAAATAGCGCCCTAGGCACTGTAGCTCGCAAACCTGAAGAAACCTGTGGAGAGAAGTGAATGTGAAGAAATTACAGTTTTTAGAGGTGGGAGAAAAAGTCCAGAAGGATATTCTGGGGAAACCCACGGAATCAGGCAGGGACTGAAAACCCAATCCACATATTGACCCAGGCGGGATTCGAACCCGTGTCACAGCGGTGGAAGGCGAGGAAAGTACCGCTACGCCAACCTGAGTTGCAGTGAAATGAATTTGCAAGTTTGTTTTTGAGATGTACCTTTGCCGGGTGCAGGAGTTGATGTAGCCTGAGCACTCAGACGGACTGGTGATGAGCTCCTTGTACTACGATGCTTGCCGGTGAGGGATGACGGTGGTCCGTAACCTGAGCTGTAGCCCATGGATTCATCCAACTTACGTGTCTCATGCTCAAGGAGGACGGGATCGAGGGTGGTGTCGCGGGAGACTGTGTGTAAGGAATCACCTAGGAGGATGGACAATATGCATAAGTCAATGATACAATACAGGCCCTGAGTCAGGATACTAGACGTCTGAGTCAGGATACCAGACTCGAGTTCCCTGGTAGCAATTATTTTTTTATGCAATGAAGTATAGTCAATGACCATAATGTGCGTGCGTCAGTTGGTAACTGGGAATTAACTGCCCTTTCAAACAAAAATCATCCAGAGCCATGAATGAGAAGAAAAGGGTATCGATCATCAAGACTCGATTAAACACAATTAAGGGAAGAAAATTCCCTTTTGGGAAAAAAAAAAGGAAAACGCAAAATTCCTGAACGATTCAAACCCGCAACCTACAGCATTCAGACTAGCACGGCACACTATAGCGTAACCACGCTGACTGCCATGGAATATCAACTATAAGAACTTATTCCAAATCATGTGACATATTCATTCATTCACGTTTTATGTTTCAAGAATGCATTTTACGGTCAATTATTTTGCCGAGACGAAAGCAAAATATTTATATTTATAAAGGATGGTATAAAACAGCAAACTAGTGAGATATCGATTCTAGAGTTCTAGACGGGGTTTCAGTTCTACTTATTTTAAAGTCCACAACATGGTGGAAGAAAGGAGCAGGAACTGGCTGTTTTACTCGCATTGTTTGGTTGAAGCTCACCTTCCCTGAAATCCAATGAATGCCATTGTTTACTTTCCCGTCTAAGGACACACAAGGTCGCCCTGAATGTGAACCTTGAGCCCCTACCTAAACTTTGGCTGATGCAGGTCTACAAAGAATTTACTTGTAAAACTTGAAGTACTTGTAAAACTGCAAGTTCTTTATCGTTGTGAATTATCAGAAGTGCTTACTGAGTATATTCCTGAGATCTTGTATCTCATCCGAGGTCTTGCTGCTCCTGGTCAGGTACTGCTGTCGTTTCTTCTGCTCCATGTTCAGCTGATCCTTCAACGTCATGTTCTGAAGAAAAAAATGCAGACAGGATAAGTTAACTCTCTTTAAATGATGTCTCGATGACTGAAAACTTGGAAAGCAATTCCTAAACAACCACTCACTGATTACCAATGATGACCCTTAAATGATAAGTGACCAAGGGTGACATGATCCCTACAGCATCCTGTCAATAACCTAGAATGACCCTTAAGTGACCTTTGACCCCTACCCACCTGTTCCTCTAGGGCTTTGACCCTCTATGAGCCCTCTCTCTAGCCTCCAGCATTCTTTCAATGACCTAGAGTGACCCCTCATGACCCCTAACCACCTGCTCCTCTAAGGCCTTGACCCTCTGTCTATGAGCCCTCTCTCTAGCCTCCAGCATTCTTTCAATGACCCAGAGTGACCCCTCATGACCCCTACCCACCTGTTCCTCTAGGGCCTTGACCCTCTGTCTATGAGCCCTCTCTCTAGCCTCCAGCATTCTTTCAATGACCCAGAGTGACCCCTCATGACCCCTACCCACCTGCTCCTCTAAGGCCTTGACCCTCTGTCTATGAGCTCTCTCTCTAGCCTCCAGCATTCTTTCAATGACCTAGAGTGACCCCTCATGACCCCTACCCACCTGTTCCTCCAAGGCCTTGACCCTCTGTCTATGAGCCCTCTCTCTAGCCTCCAGCATTCTTTCAATGACCTAGAGTGACCCCTCATGACCCCTACCCACCTGTTCCTCTAAGGCCTTGACCCTCTGTCTATGAGCCCTCTCTCTAGCCTCCAGCATTCTTTCAATGACCTAGCTTGACCCCTCATGACCCTACCCACCTGTTCCTCTAAGGCCTTGACCCTCTGTCTATGAGCCCTCTCTCTAGCCTCCAGCATTCTCTCTGCTTGTAGCTGAGCGGTGCGTAGTCGCTCAGTCTCCATGTCTGTCTCCTGACGATGACGTGTCGTCAGCTCAATCAACCTACAAGGAAACAAATAACATAAGTGAATTTGTTGAAGAGCTTGCGATTTGTTTCTGAACATGTTCTTCATCAACGCAGAATTAAAAAAGACCAAACAGGACTCAAAGCTGATACCTCGGAAGTGTCATTCAAGAATCTTACATTTTAAGCTACTTTGCAGCAGGATAGGCAATCTATGTCCCTGAAATACATTTTTAGCCAACTTGCATAGCTTGAACTGTTGAGTGTTCAATTAGTTGATAATTTCAAACCTTTTCGGTCATCAATGATCAGATTCAAAAATGGTTTACTTTTCTTCCTAACTGGCCCAAACAACTTAGCTTGAACAATTCAAAGAATGATCTTTAATGATTGATAGATGTTAATTTTAATGTTTGGTTTTGCCCTTAAATTTCATTTCTAAATTACTTTGGAGGACAAAAACCAATTTATAAAAAAAAAGTCCAAGATTGTCCTCCTACTGACCTTTGAGCGTGTTGTTGTTCCGTCTCAGCCAGCGATCCCTGCAGTGCCTGCACCTGACGTTGTAACTCCGTGTTCTCTTGCTCATAGGTACTCAGTGAGTTATCCAACGCTCCCTTCTCAGATGAGACTCGCATCGCCACCTCGTCCACTCGCATCTTCTCCCGCTCAACCTGTCCAAAGAAACAAACGATTGGATCATCAACTCTGAAAACTTATTTTATTATCCGCTAAGAAGGGAAAGAACAGCCACTCAGGCATGCAACTGGGAAGTCAAAAAGAAAAGAGGAAATTCAAATCTTTCCAAGACTTTTTACAGCGTTTTTCTATTTTCAATGGCACACATGGGAGGTCAAAAAAGAGGAAATCAGCTGATCCGAGGAAAAGTTGTATGCTTGGCCACTATTACTATGCATTGGGCTCGATGCCACTTGAATGTTTTACATAAAGTGTAATTGGTTTACTGTGATGTGGGTGATTTTGGAGGAATCAAGAAGCACTGTTCTAGTTGGGTCTATCACAAGTCCATTGCTAAGTCTGGTTGTTAACGGGGTATGAACAATAACAAAGCAACGCCTTTGCTATTTGTTCATTTGAATAGCTTGTGACTTGACTTGAGACTGGAGGACTTGTGATGGGCTTGTGGTGGAACTTTGAGGAATTGTGATGACTTCTGTTGGACTCGACTTAAACATTGTCAGGAAGGTCTCAGCAATTTTACCTAGGTAGTTTGGGCTAAGAAAATGCCAAGTCAGTTTTACTATATCGATAATACATCACATTATAATAGTTATTAATCCTAACTCCTGTGACCGTTCTTAAGATTATGAAGCCCACATTGAAGAAAACATATCCACCCACCTTATCCAGTGTCTTCTTGAGCGCGTTCTTATCCTTCTCCAGACGCCCAGTGCTACGTTCTAGTTCTCTCTTCTCTGTCTCCAGGTTACCGTACGCCTTCTGCAGCATAGAGATGTGTTCTTGGGAGGTTTGTTTCTGGGCTTGGAGGCGCTGGATTTGTGACAGGGCGGTATCCTCAGATTCCCGGCGCTGCTTCAGGAGCTACAAATGAACAACATAAACAAAACATTAGATTTTGAAGATATAATTGTAAGGTGTTGCACGGCAAATGACTTTTTTAAGCATGAACACAACTACCATACTGTGTGCAACAAGCTATACTCCGCATGACATACAACAGTATAACGTTGTGACAGACACATATAGCTGTGTTACGCAATGACGGTTCATACGTCATGCGAAAGTGAAACAAATTTCATGACGTCAACAACTGAATTTCATTGCGACGTTCGCCGTCACAACAAATTCGATTCACACTGAAATTTGCGTGAAGCATGAACAGAGCTTTACGCTGTTATAAAGGTGTTTGTTTTTTATGGACGTAAGGTGAGGACAAGGTCCCCTCATTCCAACCTGGCTCCCATTATTTAGTCCCAGGGCTACTGTGCTACGTACGGACCCTGACACACCCGCTCAGAGGGCCTTAGACTTTGCCGTCACTAACTCACAAGCCTACAAACCCTGACAAGGACGGCACTGCACAAACCTACTGGGCACACTACGTGCTGACCTCAAACAGGCTGGACTCGGACCACTCCGCACCGCGAGACAACTCCATTACCTACTGCAACGCACCCAGGACAAGGCCCGGTGGCTGAAGACCAACTGGGTGCAGCTGCGGGATGTCATCTGACTACCACAGCAGCAGTACACAATATATATATCGTTGTGTCCGTGCAACAAGGTCGTATCTCCTAAAATGGGCTGTATGTGAAACACGAGTTGCAGAATGTCAAAAGGTCGCATCTCACTTAAACTAACCCGGATGTACACACAAAGTCAATGGACGTCAAGATACGACCTTGTTGCACGGAGCATATTCTCGCGAGATACGACTTTGCTGCACTGACGTGACGATACATACTACTGTGACAGTATGATGCACACTACTCTGTCTCTTTACCTCTTGTAAGCTGCGGACCTGTCCTTCCAGTTCCATCCGTCGTAGCTCCACATCAGACATCTCATTCTGGAGTTGTTGGACTCTCTCCATCAACTGATGGTTCTGCTTCTTGGCTTCAGACCCGGCGTGCCTGAGGATTGATAATCGGAGAACAGATCTTATGAATGTCATAGGCTGCCAAAGGCATGTAAAGCTTACTGTACTGCCTAAGGGCCCGTGACCATTCAGCCCCGGTATGAAAAGGGCCCCCCAGTTAGCTCGTCCCCTCCCAAGAAGTCCTCTCGTACCGACCCAGCTACCGGCCCAGGAGCTGGTCCGGTTGCTAATCAGGAACTCCTCTATCCTGGGGTCTATTGTTTGCAAGTATTGACACATGTAATATATCCCAGAAGAAACCCGCTTGTGGTTTTCATCTCTCAGACCGTAAATTACCTAGGCGTTATGGAAGGATTTTTATCTTTAATCCGGTAAGTCTGCTATTGTTCTGCTCTGGACGTTCTCTGAAAGGAAATAAATTGATGCGCCTGACTGACTTCAAAACTTCTGGTTAGACAGGACCATGTACCGGACGAGACTGGGCTGAAGACCGGACTGGCTTTGGACCGGACGGGGTACCAGGGGGGACCTTTTCATACCAGGGCTGAATGGTCACGGTCCCTAATGTATTTTTGGTGCAAATAATATCTGCAAAATGCAACTTTGCAACTAGTCTTAATAGCTCACTCAGATGTAAAGTCAGGAAACGGCAAGTTGTCTTGAGATTGAGGCATAGCAAACTTTACAAAAGAGCACTGAGGTTACATGTCCCCATATGAGGTCGGATTGCCTGTCTACATTTTAACACACACCTGTTAATTCATACTGAAATGAATACTGGCAATGACAAAATGAATATACTTGGGAGTGCCAGCTGGATTAGCACTTACAAATGTGCAACATTTAATATTCAGAATGTGAATTTTGAAGTAAAGAGCACTCCATACCTAGCTGTATCCAATCTCTCCTGTAGTACACGTCTGTCGTGTTCACTCTGTGACAGTGTCTGCTGTAGATGCTGTATCTGCTCCTGCAGCTGACTGCTCTCCACTGAGCTGTCATTCAATGTCATGGACAGGGATTGCAGCTATGGACAACAAAACAAACAAAATATTCTAACAATTGATCTCTTAATATCTTGCTGAAAATACGGACGATAGCAGGTAATTAACAGAGGAAAAAGGCAAAGAAATCCAGATGTTAACTTCTGTACAACATCTTAATTTTTGTACCATATTGCTCTCCATATCTTGTTCTCGAAGAAGACAGAGGTTTTATCGAGCTTATTGTGTACCTGAGGCTTTCCATATCTTTCCTTAGAGGGTATCTAAGAAAGTGCATTTGAGACTTTCAACAATCTATGCTGACTTTGTATTTACACGAGGCTGTCCATACCTTTCCTTTGAGGTCACCCTCCTCTTCTTCACTCTTGGCCAGTGCATTTGACAGTTTCAACAATCTGTTCTTGCTTATTTTATGTTCATGAGGCTGTCCATACCTTTCCTTTGAGGCCACCCTCCTCTTCTTCGCTCTTGGCCAGTGCATTAGACAGTTTCAACAATCTGTTCTTGCTTATTTTATGTTCATGAGGCTGTCCATACCTTTCCTTTGAGGCCACCCTCCTCTTCTTCACTCTTGGCCAGTGCATTTGACAGTTTCAACAATCTGTTCTTGCTTATTTTATGTACATGAGGCTGTCCATACTTTTCCTTTGAGGTCACCCTCCTCTTCTTCACTCTTGGCCAGTGCATTGGACAGTTTCAACAATCTGTTCGTGCTTATTTTATGTACATGAGGCTGTCCATACCTTTCCTTTGAGGTCACCCTCCTCTTCTTCACTCTTGGCCAGTGCATTGGACATCCTGTCGACAGTCAGCTGCAGCGAGCTGTTCTTGCTCTCTAGGATCTGTATCTGTTTCATCAAGGAGTCGATCCGTTCTTGACAAACCTGAGTCAAAGACAGAAAAAAACAACCCTTATCAATCCAGGGCAGTAACTACATACAGTGAAATGCCGCTATAACGAACACAATGGGGTCCACAGAAACTGTTCGCTATAGTGGTTGTTTGTTATAGTGATTGTGCAGTATAATAGAGTTCACTATTTCGGGTGCCCGTGGGGAAGTTCGTTATAGCCAATGTTTGTTATAGTGGTGTTCGTTATAGCGGCGTTTCACTGTATAAGCTCACATTGTACACAGTCTTGGCAATAGTTGTAGTAGCCTGGACTAATTCATGTTTCAAATTATTCATTTATGGATGAGCTAAGGGGCCTTGTATTTACATATTCATAGCTTCACTAAAGAGATTGTAAAATGACAACTGTTAGGAGTGGAGGTCCATGTAAAGAAGAAAATTTGTGGACACATCTCTAAACTGTGACCTCCTTCAATCTCCTTATTTCCAATTGCTGAAAATGTAAAATTATTAATGTGTATATTTATGGCGAAGTTTTCAGCTAGTGATTTCCAAGAGTATTTTCTATGAGTGATCTTTAACCCTACCTCCCTAGGGGGTGTGCAAAATTATATTGAAATTGGAGGATTCAGGACCGTTACGGCTATAAATTCACTCCTACCTGGTTCTCAGTGATACGATCATTCATGGACAGCTGCAGTCGCTGTAAATCACCCTCCAAGGCCCGACGTTTCAACTCCAACTGCGTGCCTCTGTTCTCCGAGCCTTCTAGAGTCTCGCGTAGTTGGCGTTTGTCTGCCTCAAGACGCTGCTCGTTCTGTTTCATCTTGGCGATCTTGTCTTGACAGGCTCGCTTCTCATTCTCCGAGGATTGGAGAGATCGTTCCATGGTGTGGAACTTCTCCTGCATGCCTGGATGAATCAACAAACAGAAACTTCCTCCTTTAAGATTTGATGAAAAGTTTCAGTTTTCAGGAAAGAAGCAACATTTGTATTTAGCAGCAATATACAAGACCTACACCTGTTTTAGACTCGCATTCTAGAGCCGCACAGAACAACCAAGGTATTTTGGAGCAATTCACACTGACCCAAATAAATTTTGGTTTCAGACAGAGTGACTTTCCATTGACAAGACTCTTGCTGCAGTCAATCTTTTGACAACTTTCCTGTGAAATCGCTCTTCTTTTATCATGAAAGTTAATTTAGATTTTGGGAATAATTGGGTTCAGCCCATCTTTGCAATGCCCGTTTGGAACACGTTCTCGTTCATGTCTTCTGATGGTCTCCTCCTGCAGCATCAGCGCCGTCTGTGCGCTACTCAGTCTCCCATCCCCCTTGCCTCCCCAGCCCTCCCCTATCCCCCCATACTCCTCTCACCTTTCCGTTCTCGTTCATGTCTTCTGATGGTCTCCTCCTGCAGCATCAGCGCCGTCTGTGCGCTACTCAGTCTCCCATCCCCCTTGCCCCCAGCCCTCCCCTATCCCCCCATACTCCTCTCACCTTTCCGTTCTCGTTCATGTCTTCTGATGGTCTCCTCCTGCAGCATCAGCGCCGTCTGTGCGCTACTCAGTCTCCCATCCCCCTTGCCTCCCCAGCCCTCCCCTATCCCCCCATACTCCTCTCACCTTTCCGTTCTCGTTCATGTCTTCTGATGGTCTCCTCCTGCAGCATCAGCGCCGTCTGTGCGCTACTCAGTCTCCCATCCCCCTTGCCTCCCCATCCCTCCCCTATCCCCCCATACTCCTCTCACCTTTCCCTTCTCGTTCATGTCTTCTGATGGTCTCCTCCTGCAGCATCAGCACTGTCTATGCGCTACTCAGTCTCCCATCCCCCTTGCCTCCCCAGCCCTCCCCTATCCTCCCATACTCCTCTCACCTTTCCGTTCTCGTTCATGTCTTCTGATCGTCTCCTCCTGCAGCATCAGCGCCGTCTGTGCGCTACTCAGTCTCCCATCCCCCTTGCCTCCCCAGCCCTCCCCTATCCCCCCATACTCCTCTCACCTTTCCGTTCTCGTTCATGTCTTCTGATCGTCTCCTCCTGCAGCATCAGCGCAGTCTGTGCGCTACTCAGTCTCCCATCCCCCTTGCCTCCCCAGCCCTCCCCTATCCCCCCATACTCCTCTCACCTTTCCGTTCTCGTTCATGTCTTCTGATCGTCTCCTCCTGCAGCATCAGCGCCGTCTGTGCACTACTCAGTCTCCCATCCCCCTTGCCTCCCCAGCCCTCCCCTATCCCCCCATACTCCTCTCACCTTTCCGTTCTCGTTCATGTCTTCTGATGGTCTCCTCCTGCAGCATCAGCGCCGTCTGTGCGCTACTCAGTCTCCCATCCCCCTTGCCTCCCCAGCCCTCCCCTATCCCCCCATACTCCTCTCACCTTTCCGTTCTCGTTCATGTCTTCTGATCGTCTCCTCCTGCAGCATCAGCGCCGTCTGTGCACTACTCAGTCTCCCATCCCCCTTGCCTCCCCAGCCCTCCCCTATCCCCCCATTCTCCTCTCACCTTTCCGTTCTCGTTCATGTCTTCTGATCGTCTCCTCCTGCAGCATCAGCGCCGTCTGTGCGCTACTCAGTCTCCCATCCCCCTTGCCTCCCCATCCCTCCCCTATCCCCCCATACTCCTCTCACCTTTCCGTTCTCGTTCATGTCTTCTGATGGTCTCCTCCTGCAGCATCAGCGCCGTCTGTGCGCTACTCAGTCTCCCGTCAGCCCCCCTCTTTCCTTCCTCCAGTTCACCCAGTGATTTCTGTAGTTGTTGTAGACGTTGCTCGATGCGGCTCCTGTCTTCATCCATCTCAACCATCTCCTGACGAAGACTCTTGATCTTGGCGTGTGCATCATCCTTGCATAAAAAAAAAAGGCAAGTTGAATCATTTCTATTCATCATTTAATTAAAGCAATTGGGTAGAGCATTGTAAAGCATCAAATTGAAAGAAAATAATTAACAAGTGTTAATTCAAAGTTGGAACACTATGAAAATTATACTTATAATTCTTTGACCTCATTGAAAAGAATCTCACAAATGTCTTAGACTTTCCTTGCAGAGCTGAACTGAACCAACAGCTAGTGTATTGACTCGGGTTGACCCAAATAGATTTTGGTTCAAAAAGGCAAACTTGATGCATTACATTTCCATTGAAGAAAGGACTGACAAACAACTGTAACAGTGGATCCTAAACCCTAAAAAACCCTTCTCGGGTTGCCGCACAGAACTGAATTTTCCCATAAACGTCGTGTACACAGAGTAGAATAACCATTCGTACATATGAATAATTAATTAGCCATAATTCCAAACCCCTTTGAACTATAGTCATAAAACTTCTTGGGAATGTTTATGATGAGTTGCTCTATGCATGTACTGAGACTCAACAAAATTTTTCTTCACTCGATGGCCAAGATCTTAGAGGGGGGGGGGGGGAATTCGGCTGAGAGATGGTCAAAATAACCCGACCCTTTTAGAGTTAAATGTCCTGCACATTTAGTTGCTCCCGACTGTTTTAAATGTCTTTTTAGTTACTAAATAGACCAATCCATTAAGCTCTGCCCCATTATGCTTTCAATTTCAATTCAGTAGACATTTATTTTAACCACTCACAGCCGTGATTAATGTCGGACAGGCTAAGCACAAAAGTCTGGCATGTGTACAAGTGTGTATGACGAGTGCAGCAGAATTTTGTGCTGTTCAGCTCAACGAAATTGGCCACCTGGTTTCTAATATTTGTTTGACTCACCCTCTGTCGTTCTGTCTCTTTCAGCTGTTGGGAGAAGTCTCGTAGAGCAATGCGGACGGTCTCAGGGTCGATGTCAGCCACCAGCTGCTCAAGACGAGTTGGTGACATGCTACGTTCAGGGCTGCGGGACCGATCAGGGGAGCCGGTCCTTGGGATGGGGCTGCCGCGACCGTCTGTGGTTGTGGTGAAGGTGTTGTCAAAACCTGCAAGACAGAAAGAAGATTAAAAGATTCAACTTAAAAACAGTTCGCCTCACTGCAAATTTTTTTGAATGAGAACACATTCAAAGTCACTTCAGTGCTAGCACGGCATTAGGCGTGAGAGTGGGGAAAATATAAAAATCCACACTTTTTTTTTGGCTGGGTCCAAGAGCAACACACGGTCTGTCTACGGTATATACATGTATTTGCCTAAACAGGCACTTCTTAAAACTGTCCACCGCAATTGCTTTGTGTAAACCTTTTACCCAAAAGAAAAAATACAAGGATGAAAACTTCTCATAATTTAGGCTTTTTAAAAACCCACAAATCAGGAATAATCTGGAAAAACCCCAACCCTGCAGAATTCATTGTGACTTTATAATATTCCTGTGAAGAAATTTCACTGCAAACATTTTCAACAATCAAGCTGATTTGGCCAGTGTTTGGTTTTGTTTTACAAACCTTTGTGTAAAATGTTATTTATGGTAAGGTGGTGAATATATGTAAAGCCATGCCAAAATATGTCAATGATGTCAAAGTAAAGATAATGTAATAGTTTTTTTTATCAATGAATGCAGAAACTTTGGAATCTAGAAAAACCAGAAATGTGATCAATGAGTGGTTGAACTTTACAATATCAGTTAAAAACTGGGTTTTTCAAAATCTGAAACGTTAACTTGAGAATGTGTGTCAAATCTTGAGTTCTTACTGAAAATGATTCAGAATGTGAGCGGGTGAGTAATATTAAAGGAATGTCGTCAATCGTTTGATATTAAAGCAATGATCACTGATTGAAGGGCCTGACCCGGTCATGTCAAACAATGAAAGACAAAGTGTTTCAAACCATAACCAACTTATAAAGGAAAAATGTGCATGAATGGAACATCCCTCCTTGTTGACTTTATATGAACACACTGCAAACCTCTCTTATTGTTTTCATGTCCATGATGTGAAGCCCAGTTTAAAAATAAAATAATAAAATAAAATGAAAAAGCAGCGTGCGTTGACAAACAAAACGTGAAGTTGATTTATTTTTGGCAACCTACCTGCTGTTAGATTGAAGCTTACTGCTCGGAAGCATTAAGAAATTAAGATACAGGGAAGGATTTAATATTAAACACAAAACTGAAAAACAAAAATTGGAATAATTTCTGCAAAAAAAAAAAAAAAAAAATGAAACAATCGATATCCACAAAGAACAAACCACAGTCAAGAATCTTGAACATTTTACTTCAACAAAATTATTCTGTTGGGAAAAAAAAAATCTTTTACACAAAAAAACTTCAGATTTTCCTCCCCTCACTCTTCCCGAAACCCAAAATATAAAATCCCTAAAAATTATAAAACCCAACAAAACAAAGAATATCAATCAAGTTTCTACATATTTGAATTACCTTTGCCCGGTGACCGAGTCCTGCGGCTCCTCATAGGGCTAGGACTACGAGCTCTGAGCGTCGATCCTGGGCTACCTGATGGTGCAGCACCGGTACCGATACCCAGGGTACGACGGAGAGCGGAGTGCAGACTGCCAAGCTTGAATTCAACATCACGCTTGGCTCCTGTGGAATTGAAACAGTACCAAAAGTTAACAACTTTCAATTATTGAAAATCAGTGAAGTGTATTATTTTCTGGTAAGTTAAATAATGGCCTAGAATTCAGGCATGCAACTTAAAAGTAACAAAAAATGAGGAAACTGAAATCTTTATCAGACTTTGTCAGGCATGTAACTGGGAATTTAGAAAAAACGAGGAAAGTTCAAATCACACGAGACTTTGTATAGTGTTTTTCAATTTGTAGTGGCATTCATGAGAAGTAAAAAACGAAGAAATAAATCAGCGGACCCAAGGAAAAGTTGCATGCCTGCTTTGTACAGTGTTTTTTGATTTTTTAATGGCATAAGTTTGAAATGAAAACAAATCAGCTGATCCGAGGAAAAATTGCATGCCTGAGAATTGTTTCTGTTAAACCCTAGTTTTTCCTGAATTGTATTTGATTCAAAATCACAAGTCAGTCCTCAAGTATCAGGGGGTGAACGACAAAGGAATGTTGAATAGCTTAGCACTTGAATTGAGACTGGTTGATGCGTGAATAATCATTGACTTGTGATGACTTGGTTTACATTTCTGCAGTATTCAAACAGTTTTTGGCAATCATAGTCATCGTGATCGTAAATATTTTTTTGTAAACATATTGTCTTAGAAGATCTGTTGACGACTGACCTTCAACCTGTGCCAGTTGAGCCTCCAGTCCATTAATCCGTCCCTCAGCAGCGCTCAGCTTCAGCTTCAATTCACCCATCTCTCCGTTAGCATACTCCAACGACGTCTCTGTCACTCTCAGCTTATCTGATAGCTTCCTCTCCGTGTTCCTTGCATCCTCCAGGGCCATCTGGTAATCCTTCTCTCGTAGACGGAGCTCCTCCTCCAACTCACTGTAGCGTCGCTGCAGGTTGGAGGCATCTTTGCGGATGGTTTCGCGGGCTGATTCGGTCTCGACGATCTTCTGTTTGAGGGAGTAGATGTCCTTACGGCTGTCGTCTTCCCGGGCGTCTGCCGCTGAGAGACGAGCCATCAGGTCCTCAATCTCCTTGGCTCTCTTGGCTCGCTCAGTCTCAAGAGTCTTGATCTGAGGAGGAAAATACCAATACATCAGTCATCATCCTCAACTTGTGAAATTCAAAGGATTAAAATCATTGATTTAGTGTATTGAGAGTGAGATAACATACAGATTTAACTACGGTAAATTGCATCTTCAGAACAATTGACTTATCGCATTAGAATCATGTAAGAATCACGTCAACGCAGCTTGGAAATATTGTCCAATTACATGATATACAAACGGACGCGGAACGCGCAAAATCTGAGACAAACAAAACTTAGTGTACAAAAACTCTGCAGGGTTGTCTAAGGGTCGTGGCTAACTCACAAACGGCGATAGGTCAATTATTTCAAACTTTAAAAAAAATCAACATTAACCAACATAGAATACTACATGTACTTGATCTATTGGGAAACGTATTTATAATCTTTGGTAAAACAATGTGGCAGATAACTACAAGGAAAGATACAAAACCAGACAAAAAGGGAAATTCTTAATTGAGAAACATCCTCAACAAAAATGGCACTTATTACTTCTTCCAACTGAGGGATTTTCTTGAGGAAATAAGGAGCCTCCTTATCTCACCTGTCGTCTGAGTTCTTGTAGTTCTCGTCGAGCTTCTAGACGAGACTTTTCCACCTCTCTCAAGCTGGACCTCAATTCACCAGCTTCCTTCTGGATTGTTGCTTTGGCTTCCTCCAATACTGTAAATTGAAAAGAATCACAGGGTTTCTTGTTTGCAATACGACGTCAGTAAAGTATAGTCTGGTTGTGATTAGCTGTGTTTGCAGTAGAACCCTTTGCAAGTTTTGTAAAATGAGACAAAACTTGAGAAAAGTCTCTTTGAAAAGTAAAACAGTTGTAATTCAATCAGAAATCATGTCACAAGTAACAGAAGATAAACACTGGCAAAGGAATGACTTGTGAATAACTTGTCACTTGACTTGTGACTGAGCATTCCGTGTGTTTGAGTTCTTGTGACTGACTTGCGATTTGATTTGTGACTGACTTGAGATCTGACTCGTGATTGACTCATGATGTGACAAGTAATTGCCTTGTAATTGACTTCTGACTAACTTGCAATTTCACTAATGATGGACTTGTGTTGACTTAGTATTCCCACATTCAATCCCAGCATTCTCTTACCATTGACGCGTTGCACCTTGTCTTCTACGCTGCGATTCAGTGACGTCTTCTCAGCTTCAGTCTTCTTCACTTTGTCCCTGAGCTCCTCGCTGACCTTCATGACCGATTCCTTCTCGCGGACCTCATCATTCCACTGCCGTTTCATGTCCAGATTCTCCTTACGCATCACCTCCCTCGTTTCATCACCTTAAACATGAAACAGACACGAAATAAACATTTGTTTTGAAGAATTTTAACTGAATAATGACTTTAAGATATCAAAAGGAAATCTCCGTCAACCCTGAAATAAAAAAAAAAAACCAGACAAGAAATCCTAAACTTAGGAAAATTCTGACAAAAAATCCTGAAATCAGGACAAATCTTGACATATCTCATCCCTGGCTTGAACAATGACATTTTCTGCCAGCAGCCTACTCACCTTCTCTTATCTTACGATGAGCCTCGATCAGCTCACGTCTCACTCCATCTCGGCTCTCCTCCACCATCTTGAGTTGTGTCTTGAGTTCGTTGACCTCTCGCATCAATGCTTCCTTGGCTTTCTGCAGGTCTTTGATGTTGGAGGTCAGTTCACGGTTCTGCCTCTCGTGTGCCTCACTGCAAATTCAATCAGGAAACTTAAGTCATTTTACAGAGTTGAACCAAAGAAATTGACTGGTGTGGGGTTTGAATTTGCGAGCTCTGGTATACCGTTCCGGTGCTCTACCAACTGAGCTATCTAGGGGGAACCGCCAACATAGGGCTAGATAGCTCAGTTGGTACAGCACCGGTACGGTATTCTGGAGGTCACTTGTCCAAACCCCGCTCCAGTCAATTACTTTGTTCAGTTTTTACATTATTATAATGCACCCAGTCAGTTTCCCTTGTGGTTTTTAGATTATAGGAAAATCATAAAATAAACAATGTTGTATTGCCAGTACTTGAGTAGTTGTTGTACTTAGGACAGCGTAGCCATGCTGAGAAGTTTTTATTAGAAAGGAAATTCATGAACTTGTACTCATTGAAATTTCCAATGGAACTTGCACCCATAGAAAAATATGAACAAGTTAGCACTACCGAGTCAACAATACTTGAACAAAATTGAGAATTCTTCTGAAACTTTAGCCGTTTGACAATATTTATCTTTTATGAGATTTATTGTTTTGAATTATCTGATTCATGAGGAACTATTGATAATGTTCAGGGAACTCACGTGGCTTCCTCAAATATTCCTCTCAGATCTTTGGCTTCAGTGATGGAGGCGTTCAGGGCATCCTATGAGAAGACAATAATGAATGTCATGATAACCTACTCAGCATATTTAACATTATTAATTGAATGAAAATAATTTATGAATTTTAACAGTTTATGTATTTATTTTCTGCCCTCAATGAAATTCATTAATGCAACAGTATAAAAAAATTTGGAAAAATTCACAAAACAAGTTGCAACCAGCGGTTTAATGACATATCATTGGAGGAGAAAGTAACAATGTGAATATAATCTTATAAATTAAATTTTTAAATTGTAATATTGGAGATACAGCCCTGTTTATCCTTGTTATAGAGCAACTGATACATGCAATTGAGAAAGATTGATACTAACTAAAACAGTTGAACGAGGCACACTGAATATAATTTGAGCACACAGGCAATAAGAAGACAACACATCAAAAGAAGAGATCTTGTACACAGAGAGAATATATTGCTGACCTTGTCTTGTTCAGATTTAGTGAATGCTTCCCGTTTGAGGCGATCCATCTCCATAGAGGCGTTGGCCATTTCACGCTGAGAGTTGTTGAGTTTCTCTATCAACTGATTCTTCTCTTGTTGGGCAAACGACAAGGCCTGAAAGTAAAAAGAAACTAGTAGATAAAACAGCATGTCTGCAGAAATTACCTATGGAAACTGAGATCATAAACCAAAATGAGCAAGACATTAAGAGTTTTATGACCAAAATCTATGTTTTAAATATAAATCCATCACAGGTCATCGCTTTCATCCAATAGATCTCATGAATATTTGTAACTCATTAATTCTTCTCTGTAGTATTCATAAAAATTGATTTAACGTTCCTAATCTATGCACAAAATTTAATTCTTTGTAAGACATGAATATTCATTATCTGTTGTTTATTACTTCAGCCAATAGTCAGCCTTTTACATGAATATTCATTACCTGTTGCTTATCATTCTCAGCCAATAGCAGACTCTCATCTCTATCCCGTTGCATCATTGCAATCTCCTCCTCCATTGCCTCCTTCTCCTGTTCATACTTGCCAACCAATTCCTCCCGTTCCTGGTTGGCTTTGTGGACGATCTCCTCTCGTTCCCCTTCCAACTGCAACCGGATGGTCTCCTGAGAAAGCAAGAAACCACAAATAGACAGCATGTAAATTAGCTGGATAAAAATATTTGCCATTGATAGACGTTATTACGTAAAAGTGGGACTCAAACTTGTGAGAATTCTCAGCATACCTCATGTGCTATACAGGGCAAGTCAAAAAAAGTGAAACCTAAATGTCGGGACTGTTCTTAGTGAAGTTCTGCATGTAGCACTTTCAAAATCTAGGATATGAAAGCCCAATTCATAAGCTATCTTTTAGTACAAGAATCGTTCATTTTCCCTATTCAGTCTCTAGTCCTCTAGCTATTCCCATTCCTACCTTTTCCCTGTTGAGTCTTTCCATCTCCTCTTCATGCATCTGTTCCCTTTGCTTGATAGCCAGCTGGCAGTCCCTCTCCCCCTGCGATTGTTTCTGCTTCAGTAGATCCAGGTCCTTGTCACGCTTGGTGACTTCGATCTCCATCTCCTTACGAACACGAGCCAAGTCAACTATCAACAAAGAAACACAGAGCAAGTAAGGCCACATGTATCAACTGGGTGTTTGACATTAAGGGTTCATCTGCTTCACCCATCTTGATCTTCCATGATTCTTTAATATCCAGGAGAGGATTTTAAAGCATCGCTGGATTGTGTAAAGCATGAAACTGAACGATGCAAAGCTCCATCATACAAGATATTCATTGCGGTACCCACACCTACATCAGACTCAGCCAGCCAGCTAACTCTGGAAAGGGCATCAGTCGAGTGGTTTAGACTTCTCCACTAAGAAAGCAGGAGGTCCTGGGTTAGACTCCCACCCGAATACGTTTTTGAAATTTTCTCAGAATTACTGAGGAAGTAGTGCTTATGCAACTACGTCAGTAACGGGCATAAATCTTAATATCCAACTAAAATTGGTTAAACAGGAAGACATTAACACATACAAGAAGTCCGTACAGGAATGTATGATTGGAAAATGATAAGATGTACCTGTGATTGCCTCTTTAGCTAGCTGCAGTTCCTGGACCTCCGCTTCAAGTTGCTCCTTTCTGTTCTCCAGCTTAGCTGCAGTCTGCTGAACCTCATACAAGGCAGTCTCGAGGCTGTCCTTGTCGCTATTCAAAGCAGCTATCACCTGAAAATATGAAGATACTTGTAGGCTTAGTCTCAAAAACTTGACGAAGGTTTAACTGGACAAATGAGAAAGTTCAGTATATCCTATCCTTAACCTTGTAATTCCCAAGAGTTTCTATCCAAATCTTTCTGTAAGACTCTTGAGATCCTCTGAAGTCAATTACAGCAGCAGTAAAGTCATCACAACTTTAATAAGCACAGGTTATTCGGTATCAAGTCAAGTCAATGGAGTACCGAAATGAATACGTCACGCGCACAAAATGTGTGTGAAAGACATTAGCGCGTGATTCAGCCCGTGAACCAACATGCATGCGTACTCCGTTCGTTTGCACTACACTTTCTGGTTCTAAATGACGTCACACTTCGGTACTCCATTCAGATAAACCATGACCAAGACACTCCTTTAATATCAAAGTTTATCCCGTGATACTTGGGACCTGAATTGTGACTTGACTTGAGACTGACTTGTGACTGACTTACAGTTAAACTGTGATTGACTTAAAATTGTCTAATGATCAATTTGATTGACTTGTGACTGACTGCAACTGACTTGTGGCTGACTTGAAATTTGACTGGTGATTGACTTTTGACTGACTCGTGATTGAATAGATAAGCACTCTGATTCCTTGCATGACTCATTACCTCGCTCTGTGCCCTGTTCTCTCTCTCAGCGGCAGTCAGCTGCACCACCAGGCTAGCCTTGTCTTTAGTCAACTCCTCCTTCTCCTTAGCAATCCGTGAGACGTTGTCAACTTGTTGGTCCAAGCTACGCTGAGATTTGAGGAGCTCCTCAGCCAAGGCTGCCTTCTGACGACTCACCTACGCCAAGACAAACAGAAACAGCTATGTAAAACACCTCTTTTAAACACCTACTCTGACCAAACTCACTTACTCTGACCAGGCACACCTGCCCTGATCACACACACCTATCCCGACCACACCCACCATTGAGTAGCCATCCTGTAGTTCAGCCATTTTCCTATTGACTGCCATGCATTCATTCTGTAGCTGTGCCATACCACATCCACTTATCCCCCCACATCCACCAGCCCAACCACACCCACCCGCTCTGACCACACCCACCAGCCCTGACCACACCCACCTGTGAATAGCTATCGTGTATTTCAGCTTTGTCTCTATTGATAGCCATGAGCTCATCTTCCAGCTGTGCCTTGGGGTGTTCCGCCAGACTCAGACTCTGACCACACCCACCTGCCCCGACCACACCCACCAGCCCTGACCACACCCACCTGTGAATAGCTATCGTGTATTTCAGCTTTGTCTCTATTGATAGCCATGAGTTCATCTTCTAGCTGTGCCTTGGTGTGTTCCGCCAGACTCAGACTCTGATCCAGACCCATCTTCCTGCCCTGACCCCACCCACCCGTCCTGACCACACCCACCAGCCCTGACCACACCCACCTGTGAATAGCTATCGTGTATTTCAGCTTTGTCTCTATTGATAGCCATGAGTTCATCTTCTAGCTGTGCCTTGGTGTGTTCCGCCAGACTCAGACTCTGATCCAGACCCATCTTCCTGCCCTGACCCCACCCACCCGTCCTGACCACACCCACCAGCCCTGACCACACCCACCTGTGAATAGCTATCGTGTATTTCAGCTTTGTCTCTATTGATAGCCATGAGTTCATCTTCTAGCTGTGCCTTGGTGTGTTCCGCCAGACTCAGACTCTGACCACACCCACCTGCCCCGACCACACCCACCTGCCCTGACCACACCCACCTGTGAATAGTTATCTTGTATTTCAGCTTTGTCTCTATTGATAGCCATGAGTTCATCTTCTAGCTGTGCCTTGGTGTGTTCCGCCAGACTCAGACTCTGATCCAGACCCATCTTCTCAGTCTCTGTATCCATCTTTTCGCTCTCGATGCGAGCCAGCTCATCACGGATGGTGGATTTCTCATGTTCAAGGAGACCTTTCTCAGATGCTAGGGCGTGCTTGTCACCTTCAAGCTGGAGAGAAAAAAAGACATCCAAACTTTAAAGTCACAAGAACAATCAATACAAAAGTAAAGAACTTGACCTAAACCTAAAATTGGGCTACGTTTCATAGATCTGAAGTTATACTAGAGAAACAGTTTCATTAATTATGCTTGGGATCTAAATTTTACACAACTGCAAATTAACACAAATTTGAAAAAAATAGCAGGAGACAAGAAATCACACTATAACACTCAAAGGTTTAGGCACAGATGGTTCATTGTCATCATATTTGTTTCCACTATAGATGGCTTTGACATGCACAAATCCAATAGAACTGACCAATCACATTCACTGTCTCACCTGACCCAATAGAAGTGACCAATCACATTCACTGTCTCACCTGACCCAATAGAACTGACCAATCACATTCACTGTCTCACCTGACCCAATAGAAGTGACCAATCACATTCACTGTCTCACCTGACCCAACAGAACTGACCAATCAAAATCACTGTCTCACCTGACCCAATAAAACTGACCAATCACATTCACTGTCTTACATGACGCAACAGAACCGACCAATCACAATCACTGTCTTACCTGACCCCAACAGAACTGACCAATCACAATCACTGTCTTACCTGCATGATGATCTTATTGAGTTCAATCTTGTCCTGTCCCAGTCCCTCATTCAACGCTTGCATCTTGAGCAGAGCATCCCTTAGACTAGCCTCGTCAGTCCTGACTTTGTTCAAGTCCATCTCCAGCTCAGCTTTCTGTAGCTCAGCCCTTGATAAGGCGGCACCTGTGAGGAGCAAAGGGAGAAAAGATAATTCATTTGTAGCTAGTTTACTTTCAGTTTCGTCATTACAGTGGCACTGCAGAGGCCTTTTCAAACATGTGCAGTAACTGATAAGGTTGATACAGAATGTTGATATAAAAACACTCATTTGAACAGCAAAAACAAATAATCAACCGTGTTTTATTTAATAAATAAAATCTCATATAAAACATATTTTATATAAAATCTCACTAGATTTGAACTGAAATCCATGAATGTTTTCTTTGAAACTCCTATCTTATATGGAACACTCAATGTTGTCTAACTTTGCAACTTTCATAAACTATTCATAATTTCTACAAAAAGAAGACATGTTTTATTGTAATAACTGGACGGATTGTAAGAAAATTACCACACTTGTTGTAATTATTATTATTAACAAGTTATACTCACCAATTTCTGCCTTTTCCTGGTCTAGCACTTCTTTCTCCAGCGTGGCTTTATTCAGTGCTTCCTTCAAGCTGACAATCTCCTCCTTCAGTGTGGAGTTCTTGCCTTCCATCTGCTCAAGAAGCTTGTGGCTGAAACCAAACAATATGAGCAATAGTATAACTCTTTCTTCATCTTCCAGTACACTTCAAATCTCTTAACCTACCATGTATTTCTTCATTCAGCCTTTCAGATATTCTTCACAGTCAATTCTTCTAAGACACCCCTGCTTTCAATTTCTTTCTTCTGTCTTCCCATACCATTTCCCATCCATTATAAGATGCACATTGTTCCAAACTTTTCTAACAACTTCCCATTTTTTAACAACCAATTCCCACCACTCACCTTCTTTCAATTTCTTTCTTCTGTCTTTCCATATTGTTTCCCATCAATTATAAGATACACATTCTTTCAATCTTTTTCTTACAGCTTCCCATATTTTTACCACCAATTCCGACCACTCACCTTCTTTCAATTTCTTCCTTCTGCCTCCCTATATCGTTTCCCATCAATTATAAGATTCACATTCTTTCAATCTTTTTCTTACAGCTTTCCGTATCTTTTCCACCAATTCCCACCACTCACCTTCTTTCAATTTCTTTCTTCTGTCTTCCCATATCAGTCCCATCAATTATAAGATTCACATTTTTCCAATCTTTTTCTTACAGCTTCCAATATTTTCACCACCAATTCCCACCACTCACCTTCTTTCAATTTCTTTCTTCTGTCTTCCCATATCAGTCCCATCCATTATAAGATGCACATTCTTTCAATCTATTTCTTACAGCTTCCCGTATTTTTACCACCAATTCCCACCACTCACCTTTCAATTTCTTTCTTCTGTCTTCCTATATCGTTTCCCATCAATTATAAGATTCACATTTTTTCAATCTTTTTCTTACAGATTCCAATATTTTTACCACCAATTCCCACCACTCACCTTTCAATTTCTTTCTTCTGTCTTCCCATATCTTTTCCCATCAAATTACAAGATGTACATTCTTTCAATCTTTTTCTTACAGATTCCCATTTTTTTAACCACCAATTCCCACCACTCACCTTCTTTCAATTTCTTTCTTCTGCCTCCCCATATCCTTCTCCCTGTCATCTCTCTCATCTTCCAAGCCGTCTCGTTGGCGTTGCAGCTCAGCATTGGCTGATTGTATCCTCTCATTCTCAGTGTTAAGAGCTTCTATTTGCTCATTCAGGGACCGACGCAGATTCTCCAGAGCCGACTTCTCACTGTCAAGAAAGGTCACAATATAACAAAATAACACCTGTTTTCAAAGACAGAGTTAAGAGGGACCCGCATGGGTGCCATACACCTGGCGTTCAAGCCAAGAAAATAAAAAAACAAAACTAATTTTTGCATACTTCCCACTATACGTGCACAAATCAAAAAGCGCCTCAACTGTTTTTCCAAGGAGTTCACAGGTGAGGTATTCACACACAAATAATGCTCAACATCTGACTGATATTATTGGAAACTTTTTAATCTTAGAAACTGTTATTTTGCTTCCAAGATCCAAAATATTCGGACACTGTTTTCATAGCCTGGTCTTCACAATTTTTACTTAACCTTTCCTGAGGAAAACAGCTCGAGCAGTTTAAATAAAAGAGAAATAAAATGCTGGCCCTTTACTTTAATCGGTCCTTTACTTCAAATGAGATATGTCCGTTAATTTACATGTCTTTAAATTGAAATTCCAAGTTATAATCTGCCTCTCGTACCTTCCTGTTGCTTCTAGTGAGTTTCTGAGTCTATCCCGATCTCTTCTGATATCATCTGTCTGGCGTTTGGCCGTCTCCACGTCATCCTTCAATCCTTGGATGGTGCGTTCTAGATGTCTGTTATCAGTCTCTCCACCATCAACCTGTTTCTTCAAGGTGGTGATCTGCTCCTTGGTGGAGTTCAGCTTGACTTTCAGCTCCTACAAAAGAAGGTCAGCTTAACAAGTTTATTTGGCAAAATATTACCAACACCTCTCTGCTGAAAACAACTGAAAATCGATCTTTTCAAATGGAAATATCTTAATTCATAGATAAAACAGCGCAATGACAGATTTGGAGAAGCATGCTCAAGCCACAAGTTGACCCAGTTGTTAGACAACCAATGCAAACAATGCAGATCAGGAGTAGAACTGCTTATCCTAATTCAATCAAAACACTGCTGAATTTAAAAAGATCTAATAGCAAGTAGGTGTTGGTGTTGATTCTTGATGTTCTCGCCAAGAACCAGCAAGATTATATAAAGTATGTAAAACTTGCCAACGTTGGTGTTGTTGGATTCTAGTGGCACAGTGTCTAGAGATTCCCTGACGGGGTTGAGCCTTGTTCCAACGTCACACAAATTTAAGAATGAAGCAATTTTGTCAGGGTAATTGCAAACCTCACGAAGATACCATGATTGTATTATTTTTAGGACTGACCTGGACCTGTAGTTGTCTCTTCTGCAGGGCAGCTTGTACCGCTGAGTAGGTGGACTCAGCAAAGGCCGGTGACCGGGAGCGAGATGGTGACAGGGTACGTCTAGAGGGTGAGGCGGTACGGCGAGGGGATGGTGAACGGTGGAGCTGGTAAGGACGACCTGGTGATTGAGAACGTCTGGAGAGAGAGAGAAAATGGATGTCATAATAATAGAACAATGTCTGTGAAGTTGACACAACACAAAGCATAAAATGTTAAGAAGCCTGAGATTTCACAACTTTTTCAACTTATTTCTCTCAAACAGTTTGTTGAGAAATTTCAGACTTTCTTTTCCTCCTCAATTTCTTGTGTGTCAAATCTATTAGACCACCCACAATTACTCAATTGCCCAAAATAATGATTTTTTTTGCAGAAAACGTTGGTCTATTGTCAGCTTTTGTGATGCATACATTAATAGAAAGAAAACATGGTCTGAGTTCTCGTGTCTAAGATTGACAGCAGGTGCAGTATTTGAATGGCAGGAAAATTTCCAGTGATAAGAGTTCGATTGGTTTCTGAAAATATGGAAATGTGCTCAAACTCAAAAGTACAACATTGAAGGGATTTGTCAATAAGGTTGTGTTTCAATCAAGTTCTTGTATCTAGAAGCACAATGGTAAAATGTGAAGCTGCATTCAAAAACCACCGAGTTATGCAAGTAACCGTGAAGCTGTATAGAGGAAAACAACTTTGAAGCAATTCAGTTTTAAAGCTATAGTCCATCATTTGCAGCCATCCGAAAAGTAACTGGCGAAATTATTGTTGAAAAACAAACTTGGTTGAAAGATAGTAAGGGAACTAAACTCCCTGTGAAATTATTCTTTCTGGGAAGCTGTCATTTTGAAGTAATCAACGAAAGAAGGCATTTCCAACGGTGATTCTTAAGAAGCACCGTAGGAAAATTTAAATTAGTAGTTCGTTTTGTTATTCAGCGAAGCGCGCACAAGTATTGGAATGACGCACACGCGCGCGCGGTTGTTGTAATTCGTCGGATCAGTGCGCGACGTCGCGTATAGCTGCAATTCAAAACAATTCAAAACATGATTCAGTAACTTTTGATTTGAAATTGAGATCTTAGAATGCTGTTTTTCTCGGAATGTGCAGCTGAAGCTTAGCTGAAAGTTCATCAGGTTAGTTGCTCAGTATCCTTCATTAGATTTTGAACTCTTTTGTTGCTTCAAACGAACAAAATGCACAAATTACAAATGATGGACTGTAGCTTTAAAGCAATGATCTCACCTGAGTGGAGTGGACCTAGCATACGGTGATGGCAGCGTCACATCAGACATGAATCCCGTCTCCTGCTGATCCTCCAAGACGCCGTTCACATCGCCATCTCCCGGCCCTGAGACATCAGCGTCTTGGATCACCACCTGAGCGATATCACGCAGCGCGGTGTGCAGCGCCTCGCATTCCTCACGCAGTAACTGCAACGACTCGCCTTCATCTACGACGTCTGCTTGCTGCTGCTGGGATGCTTCGGTACGGCTGGACTCTAATGAGTGGGTCTGGGAGGCAGAGATGGTCACGCGACTGACGCTGGTTGCACTGGCAGCGGCGTTACGGAGCTGGTTGTCCTTCTCAGCCAGAAGGATCTTGTACTTCTCATTGGTGACTGTGAGCTCATTGATCCTGAATGTACAAATGGTGAAAATATCCAAATAAATTCACGTTCGCAGGCAATAGGAATGTGTAGTAGTACTTTCCTTGGTTTTCACCTTTGTATAAAACTAGCTTTAAATCAAAACCAGATCTAAATGTGGATTGGGTTTTCAGTCTCTGCCTGATTCTCTGGGTTTTCCAAAAAATGTTTTTTGGTTTTTTTTAGTGTCTTCTTTCCACAGCTTCTTCAGGCTTGCAGGTTACAGTATGCATCTGTACTTGTGTTTTAAAATAGCCAATATGTTGGCTTTGAATAGCACTCATAAGCACTGCTAGTATACAATTTACTAAGTCCAATCATTTTTGCAGATTCTTAAACAGGAAAAATTGTGGAGTAATACGAAATGAATTTGTTACTTTAAATTACACCAAGTTACACTTGCTCCAGGTTCTACCAACCCCCTCCTTACCTTGCATTGAGCTCCACCTTCTCCATATCGAACCTAGCCTGTAGGTCCAATAGTTCCTTGACCTTATCCCGTAGCTGCTGCTCCTGCTGCAATCTCTCTGATTGCTCCTTCTCTAGTTGGACCACTGAGCTCGTCTCGGTGGTACGCATGTTGGCGTTGAGGTTCAAGCAAGCGGAGTGGAGGTTGCGAGACATGCGGGTCATCTCGGCACGGACCTGGGCCATGTCCCTGGAAGACAAGCATTACAAATCTTGAAGTTACACCTAGTTGCTTGAGTACTTTTGCAAGACACTTTCCTGATTTCTCCAAAATAAACCTCTTACATGTAATGGGAAACAAAAGCCACATTCTTTGTACTCATTTTTAAGATACAGAAATTGTATGCGAAGTAACTTGATGAAGGTCAGGTTGGCGTAGCGGTACTTTTCTCGCCTTCCACTGCTGTGACCAGGGTTCGAATCCCGCCTGGGCCAATATGTGGATTGGGTTTTCAGTCCCTACCTGATTTCCGTGGGTTTTTCCCAGAATATTCTTCTGGGTTTTTCCTCCCACCTATAAAACAGTAACTTCTTCTGTCTCCTCTCTACAGGTTTCTTCAGGCTTGTGAGGTACAGTGCCTAGGACACTTTTGAGGATTCCCTGGTTTCATTACCAGAAATAAATACTGCTCATAAGATGAGTTTTTAAATGAATCTTACCGTTCGGTAGCTGTCTTCATCTCGCTGAATCCACGTCGGAAGCCGACCACGTTGCGCCAGACTGCCAAGAGACGACTGTGCTCATTGTTGAAGTAGTCATTGAAGGACTAAAGAATAAACAATGAGAATGAAATATAATCTGGTAAGAAAACTTAAACATTGCAGAAACATCAAAATGTTTTGCCTCAAATTGATTATTAGAATGAAATATACTCTGTTAAGAAAAATTTAACATCGCAGAAACATCAAAATGTTTTGCCTCAAATTGATTATTAGAATGAAATATACTCTGTTAAGAAAAATTTAACATCGCAGAAACATCAAAATGTTTTGCCTCAAATTGATTGCACTGAATACCGTTATGTTAGATTGGCACCTTTTTCCTGTTTTAAGGACTTTATAAGCAATTTGCATTGAAAATAATTTGCTAAAATTGTACCTTGAAAATAACTTTGCTATTTTTATTTAATGACGACCAAATATATGCACTTATGAGCAGGTGCAAAAATGAATGTACATATTACCATGTGTTCAAAGTGCTAATGGCAATGACTGTACAAATCAACTTCGATACAAATGAGCAAGCAACTGTGTAGACAATAACGCCCTCTTTTGCGCTGCTCAAATCAAATAGAATGCAGCTCTTGTTAATCAGCGTCATGACTGTGTGGTTTTTTTTCACCTTCTCTTCGTCTCGCCATTCTCTCTCCCTAGACTCCAGCTCATCACGTGACTTGGACAGATCAGATGTCATTCTGGAGATGTCGGCAGTCAGGTGTTGATTGGCCGTAGTGGATTGGTCCAGTTGCTCACGGAGAATGGAATTCACGTGGGCTAGGCTGGAACTCCTGGGAAAAAAAGTCATAAAAGGAAGGAATTCAAGCACAGATGATTTGGAAGGATTGATAATTGTTAATGTCTTTGCCACTACAGTGGAACGTCGCTATACCGAACACCGCTATACCGAACATTTGGCTCTACCGAACATTGTCTTTGGCTCCAGATTTTTGTGTACTAAACATACTGAACATTGTTGTTGAAAAATGTCAACGGAAAAGCGACAAGTGGCTATTATTTCCTGAAGGAAAAGAAGGGGAAAGCCACGCATTGCTGTAGGTAGTAAGCTCAAAACTGTGTAAATTACATAATTCAATAGTCAGCATGTGGTCAAAGCTGTCTTTCAGTAACTACCAGGGCGTGCAGGGTGAAGTTCTGAAGGGCACTATTTATCTAAAAGTAAGTATCGGAGCACCGGTAGCTTAAAATTGCTATACCGAACTATCACTATTAACGAAACATTTCTGTGGATCCCGGGGTGTTCGTTATAGCGGCATTCCACTGTATCTGATACAACTTTTTTTGGTAGTGTATTAGCAAATTTCCTTGTGTTTGATAAGTAGCCATGTATCCTCTGATGGACCCAGTAATATTGTTGCCTGAGTATTGACCTCACCTCTGCTGTTCTTCTTCAAGTTTCAAGAGAGCGTTCTCCAGATCTGAAGAATGTTCCTCCTCTCTCAGCTTGAGTTGGGCTTCGGCGGTCTCCAGCTGGCTCTGTAGAGAGTCTGTCGTACTTCGCAACTAATGGGATGAATTTGAAAAAAAAAAAACACCGTTTAATTTTTTAAAAAATTTAAACCACGCGGACTACAAGAGGCAAGGAGTTGCAAGAGAGTGAACTAACAATCCTTCTGGGACGAGTTTACATTTTGTTATTTTTCTCTAGATAATTTAAGGATCATTTAGTGGAAAAACCCTATTTGGCGTTAGCAACATTACGTACCGAGTATTGATGATGTTCATTTTCGGCCACCCTGTCCTGCAGATGTGCCTCCAGTTCACCACATTTCCTCTTGTACTGCAACACCTGTAAGTAAGACAAATTGACAAGTCAGACAGTCTGCAGGAGCATGCCTTATCCTCAGCAATGAGCTTTGTGAAAAGAAGTTGGTTCTAGTCCTACCACTTTAAATGTAAGGGGGGGGGGGTGGCATGAATCGATCTACAAAAGTGTGCAAGTAAAGCCTAGTTTCCAAATCGACATAAGAAACGCAGAGAGCAATGCAAACAAGACCCAAACTGCAACGCAGATATATGGAAACATTTCATCCCCAAATGTCATCAACAACCCAGACAGATGCAAACTATCTCGCAGACGATCGGCAAAGTTGAACCCGAGCCGACGATTCCACGCACTGTCGGCGCAGTCTGCATAAGCTTAACGTCGATATGGAAACCGGGCTTAAGAGCTGCAACCTTGCTTGTTTGAGTTCACTATTTACTGCATGCCAGAAAATTATCTTATTTTTACAGCAATGTCTTACACTTTTATTACTGAATGTTATAGAGTCTAGTGGCCTGTTCAGACAATTTTACAATGCACAGTGATGCTGTGTGCATACTTATGGACATGGAGAGTTAGCACTGAAGTCTCCCTGATTGATGCCACACATGGAATAGATGTGCCCAGCATGCATTATTGCAGGCAGTGGATGGAATTGAAGCAACAAGTCAAGTTCACATTTCTCCTTTGAAGAGTTCTTGTAACTTCTACCAATTTAACATCACACATTTTATGGACAGTCAACAGTAGCCATGATCGTCCCAAAAAATAAACTGGGCCCAATTTCATGGCTCTGCTAACAACATAATTCTGCGCTTACGATCACTATTCTGTGCTAACCGCAATAGCAGAACAATTCTGTGCTAACCCTGTAGCTCAGAATCCTTAGTTATGGGGTGTACACACGCGCATAAGCCAAAATTCCTCGCCAACACGTGAAATACGCTTACCGTAAGCACAGAATTTTCTGTTATAGTAAGCAGGGATTTTTCGCTAACTGTAAGCAGAGCCGAGAAATTGGGCCCTGATTAGCTTAATCAAATTTTGTGCTGTAAGTACATGAATTCTTAGTGAAGGAACTTGACACTCTGAATGTACAGCTCAAACTTTCGTTTTGTTCGATCCCTTTTTGTCTGATTTCAACCTTGTTATCCCCTACCTTAGCTTGCAGCTTCTGCACCAGCTGAGCTTGTCTCTGTTGACCATCTTGATATGCTTGCAGCTTGCGTTTGTAGTTGGAATGTTCATCCTCCAGCTTACGTCTTAGCTCTACGTTCTGCGAGACCAAGGATCTATTCTGCTCCTCGCGTTCACGCTCGATGCCAATGTCTGTCTTGTAAGATGACTCCAGCTGTAAAAACAAGCAGAATCAAACACAAATGTTACAAAAAAATTTTCAAGAAACTAACTTTTTTTCATAAACATCCGCTCTGTCATTGTGTCTAGAATCCGGGTATTTCTGAAATCACAAAAAAAACCTGAAATTAAAAAGTTAAAAAGTACAGAAATTAGGCATACGTAAATAAAATGTATACATGTGAAAATAGTAAATGATGATCAATACTTTGCAGTGTATTGTCATGAGTGTGTATACATACATCATTTGAGTGATATTTTGTGTCGGACCAACTGTTGTCGTGAGTACGTGTTTGGTATTATTTACACTTTTGTGTGTACATGTGGAATAATAAATGTTTAGAAGTACACTGTACTGTCTGTACATGTAACGAATTTGTTGCAGTGTTTATATAAATGCAACAATACTAACTTAGTTTTGACAGTTAAGTATGCCTCTGAATTCATTACGAAGTCAGAATCTGGCACTTTCCATTCTTCAGGCTACATTTTTCAAAAGAATATCTACAAAAATGGGCAAAATGACTGGCAGGAAAAACATCAATACAGGCACGTAGCCATGGAGCACACAGTTGCATGATGTTGCTATGTACAGCCTGGAAGCTTAAAGAAACAACTTAATTTCAATGGCAGACATGGTAGAAACACTAATCCTATGCTGGGGCAACACTGAGTACTTAAATGGGGATAATCCTTTGGGTCAACCCAGGAGGGAGGAACTGAGGGGATTAAGCAAGGGGGATTTAATTGAATTAAGACATGGGATGAGAGGGAATCTTCTTAGCTGTGGAGAGGTGTGCCACTCACATGGAGATGCTGATTATGAACCTGTCAACAAAATATGGTTGGAAGAGGATCTAATGAACAACAAATTCATTCTTGCACTGTTCAGCAGTTTGGCAGATTATTATGAGGCTGTTAGAGCTTGTGTTGGTATTGTGATCTGCCTCAGACTGCCGGGACTATTGTTGTTTGAAAAGGGGTTCAAGACAAAAGGAAAATAAATTAGAGTTTATGAGGTGGAATTCAAAATTTAATAATGTGAAATTGTTACTGTAGATGACAAACAACACATTCATTTTTTTTTTTAACATTGCATGATCATCAGCAAAGAAACATAAACGTCACAGCAAATCATGCACGCCTCAATCCACCAATCACCTCATCCGTATCACAGCTCTTGTCTGCCATCTTGGCTCCCTCACTGGTACCCTCCTCATCACCGGTCCCAGTCTCATCCTCTTCCAAAAGAACATCAAACCCGCCCTCAAACAAATTACGGATTCCCTGGAAATCGGAGGGTCTTCTGGAATTTGCAATGTAGCTAAGTCGTCGGACCGGGGACGAATGCCGTCGCCGTCTGCGACCGTGTCCGTATTTTATGAGAAGCGATGCAAGTTCGTTGTCGATGGTTTCAGTACTTCCTTGATCAATTTTATCACTGGATTTGATGGCATCTTCCCACTGTATTGGCATGACGGACAGTTTGCAGTTACCCAACAGATAGAGGGGAAATTATATGACCATTTGACATCTATGTCATTCTCCAACGATACCTTGTTACATATTTGATAACCTGAAACTATCCTGAAGTACATTTTTCTAACCTGCTCAGCCATAAATGTGATCACATACATTCACAATAGCAGGCCTACGTCAACCTAGGTGTACAGAATCAATTATATCCTAAATCTTTTCATTATGTGTACATGTATGCTCACTTAAATTACCTCGGTACAACTTCTCAGTACTATGAGTGTATGCATAATTATA
This sequence comes from Patiria pectinifera, assembly GCA_029964075.1. NCBI lineage: Eukaryota > Metazoa > Echinodermata > Asteroidea > Valvatida > Asterinidae > Patiria > Patiria pectinifera. The sequence continues at coordinate 1,259,078 of CM057134.1, read as the reverse complement.
GGGCTGCTTCCCCCTTTTTGGTTACATTCCTATTTTTTTTTGTTTTACCCTAACTGACAGGCATGGGTAACACTTGGAAGAATGAAATGTTAATCACCCTGAAGTGCATTTTATCTTTGAGTTATCTTAGATAATGTCTATGTTTGGGTCCTACTTCCAGATCAGTTCGAGAATTATGGTCCTTATGTCCTTGAGCAGGAAAACTTTGCTTAATTTGTCCGTCTCCACCCAGGAGATTTCGGTAAAGTTGAACCCTAACGTACCTGAATCCATCAAAATCCACACTCCTGTTTTGGAGGATTTTGGCGGAATCAGGATAAGTTGGGGGATTTTGATGGATTCAGGACAGTAAGCCTAGCGGTACTGCAGAATGTTGATGGATTCAGGATACCTCCGTATTGAGCAGTTGGGGACTTCGATGGATTCAGGATCTCAACAGATTTACTCCCGCCTAACTGGTGGATTCTGATGGACTCACTGGCCACCAACATTTTTTTGCATGACAAAATGGATGGATTTTGGCGGATTCAGAATACTTTCTAGTGAAAATACCCAAGGGGTTAGGGTTGAACTACATTGTACACTTGCTACCCTACATGAAAAATGTTCATTACCCTGCATTATTTCTAGTGCTATGAATAGTTCACCGGTACAAGTACACTTTTCCTTTTGAAAGGCACTGTTGCCATACCAAAGCCTAAACATAACTATGCACAAACACTTCAGTGACAATTAAATACTTTGAAAGTAAACAAGACCCCTTAGGCAACTCTCTACACAAGTCCCTATTGACTGTCCTACACAATGTGCCGATCGTAATCTGATGCTATGCTACTTGCTTGATCGACGCGGCTCTTCACATACGACCCTGACTTGAGATCACCGTTAGACATCCTCAAAAGCCGACATCAAATCCTCATCTCAATGCAATTGTCAAAATCTTCCAAGGAAAGACACCGTAACTCCTTGAGACATTACACGGACCACAGAACCAACACATAGATGAAGAAAACGTAGAAGTTACTTTCCGAAGAAACTCGGACCAACACAGCATCTCCGGTATCAATGAAAACTCAATATTATTGATTATGGTAATGAGGCTGCAGATAACGGACCAATTTGTCACGTTCAACCCTTACAAAAGTCACGACAATGGGAGACAGATGTAACAGATAGACCGAATGACATGGGATCAAGAACATTCAATTAATTAGCCTACACCTGACACATTTTTAAACAGCAAGATAGTTGCATCATCAAGAAACATGACCCAACAAGATTTCAGTAAAGGATGAATATAAATCCACGAGTGCCTGGATTTGTAGAATGGAGCTGGTAAACATTCAGGTCATTGTGACAATAGCTGGCAGGCAGGGGCCAGGATCTCACACACAGTCCCATTCACAGATAGCGTCCCCTATTCATATGTAAATCCTGCTTACTCGTTACCTTTAAGCAGACGTTTACTATGAGGACTTTGCGTAAGCTGGGCAGGTGTAGCTACACCTGAGGCAGAGGGCAATTAAGTTTCAAAGAGACGACTCATCTGTGAAGATTTGAAGACGCTTTGATGGGATTTCTAGGATGAGCTGTATTGTTGCCTTGATGAAATCCCTTGATCCTAGAAACAACTTAAGTAAAGCTGTAAACTGGAAAGTTTAAATGACTTTTTATAGCTACTGCTCGGTCGCGAGAAACAATTTAATAGCCAATATTTCAGGCTTCTCTTTTCCAAACTTTCAATATGTTGGGCCGATCAACATAATAACCTCCATTTATTGTTGCACTGCTGCCACAGCAAAGTGAACAATTTAATATGGCACCATTACCAATCTTCTGGCAAAGCACTGGATAATAAAACATCTGGATTTTGACTGTTTTTTTTCTTCTTTTTTCGAACCCAGTAATAGTTTGTAATTATTTTTACTTTCCAAGGGGTAAAATGGCATGAACACAATTTTTGGGTGAACTCAACCCTCCCCCAAATAGATTCTTGAAGACACCCCCCCCCAAACAAAACATTGTTAAATTGAATTGACTCAAGTAATCTCTTTGCGTTAACTTCAGTAGTCATTTCCCAAGGTAATACTACATCCAACCACCAGTATCAGGTGTACCAAGATTTAATTGTTGGTTTTCTCCAAACCGGACAAGGTTTCACAACACCAAACAACAGAACAGAGAAGTTGTCATGGTAGAGGCAGGATGCCAAGGAACATGATCTGAGAACATTGGAACGTTGGCTAGCCAGTCAGAGACTCCCTAGCCCTGGTGCTATTGTGGGGCCAAGCTGGGTGATTGTACAGGGGTGTGACAGGTACATGATGGGGGTGAATAGGGTCATGGATGTCCCACTGGGAGGGTGGTAAGAGGGATCAATGAGCATTCACAAAGACTGAATGGGATCTTACAACTACTCAAGTTTACACCTGTATCCTGCAATATTCATACTTCTGCCTGAATTTTTTTTCACTTTTTCATTTTTAAAATTTGTTTTAATGGGGCATTGGAGGTTTTGAATTCCCTCGAAGCTTCAATAATTACATTCACTCAATTTCCACAATCTATTTTCTGCTAAAATGTGTATGGAGGTACATGTAATGAAGTTTTGGCTGTTTTTCCAAAATCAAATAAGGTACATCCACACAAAATGCCAAAAATAATTCCCTGCCATTCCATATCAAAATCTAACAAGGAATCCAAGATTGAGATCCACCTGATATCCAGATTTTCATTATGGTTTCAGGAATTAAATGGATTTTCAAAATACTGAGCTTACCTTGAACGACATATCATCTGAATTTTCTGACAAAGCATCATCAAACGCAGGCAAGGAATGCCGGCCCAGACTAGACAGACTCATGACTGTATCGCAATCCGAGGTTTTCTATCATCAATGGTGAAAGGTGTAATCCAACGTTGGCTTCTTGCCAATTTGTTTCTTTTGTTTTAAATCCTCTTCATCAGGCAAATCAAAACATATGAGCAGTGTGCTAAAGATGACATTACACCCAGAATCAAACGAACAGTCGGGCTGCAAAACTCTACACTGGAAATGAATTTTTGAAATCAAATTTGACCGTTGATATAAATGATGTTTGCTCGTTACACACCGGCCCACTTCAGCCTTCCAGTATATAAACAATTCATTCTCACAATGAGACAAGCGAGTACACGCTCATTCATATGCAAATGAGTATCACGCTCGGCCCTGATTGGTCAATGTG